>OX424575.1:127907465-128507465 GCA_949152435.1 Gastracanthus pulcherrimus | reverse complement strand
ATGTACAATGACGTGGAGGCGTATGTTCGACGCTGCTTCGTGTGCCAGCAGTGTAAAGTGGAACAACGCGCTCCGACCGGGCTGATGGGCAAGCGTATAATTACACGCCCGTGGCAAGTGATTGCCGGAGACGTCATGGGACCGAAGCCTAGGACGGCACCCGGAAATGAATATATCTTGGTTTTTAAAGATCTGTTCACGCGGTACATTGAATGTATCCCTATGAGGCGCGCGAACGGGAAGACGATCATTCAAAAACTACAGGAGCGCATTTTCATGCGATATGGTGCGCCCAAGGTATTCTTGTCTGATAATGGTACCGAATTTCGCAATCGAACCATCGACGAATACCTTGCGAAGCACGGCGTAAGACACGAGTTGACGCCGGCTTATCACCCACAAGCGAATCCTGTGGAAAGAGTTAACCGAACTTTGATGGTGATAATAAGGACGCTCGTGGAAAAGAACCATACCTCATGGGATGACCACTTGAGCGCAATCACCTTCGGTTACAACACGGTGCCGCACTCGGTAACGGGCGTAAGTCCCGCCGTGTTAATGTTTGGAGTACAGCCGCGCAGATCAGATGCTGCCAGAGCATCTAAAAGAGCAAGATCTTGAAGCCGAAGAAGAAGTACAGAGGCAAGCACTAGATCAGTGGCAAGATCATATGGACGTATGTTCACGAATCATATGATCACGAGGCGGCCCGAAGGGTTCTAAGAACAAACCGACGCACAGTGTGGCCAAATCGAAAAAAAGTGATCACGGGCTGCTTCACTCGAAGACATCTATAAAAAAAAATATGGAAAATGTTTGTTAGAACATCTAGTTTCTGAATCCGTTTCCCCCGAAACTTAAGATTAATTTTTTTATGGCTTAAAAAATCGAAAAGTAAGACCATTCACTGAATGTCTATTTTCGACTCAAACGATAGTAGGTAAAGTCATTATATTTTATACTAGCAATGGCCACGTCGCTCGCTGACGCTCGCTCGGTTGTATTTCGATGGCGATCATCTATTATACAACATTTGAAATGTGTATATTTCATAAATACATTCTGTAGGATTTGAAATTTTTATTAAAAACAATTTGTCATTTTTAAAACATTGTACAATTTTTATTGAGAAATATATTCTATCGTTTAATATAGCGATAATTCCTACGTCAAACAATGACAATATTTCTGTAACATTTTAATAATACTTATAAGTGTTAAGATTTTACCTATTGTTTGAAATTGATATGAATATTTTTTTTTTACTTTTTGATTACTTTTGTCATATTATTATTGTATATGTATTTTTGTAATCAATATAATTGAAAATGTTTGAGATATTCTTATTTGGAATGTCTTATGGCGAAATAATGCCATACTTTGTTACATGTATGCTGACGTTTGCTCGGTTGCGTTTCGATTATGATTTTTTAAACATTTACATTCTTAATATATACATTTCGTAACGTATTTTAGTAGAAATTGAATTTCTAATTAGATACGAGTTGACATTTTTAAAATGATGAAGAATTCATTTTCCAACCTGTAACACCACATTTTGTGCGTGTTACACAATGTGAACGAGATCACATTACTTACCCATCTCACTCACTATACACGTACACATATACATACACTATTCTATCGGACGACACAGAGCAAGCGAGCTCTCATGCCCTAGAGCAGCTGAAGAAGACGCGTAGCTGCCTTCCCATTAAGCCTCGCATAGGTGGAAGCTGGCTGACCCCGGCTGGGGTACGCCGAGCATGCTCTGGCGTCTCCTCTCCTTACTCCTGTCCCCTCGAACCAACCTAAGAAAACACACAAAAGATTAGAAACTGAAAAGAGAAGTAAAATAGTATTGGAATGATACCCACCTGATTGTACGCCTTGAAGGGCATGGATAGATCAACCTTGGACGGAGCGGCTGCTTCTCTAGACGTGAAGGAGGCCTGCAGCATACATCCTAGAAAATAAACAAGGATTAGTCTACAGCAGACATGTACATCAAATTGGAACCCGCTTACCTGGTCTGGAGGGTTTGCAGAGGAAGGGTGGTCCCGCAGATACAGCAATGTAGCTCAACTCGTGGGCCGCTCCCCCATAACAGCGGCAGCAACAGCCTCCGAAGCACTCGCCAGACACCTGGAAACAACACAGCATTAGTAAAGGTAGATTACAGTCACACACCAAACACTGATCTCACCTGATAATAAAGGCAGTAGGTGAATGCAGTGGAAGCTGCATTTAAACATAACCTCTTCGAGGTTAATCGTGCCCACTGCTCCTGCTGCAAATACGCCGTCCGGGGTCCTGAAACTCTCGCCATCGTGCCCCTTCGTCGGCACTATCGCTCAGATATCCCTCCTGCTGCATCCCTCGTCGCACTTCCTCGCCCTGGCCACTCGTCCTTCCTCGTCCTCTCCAACTCCGTCCGCAGGCCGTCGGCCGCATGCCGCATAGCATGACGTCACCGCGAGCAGACGCTTCCCTTTCCTCCTTCGCACTTCTCTTTCTCCCTCGCCAAAGCACGCACTGCGCCCTCAGGCGGGCTCTGTCCACACTACCGAAACTTGAGCGCCGCGGTGACGAAAGACGACGAGGCCACTTCGTACTGAGCTACGTACACCGACGCTTCGCTTTTCCGACAATAGCTCCGTACGAATACCATTAACAAAGAACGCCTCGTGGTGATTATCGATATTATATCCTTCGTCCATCGTGTGAGCCTACCCATCTGTGTCATCGAAGGAGGCCACATCCGATTTCAAAGAGTAAGTTGCACAGAATACTTTCGTGCTTAGTGCGGGTACATAGTCATATATATATGTATACTCCGATCGTGATTTTGTAAAGCTTGCGCCGCGTGCGTGTCGAGCGTCGCGTCGCCGCCGTTTCCTCGTGTGTTTCGTCGCCGGAAATCTTTTGAATTCGCGTCCCTGAGGAGTAGCTTCTTCCCATCCCACACATTTACCGTTCCCACCGTACCGCGTGCTCACCGTAGATAATTTATTGTATAAGTAGACTTAGTGTATCGGTCGAATAATTGTAAAATCGTGCTGCGAATTCGAGCAGCTGGCGCTCAACTTTTGTAAAACGAATAGAATAAACCACAAGTGTTCACAGTATTATCCTAAATCCCGTGTATCATTTCTTTCAATCCTCGAATAAATTTAATGTTAAAGCCTGCATGTGCGGCGCAATAATATTAGGTAAATTAGCCCAAAAGTATTGTCATAAACCTCATTAAGGGCATTTTTACAATGTATTCTAACTGTTGCAAAATTGCAACAACCATGTCAAAATCATTAAGAAAAAGTTTATTTTGTATACTTTATGGAATTAGATAAATGTAAACAAATTTTTAATTAAATTGATAAACTCTCAAAATGGGGTAATATTTTAGAAGACTGAAATCTTAGAAGGTACAACGACGAAATTAAACTTTTTAATTATGTAAAGATTATTAAGAGTATCGAATCAGCTTAAATTATAAAAAACCGCTGCCAATTAGATATGAGTTTACATTTTTAAAATGATGTAGAAGTAATTGTTTAACACTCATTAAGGGTATTTTTATAATGTTTTCTAACTGTTGAAAAATTTCAACGGCCATGTCAAAATCATTAAGAAAAAGTTTATTTTGTATACGTTATGAAATTAGATGATTAGAAGGTTATATTATTAAATATATGTCATATAAAATATAAAAAAACCATTGGCACGTAGCTTTGGACACATTTGGAAAGCTATTTTTTATCATAGAAATAAATTAAAATTAAATTTTCGAAAATCGAAAATTCACCATAAAACATAAACGCGATAATTGATCCAAAAAATGTTTCTTTTCCCGAATTCAGAATCAAAAAACGAAACTACACCCCAAATTTCATTAAGATCGCCTGTATAGTTCCAAAGATATCACGGTACATACACACACGCACGCACACACGCACGCACGCACGTACGCACACACACACACACACACTCACACACTCACACACACACGCACACACGCACACACATCCATACGGACATGTTCCAAAAACACTTGATTCGAACTTCTAACATACAAAACCTTTGGAGACAGAATTGAGATCATACATATTTACTCATTTTATTATTCTATAGGTCAATCTAAACACCGTAAAATTTTACACAATCATATAAGTATAATCGTTTTAACAATGTGTAACAATAGATTTTATGACTATGCAGAATTTTGCGGTGTATTAGAATAATATAAAATTTGTGAAAAATATTTTTTGTAGTAAATATTAGTATATAATTATATCGTGTATGCCGTACAGTTATTTTATGTATGTACAGCGAATATATAAATTGTTATTGTGTGTGTACAGCGTGTATATTAATAATAATAATGTTTTAATTAATTTGATACATTAATTTATTTATTTTTATTTTCAGATATTAAAATAATTATAAGAAAAAGCAAAAAATCAATTTCTAATTATTTTAATAATCATTTATAAATAGTTCTAAATTCGTTGAAATTTTGATTGTATACATAATGGGTACTGAAAAAAAAAAATTAATAGTAAAGGGTGTCGGATCAAATAGTGGTTCTGCTTCAATGTTAAATGATGAACACTTTTCAGAATTTAATAATATACTTCAATCATGTACTCCATTTAACATGCAATCATCATTATTAATTCAGAGGCCATCCAACATTCTTCCGATTCCCATGAATAAAGAATATATTCAATTACAGGATTTTACAGTTTACAGGATGAACCCACAATTTACATTCATAGATTATTTCCGAATAATTCAAATTTTAAAATCACTTTTGAATGCTAATACGAATTTAGATATTAATTTTTCGACGATTCCATTACGAAATATAATTTATCAGAAATTTTCTTATGTTGAAGAAAATATTCACTTTCATGCTACGAAATAAAATTATTGGAAAAAAATTTGAAAAATCAATTATTAATTGAACAACAAATGTTAATAGATTTTTATAACAAACAAAAAACCGATTGTATTGATCCTATTATCCCTATGGAAATAGATAATGAGAAGCCATGTTGTAGTTCAATTAATTGTAATGATATTTCTATCATTCTGGAAAACATTCATTTAGATACTATTGATTTAACAAATGAAAATGATACAAACACCGTTGTGGTTTATGAAAATGAAATTTATGATGAATACAAAATAACAACAAAGCCTTTTATAAATAAACATTGTTTCGAAAAAAATGATGATAAAAAAGTAAAAAAAAAACAAATATTTAACAAAATGCAAACTTTAAAGAACAATGGATTAACCAACCAACTTTATGAAAATTTACTTGATTCGAAAAATAAAAGAAAACAATTTCTTCAATTGGAACAAATAAAAAATCAACAAAAATTGCGTAAAATCATGAAAATTCAAAACATGAATTCTGATGAAATCAAAAAATTCAGAGAAAAAGAAGCAAAGCGTAAAAGGGAAGCATATGCAAAAAATAAAATAAATAACAATAGCATAATAGAAAATAAAATAATCATTAGAAAAAAGAAACAAATCGAAAAAATACAAAACTTGAATAATGAAGAATTAAAAGACTTACGTAAAAAAGAAGCATTGCGTAAAAGGGAAGCCTATGATAAAAATAAAATTAATAACAATTCTAAAACGGAAATTAAGATATTTAATAGAAAAATACAAAAGAAAGAAAAAATCCAACGAATGAATATTGAGAATTTAAAGAAATTAAAAGAATATGCGCACGAAATATGTACGAAAACAAAGAACCAATAGTATTAATTAAAAAATTGAAATTTGATGATAATGGTCAATATTATAATGTGTCAATATTATAATATACATATGAGGAACCAAATTTTCAGAGAAATATAAGTAAAGAAGAAATTAAAAAAAAACGTATTTTTAATGAAACTGAAAAAAAATTGAATTACGCGAATAATTCGAAAATTATTGATGGAATCGCAAATATACAATTTGATGAAACATTAATTTGCGAAAACTATTTAGGATCAATGACATAAATTTGCAATTATTGTGATGCTAAACATTTTGCATTTAAAAAACCAAAAGATAAAAAATTTAGTAATAAATACAGCATTTAGTAATAAATGATGTCATAAGGGAAAAATAGAATTGCCGAAAAATCCCACATACCCTGAACGATTAAAACAATTAGCAACAGAAATAACAGAAAATAGTATAAATTTTCGCAAAAATATTAGGTCATACAATAATGTTTTAGCTTTTGCAAGTTTTGGTGCTAATTATGACAAATTGCCCGGAATCGGGCCGCAAGTTATCAAAATTTGTGGTCAAATATATCACAATGTTTTTGCATTACACTCAAATGAAAATGAATCTCGTAAATATGGACAATTATATGTTCTTGATAATGAATTAGCTACTGCAGAACGCAAAACAAAAAAAAATAACGCTGATACAAAATTAGAATTATCAAGTGAATTGGATATTTTATTCAGAGAAATCAATCTTTATGTAAAAGCTTATAAAATGATGCATGAGGTTGAAAAAGAAGAATTAGAAAGATGTGCCAAAATAGGTTGCCCACCAAAAACAGTAACAATGTCTATAAAACGAAATAATATGTTAGATAAAAATGTGTATAATATAACCTCTTGCAACGAAGTTGCAATGGTATTTGTAGGAAAAGATGGTTTACCTCCAGCAGAACGTGACATTGTCATATATTCAAGACACGAAAAGCCAATTAGTATTCCATTGATAAGCAAACATACCGATCCAATGACTTACCCACTTATTTATCCGAATGGAGGATGTGGATGGATGCCTCAAATGAAATATAAAAATAGCAATAATAATATATCCAATTTACAATTTTATAATTATAGACTTTCTGTACGAAATGGATTTAATCCGTACCTTAATTTGGGTAAAATTTCTCAATAGGCGATAATCGACGCATTTGTAAAAGTTGAAAGTTAAAGATTATATTTTATTAGGAAAAATCAAAACACCTTACGAAGTGATTGTTACAAAGGTGTAATAGATTATTTACATAAAAAAAAATAATCAGCATATATAAGAATAGGGAAAATGTTTATATTACCATCAAATTTTACTGGAAGTGCAAGATACTTAAAACAAAATTATATTGATTCAATGACCATAGTTAATCGTTATGAAAAACGAGCTTTATTTATAACCGTAACATGTAATCCGAATTGGAAAGAAATAAGTGAAAATTTAGAAAAATATAAAACTGCAATGGATAGACCAGATATCGTCGTCAAAGTATTTCAACAAAAAGTAAAAGAATTAAAAGAATTAGTAATTAAAAAAGGAGTTTTAGGGAAAAGTATTGCTTATACGTATGTAATAGAATTTCAAAAGCGAGGACTCCCACATATGCATATGTTATTATTTTTAGATGAAAAAGATAAATTTAAAACTCCAGAAAAAGTAGATGAACTAATAAGTGCAGAAATTCCAAATGAAGATATTTATCCACGTTTACATATTATTGTGAAACAGTTCATGATACATGGACCTTGCGGAGAACAAAACATAAATTCTCCTTGTATGGATAAAACCACAAAAAATGTACAAAAAGCTTTTCTAAAAATTATAATAAACAAACAACTTTTGGATCAAATGGATATCCATTTTAGATGCGAAAAAGTTATTTACAAAGGAAAAAATTGTAATAAAACAGCTGATAATCGATTTGTTGTTCCGTATAATCCTTATTTATATTTAAAATTTAATTCTCACATAAATGTGGAAATATGTTCTACTGTACAATGTATAAAATATCTATTTAAATACTGTTATAAAGGCCACGACTGTGCATTTATTGAAATACGTGATGTAAATATCAATTTTAAAGAAAATTCAAACAATTCAAATGAAAACGAAATCAATAATGGCAATGATTATGAATATGATGAAATAAAGCAATATTTAAATACGAGGTATTTATGTCCACCAGAGGCAATGCATAGATTATTGGAATATATTCTACATGAAATTTCACATGTTATAATAAGGTTAGCTGTTCATGATGAAGATGAACAAGAAGTATATTTCGAAGAAGGGAAAATAGAACAAATATTAAAATAAATTATAGAAACAACATTAACAGCATATTTTAAATTAAATCAAATGGATCCTAAAGCACGAAATTACTTGTATTCTGAAATACCAATGCATTGTTTTTCGTTCGAAATCAAAAACATGGAATAAGAGAAAAAAATTGTATAAACCTGTATTAAGCAGAATGTATTTAGTGAATCCAAGGGTCGAGAAAGATATTTTATTAGATTATTACTGTTACATATTCAAGGAGCAACTTCATTTCAAGACTTGCGTACAATAAATGATATAGTTTATCCTACATTTTACGAAGCGGCTGTTGCTAAACAGTTAGTAAATGAAGATGAAGAATGGGACAGATGTTTAGAGGAAGCAACACAAGTACAATTTCCCACTGTTCTTTGTCAATTATTTGCTTTTATTTGTATATTTCATAATCCCATAAATGCAAGAAATTTATATGAAAAATATAAACATTTTTTTTATCACCCAAAATATGAAAAAAAATTTGGTGAAAACTTAGCATTAAACACAATTGAAAAAACTTACAAATTAATGGATATTCATTAAGTGATTTTAATTTACCAAATATTTCAACACACATGCATGAATTTGATGATGCGACAATATGTTATGACAAACGTAACACATTTATTGAATTACATATCAAAGTTGAATCATTACAAAATCAACAGAAAATAATTTATGACGATATATTAGAATGTTTAAATAATAAAGAAAAAAATTGCATTTTTATCGATGGTTCAGGAGGAAGTGGAAAAAGTTATTTACTTAATGTTCTAATAGATTATTTACTTTTCTCAAATATACCATTTGTATGTTTTGCTTGGACGGGAATAGCGGCAAATGTATTAAGAAATGGAAAAACAGTTCATACAACATTTAAATTACCCCTAAATATAACAGAATGTACTACATGCAACATTAAATCTAATTCGAAGGATGGTAACATATTAAAAGACGTTCAAATTGTATTTTGGGATGAAATATCCATGACTTCAAAGTTGCTTTCGAAGCTGTTGACAGACTTTTTCAAGATTTATATAATGTAAAAAAAATATTTGGTGGTAAAACAATGCTTGTTTCTGGAGATTTTAGACAAACATTACCAATTGTTCGCCATGGTAGTCGTATTGCAATTCTTAAAAATTCCGTTGAGAATAGTTTATTGTGGCCATATTTTAGGCGTTTGATGTTAACTAAAAATCTTCGAGTAACTGGAAGGAAAACGTTCAAACATTTACGAAGAAGAAAATGAATTACTTGAAATACCTCATGATATCATGACCAAAGAGAATGACATTATCCAAGAAATTTTTGGAAATAAAATAAAAATAAATGCTAAAAATTTAAATGACAAAGTTATATAAGCTCCTACCAATAACGATGCAATACATATCAATAATAAAGTAATAGATATAATGGAAGGACAAACTGTAGAATATCTAAGCATTGATTCTGCAGAAGATGACAATGGAGAAAATGTTGATGCCATGTTACCTATAGAATTTCTAAATTCATTGACACCTAATGGACTTCCACCAAATAAATTACATTTGAATGTTGGTGCAATTATCATACTTTTGAGAAATTTAACTTGAAATGAAGACCTTTGTAATGGAACACGATTATCAATAAAACAGCTAATGAAATGTTCAATCAAAGTAGAAATATTAAATGGAAATAATAGTGGAAAATTAGTATTGATACCCAGAATAACATTATCACCAAGTAAAGAAGAAATTCATTTTAATATGACTCGAAAACAATTTCCCATACGTCTGGGTTTCGCTATGAGAATCAACAAATCACAAAGACAATCATATAATCAAGTTTGCGTTTACTTGTCATCTCCTATCTTCAGTCATGGTCAATTGTATGTTGCACTTTCAAGGACTAAAAGCAAGAAAAAAAAAAGAAAATTTTGTTAATGAACAACGCAAAAATTAAAAATCGTAAATTAAAAAATGTACACAAAATATATACCAAAAATATCGTATTTAAGGAAGTATTGTAAAACTAATATTGTTTCTCAAATGATTTTGTGCACTTTCATGTAAAAATAATTAAAAAATTCTAGTAAAAAATGATAGTATGCGCTGTTGTTGAAAAAAAATATAATCAAATAATAATAATTTAGCAAAAATTCTAAAAAACGGCTGCGATATTTAAAAGTTTCTATGCACTGTTACAAAAAAAAATTCAAAACTTCTTGAAAACGGCTGTATTATTCATGACTGAAAAAACATCATTCAGAATTCATAAAATGCCTTCAGAAATGAAATAATAAGATGCGCTGCAATGAAAAAAATGGTTAAATAAAGTTAAAACGGCTGCAATTTGTAAAAGATTTTATGCGCTGCTACAGAAAAAAAAATTATTTTTGGGCGCGATCAACTGATCACATTCGTATAAACCGAGCAGAGCAGGAAGATGAAAATCAAACTAGAGATGGCAGGATTCATCGTAGACAGGAGCAAAAAGATGCTTTAGACATCAAGAGATGACAGCAACATCCTCTATGGACCTGGCATCGATGATTCAGTGTGAGGTAAGCCGATAAATCACGCTTATGAACGTTTTATTCCAAATTATTTAGTGTTCAAAACTTTAAAGCGTTTTTCCCAAAACTCAAGTTTTCAAAGTCGGTGCCCATCATAACTTCAAAACTATACAAATTCGTTTATATTTTTCATTTTACAATAACAAATTAGCCGTTTTTTTTTGGCAAAAATCGCGTTTTTTCGTGTAAAGTGTTCCCGCAAAGTATAAAATAGAAATTTCGAAAATCCCTCCCAGCGTTACCTGGGAAAAGCAATTATCTGACGAACGAACTTTGGCTTTTTGATTTCAGATGATCCAGCACCGAGTTATGAGAGGCACCGCAATTCAACTTTTTTCTGAGACGCTTCCGAATAATTGATGCCATTGCCGTATTGTTCAATATTTTTTCATGAAAATATTCCACAATATTATTGAAATGGACTATAATAATGTAACATTGGTTTTAATAAATAAATTTTAACTGAGTCGTGAAAAAAAAATCACAAAAATGTGCTTTTTTTTTAACAAATTAACCTTACCCCCCCTTAAACTAACCAGCCTTGTTACAGGTGACAGCGGCCGAGGAGAGCGAGAGAGCGCACCGCGAAGAGGGGAAAGAGAAAGAGAGATATAGAGAGAGCCACGCGCTGCGCGAGATTGAGCTTCGCGGGAGATTCGTTCCGGCTACTATCGCGCACGTGACGATTGAATTTCGGAGAGACTCTTTTTTTCTGATCACGACTTCTCGTACGCGCTTGACGCCGCTATTAATTAAGCTCGTTTAAGTGCGGAGTATAATCCAAATACCTTGCGAGAATGCCATTCCTGTGGAAGCTACTTCCTTGTGTGACATCTACGAACGATGGAAGCGAGCCAGCCCTACCTGATTCTCTTTCGCGACACCTGCGCTTTCGCATACCCGCGTGCACGCCGTAGACTAACCGAATCTCGAATAAACTATTTACTTTTCACATTTTACGCTTGCTGCTTTGCTTTGTTTATTTCACCCGTATCGTTGCATGCAATAACCCTGCCGCCTCCGCGGGCATCAGCTTTACTTGAAAGCACGTGTGTATTGAACTTGTATTTCAATTTTTATAGGTGTAAATATAAAATTGTTTGAGTCGAAAATAGACATTCAGTGAATGTTCTTACTTATATATATATATATATATATATATATATATATATATATATATATATATATATATATATATATATATATATATATATAATTATGTGAAACGGGTATTTTTACTGCACTGTAACATTGAGGGTCCAAGTTATTTAGAATTTTGAAAGCGTGATTCAGCATAAAAGCGTCATTTTGAACATATATATATATATATATAAAACACGTACATACATTCATATCGTAAAGGTCAAACATTACAATGAAATACGAATAAAGACCGGCAACAAATGACGATCCAAATGATTAATTTTAATAACGTTGTAAACACATGCATTGTATTCTCCTATTGTGTATGTATCAAGTTTTGATACATACATAAATAAATAACTACTATATATATGTGATAAATGAATAAATGTATATGTATATGTACAGATGTATAATATAATATGAAAATGAGGACAATTTATTTAATGACCGTTAATAACGAGTATTATTCAAATGGTCGTTCTTTCTTCGAAGAATTATATTATATTTCGGTTATATTCATTCTCGTTCTTAACTCTGATTGTATCGTATCGAAAATCGCTCCGTATTATGAAAATGCGTTCATTTAGTTTAAAACGTATGTAAATCTTTTCGATTTTAAAAGATAATCATACCTTAGATTTTGCAAAACAAACTGAAGCAGCTGTGTCTTCGTTGAGTGACAGTTTAAAATTAAGTGTATCAGAAAGAATTGAATTTAATTCGATATTATGGAAAAAAAATTTTAACAATGTTAAACGTAGATTATCTGCTATGCCTAAAACCAAGAGAAATTACAGTGCTTTTGAAAATAAATTTAGTGAATGGCTTGAACAAAACGTAGACTTTCATTTAGTGCAAGTTGAGGAATATGTTATAGGAGCAGGTAAGTTTTGAATATAATTTTTGTATTTACGCTTTGATTAACTTTTGTGTCATTACTACTAATTAACGGATTTTTTCTAAAGTTATGAATAGATTATTATTTTTCTTTTAAATTCTCTAAGAAGTAGTTTCGCTTTCTAAATTAAAAATATTGATTTTAAAATAAAGAAGTATACATGAATTTATATATTTTCTAAGATTTAAAAACAACTAAACAGACACATAAAGTTTCATTTGTTGAGGGTTCGAAAGCAACACAAAAACATCGAACTACAGTTTTATGTTCTGAATTAAGCGCTGAAGAGGTTTATGAAGCAGCTAAAAAAAAATTAAAATTAGATCATAATCTTACTGGAGTTAGATTAATGGCGAAGATACTTGATCCGATTAACGCGATGAACATTGAAAATATGTATAAAGAAAGCTCAAAAAGTACATCTAAAAAAATGACTCCTGATAAAGCTTTGTCATTGATCATTGATGCCAACTTATCTATGGCAGATTATGAAAAAATAAGAGATGCTGCACTTGAATGTGGACACGATTTTTTGCCGGCATATAAGGAGATAAGTTGTAATATGCCGAAATACAACATACACATTTATTAACTATTAATTATATTATTAATTTTAAATTAAAATTTTAGTATTGATTTTTTTACAAAGTAAGGGTAGTAGAGTAATTTATTCCAACTGCTCAGTTTGAACTAGTATATTTACGTATTATAAATTTTCTCATTGTTTTAAAGATGCATTTTTTTAAAAAGTAATATAATTTAAATTTTAATTGTAATTTCAAACTAATTCCAAAAATAATAAAATTTATTTTATTCAGATTCAGATAGCCAAAACTAAGTGTTATCCAAACGATTTAAGGGGGGGGGGGGTAAGGTTAATTTGTGCAAAAAAGGCACATTTTTGTGATTTTTTTTTCACGATTCAGTTAAAATTTATTTATTAAAACCAATGTTACATTATTGTAATCCATTTAAATAATATTGTGGAATATTTTCATGAAAAAATATTGAAAAATACGGCAATGGCATCAATTATTCGGAAGCGTCTCAGAAAAAAGTTGAATTGCGGTGCCCCTCATAACTCGGTGCTGGATCATCTGAAATCAAAAAGCCAAAGTTCGTTCGTCAGATAATTGCTTTTTCCAGGTAACACTGGAAGGGATTTTCGAAATTTCTATTTTTTTCTTTGCAGGAACACTTTACATGAAAAAACGCGATTTTTGCCAAAAAAACGGCTAATTTGTTATTGTAAAATGAAAAATATAAACGAATTTGGAAAAAAAGCTCCAGCGTTACCTCATAAATTATGTAAAGAAATAGTGTTTAAAGTTTCGAAAGGATCGGTGCAATAGTTTTGAAGTTATGATGGGCACCGATTTTGAAAACTTGAGTTTTGGGAAAAACGCTTTAAAGTTTTAAACACTAAATAATTTGGAATAAAAGCGAGATTTATCGGCTTACCTCACACTGAATCATCGATGCCAGGTCTATAGAGGATGTTGCTATCATCTCTTGATGTCTAAAGCATCTTTTTGCTCCTGTCTACGATGAATCCTGCCATCTCTAGTTTGATTTTCAGCTTCCTGCTCTGCTCGGTTTATACGAATGTGATCCACTACTGATTCCCATGTCTTGCATGAAGGATAGTGGAGCAAAAGAACCTTCATTGAAGACACAGGCTGCCACATAAGCCGCAATCTCAACTATCACAGAGGTTCCGCTCGAGTGCTTTGGTGAGATTTGCCATATAAGTTGGTTCAAACTCTCATTGTTGTTTTGCGTGAAGCCTCCGACGCATCGCTCTAGGAGAGCATCTTTGCTTAGATCTTCATAGATAGGCTTGATGGTATCCAAAACATAATTTGGAAGAGCACTGTACGTGTGTTTTAACGAATCCAATCCATTAGCAGTTACAGCTTTTTGCCATTCGCACCAGGAGTCCGCGCCGCTCGGACATTTTTCATGCTGTGGATTCTCGTCTGTCGAAAAATTGGAGCGCACGTGTACGTCTGTTCGATAGAAAGTTTACTGCTAAACTAAATTATATTCTCTACACTAACTAAATATACGGTACAGGTATGAGCATGTTTATACCTGTCTTCAAATTTCTATAAAAGAAAGTAGGAGGAACGGTTCGGTATAATATAGGGAGCGTAGCAGGGTAACAATAGCGCGCTCGAACCAAGCAGGTATGAAAATCCAACAGGTAGGAAAATATTCATAACACCTGCAATTTTGCTCCGATCGACTTGAAATTTTTACATAATATACTTGAGATACAACGCATTCAGTTTCAAAAATAGAAAAAATACGAAAAAAAAATTTGAATACCTTACCCCCCTCCCCTTAAGGATCTCGGCCGCTCAGGGATATCGGGAGCTTTCGTCGTCGGCAAGCCGGTGTATCATGTGTATCGCGAGGTAGGGAGCTGCAGATACACCGAACGTAACGGTGTTTAATTCGAAAACCTGCACTTGTCCGTTGCGATACCAGAAGATACGTTGGTATTATCGATCATCGGGATGGATTAGAATCTGTCGATACATTTTCTCTATATCGGCTGTCAATACGTATCGGTGTGAACGGAATGTAATTAAGTTTGTTTAGAGTTTATCCTGAATTGTCGGTCTTACGTACAAAAAGTCGTTAAGGGAAATGCCTTTTATCGTCTTAGCGGATGTGTCGAAAACGATTCGGAATTTGGTCGTGAGGCTGAGGGTCTTCAATATTATGAGGCAAGGAAGGTAATATTCCGAATCACTCTCGTCGAGCACCGCCGACATGTGCTTTTCTAGTTGGGACAGGTGGCATGACACCGATGGAATCTTATCAGTGTCAATGCTACCAACGATCACCCAGACAAGCTGAGTCTTTTGAAGATACAATTCACTTTCCTCCCTAGACAAGTTAACCTGACCTATAGAGAGCATGGACAACGTTGCTCCAGAACTAATTAAAATGTCAACTTGTCGAGGGAGATGGAACTGAGGGTCTGCTAACGTAATATTCTTGGGTAACTTGATCGCTTCGCGAGGAAACGGTTCTTCAGGGGTAACGCTAGTTATCTTGGGAACGGTGAGGAACGTTAGACGTTTGTTAAAGTCCGAGTTCAACGCTTTGAACTTTACATCGACGCAGTGTTTAGTTGTGGTTCGCAATCGTTAATTGCTCCGATTGGAATCGACCAATGTCGAGTAGGGAGACGCAATCGGTCTGCTAGATCAACAGTCATGAAGTTCGCGTTTGCATACGTGTCCAGGAGCGTGCGAGCCTCGATGAATGCCCCGTTGGCTTTTCTAACTAGAACGATAGCGCTCATCATGAGCTGAGACTGGAGAGCCCTGGACACGGTGCTGAGGACTCCTACGCCTAGTCATGGTATCTTGGCCGAGCAATCCGCCTTTGGATCCTCGTGCAAGAGCGTATTGTGTTCCTTATCGCATTTCTTGCAATTGCGAGCTTCGCACTTACCTTCGTGTGATCGCAAACACTTTCGACACAGCTTCTTCGTCCTTACAGCGTCCCAACGCTGCTGAACGGTCAACTTAGTAAACGCTGAACACCGATAAATCGTATGTTCACCGCTGCAATAATAACAAGAAAGAGTGGAACTCGTGACAAGCGCTCGAATTTGCCCGTTACCCCGCCGATACTTGGTCCCTTTCTCGTTCTGTTGTCCTGTTCGCTTCGCTGGCGCCACGTTGCCCTTGGCCTCTCCTTCCTGAGCGTACAGGTAGTTACTAGTTTCCTGCAGAAACGCGAAAAAAGACTCGAGATCGGGAATCTTATCGATGGACGTCTTCTTGATCCACCGGTCCTTGATTTTAGTTGGCAACGAGTGCACGAATCACGAAATAACCAGAAGGAATGACCTTGAGGGTTTTCAAAGCCGCCAAATGTTGCCGAAGCGAATGCTCCATGTCCTTCAGCGCCCGGTGTGAAACCTCAGTCAGAACGGGATAAGCGAGAATTGCGTCGATGTGAGCAGCAGCAATAAGCCGGACATGCTCGTACTGCGTACTCAAAAGCCGCCATGCTTCCTCGTATAATTAGCCGCCGCCCCAACTAACGCCTTCTTCAGGTAGTGGAAAGCGGTGATGTTGTCGATTTCCAATCGCACCATCTCGTTCCTGAAAGTCGTCTTGAAAACGGATTCACACGCGTAAATCGATTCGAGAAAGATCAACGCTACTTATCTTTCTGGTATGCGATGACCTTGAAGCGGCAGCTGGAGAGGTGACCCCGGGGACGATGTCTATGCGATGACCTGGGGAGCCTTGATGTACCCGTTGTCCTTGGCTGGCTGGCCGAAAAGTCTTTCCACACCTCACAGGAGACACCATGAAATGTCGCGCGAGAAGCCCCTCAGGCGTGGATTCTCGCTTTCTTATTTTCTGTGTTTTCGTGTAGGAGATGTGGTTGGAAGTGTTAAAATAAAAGAGATCGATTGAGCGAAAAAAGACGAGTTTAATCGCTCAAACCGAGAGGGGAAAGCCGTGTGGCATAAAACCCCTCTCGTTGTATATACAAGCTACGGGATTGAACAATAAACTTTGAGTCGTGTGCGTGTGTGTACATGTGCGGTGTATTCGGGAGATCCTTCCGAATCTCTGGTCTCGTGTTCGTGAGTGATAGCGATCACTTATCGAATGGGCTAGACTGTGGCCTTAGTTCGACAGAATAGTCCCTCGTTCGATTCGCGTGCGGACGCGATGGTAAACCGGTCGCGACTCGGACTCGAGTTCCCGTTACCAAGCGTAGAGAAAGATAGAGAGAGAGAGAAATACACACAAAGAGAGAGAGGGATAGAGCACTACACCCACTACTTATAACGACGATGATGTCTGCGGATTATCAGACGAACGTTCGGATTTCGTGACAATGATCTGATGTCAACGTATTCACTCAAGAGCGTGCGTAGCGATGTCGTTCGCTTGGCTGCTCAAAAGCGACTGCCCGCGTGTTCGACTAGCGGCGCGCGACACGAGGCCAGCGGCGCCGCCAGCGCCAACAGCGAGTCACGACGTTTCTATTACTCTCCATCGAGCGCTGGGAGATGGCGCCACGTGCTCTACGTCGATTCTCACGGGCCCGCTCGACACCGTCGCCCTTCGGTGACGCTAAGCCCGGAGTTTCGACGAAACAGATCCTTTAATTACATTGTCAAGACCCAAGTCTAAAAAAAATACAAATGTTTATCGGAAGATATGAAGAATTTGATTCTTATACCATCAGATGCTGAAGATAGTAAATTCTGATTTATACGAATCAGAAGATGAATAGAATGAATATTGATTATTCAAATGTGCATTGAATTATTAACATAATATTCTTGCTTTTTTTTAAATTATTTATGTTAAAGATAACCAATTTATATTATTTTTATTGTAAATAATATTATTTTCATAAATATTTTAAATGTTTTTATTCACTAACTTAGTAACTAAATAAATTATTATCGCAATGCCGCGTCAAGTAATGGCGGAGGAAGGGTCTCCTTCGTCCGAAGACGATGACATAGTCTTTAATTGTCACCCAAACGCTAAAGTTGGAGTTGTTGTGTGTGTTATATGTGAAAACGTATATCACAAATCTGACTTCAAAAGAAAAAAAGGAGTATACCATTTAGGAAAAGTATTAGTTGTTTGCCCAAATCATGATAAGTTGGACCTAACCTACAAAGACAGTGATAGTGACGGAAAATTAAGTATTACGGCAAAAAATATAATCGCTTCTATTAAATTGCATGAAAAAGAAAGAGCACAGAGTGAAATATTAAAAAATGTTTCTATAACAGTAGCAGAAAAAAATATTGAAAGAAACAATCTTACTATATGTGGACATGAGGAAGATGAATTTACAAATCTACAAGCTGAAATTATCCTGTTGAGAAAACTTGTAAACGAAATGCAAGACAAAAACACCATCTTAAAAGAAGCATACGAATGTGTTAAAGAACAATTAAAAGAAAAAAACAACGAAAAAATAAAGTCTGCAACTTTTGCGGATGTCACCAAATCAAACCAAAAGTATAAAGAGCGAGTTCCTAACATAATAGTCACTGCCAAAAATCACAAAGGAAAAAAGAAGTTACAAAAAGTTGTTCTGAATAAATTACAAAATGAAATAATCTTACCAATTAGAAGAATTCAGGAAAATGAGGATGGTACTATGACTATCAAATGTACTGATAAAGGTAATGCAGAAAAAGTGCAAGAAAAATTGGTGGAAAAAATAGGTAATGAATATACAATAGAACAAGAAGATTTGAAAAACCCAAGATTAAAAATCATTGGAATTGAAAGTGAACTAAATATAGAAGAAATGGAAGCAGACATTAATGAAAGGAACTTTCCAAACAGTGATCATTTCTGTACAGTGATACATGTATATAAAAACAATAACAGTAAGACTTTTGGTGCAATATTGGAAGCTACTCCAGACACTTATTCTGTTATTAGGAAAAACAATCGTAAAATTTTCATAGGTCATCAGTGCTGTAGAGTATTAGATGATCTCAACATAAACCCTTGTTCCAAATGTGGTAGGATAGGGCATAGTGCAAAAAAGTGTAGGAATGAACTAGCATGCTTAAGATGTGCAGGAAAACATGCAACAAAAGATTGCAGACCAGTAAATCAAATAAAATGTTCCAATTGCACGTTTTTTAACACAAAGTACAACACACAAAGAGACACTAATCATATAGTTACAGATACAGAAAAATGTGTATACCTAAAAAATCTTATAAAAAAAATAACAAGAAAAACAGAATATCCAATAGAGCCAGTAGTACCTAAATTTTTAGGATACAATGGCTCAATTAATATTCAAAATCACATTGTTATAACAGCAACTAACACACAGGAAAAATCTACAGCAACATCTAACACACAAGACTTAACAGCTGAAGCACAAAGTTTGATATCTAACTTACAAGATTAATCAAAGTAAAGTTAACTACATTATCGACGAACAGTAAAACATAAGAAGATGGAAGATACGAATCAAGAAGACGCGGGAGTTCAAAAACCTTCGGCACAACAAACACAAGACATAATTACAAGGAGTGATTCTAGTTATGAATTCAAAGCGGAATTCATACATGATACTATAGAAAACTTTAATAATAATGTTGTTAATAATAATAGTCTAAATATAATGCATGTCAATATTAGAAGTTTGAATTGCAATGTAAATAAATTAATGATTCTGGTACAAAGCTTATTAATTAAGCCAAATATAATAATATGTACTGAAACGTGGCAACTAAAGTGCCCTTCTGATTTAAGCTTGGATGGTTTTGACATGCACTATAACTATGGTAAAATCAATCAAAATGATGGTGTTGTGATATACATAAAAAAAGGTCTACAATATGAGGTTTGTATAGAACCTGATAGTGTACTAAACATTGTCAGTATAGTTTTAAAACAAAGTGATAATAGTTTAATAAAAATTAGTGCATTATATAGATCTCATGATGTGCAAAAGCGAATGTTTATTGAAAAATTAAATATATATATATTAGAGAATAAGAAAGTACAAAATCATTTTATTATTGGAGATTTTAATATCGATATATTAAGTTCAGGAAAAGAGGATATAGAATATCTAAACAATTATCTAGAAAATGAGTATTTACCATATTTTCGTTCAATTACTAGAAGTAATGATATAGGGGGAGGAACCTGTATAGATAATTTTTTTATTAAAGCCAAAAATATAGAAGTACAAGCACATAAGATTATGTACAATATTACAGATCACTACCCTTTATTCGTACAAATTAATAATGAGATAAAAACTAGAGATGTAAATATGAATAAGATGACCAGCTACATTGATTATAAAAAATTAGAAAAGTTATGCATACAAACAAATTGGAATAATACTAAATCGGATGACGTTAACGTATATTTCAATAACTTATTAGAAAAAGTTAAGATTAACATCCAAAAATCTACTAAAAATAAAAAAAAAAAATACAAGAAGTAAAGCGAGATCAACTTGGATAACCCAGGGACTGATAAAATCATGTAACGTTAAAGAGAAACTATTTAAAATATGGAGAAAAGATCCAAATAATCTAGTACTAAAGAAAAAGTACACTGATTACGCTAACAAACTACATAATCTAATTGAATATACGAAATTTAAATATGAGAAAAGTAAGGTAGAAAGTATAAGTTCAGATAGTAGAAAGCTCTGGAAGTATACAAAAGACAAAATTGGTATACAAAACCGAAAAGAAAAAGAAGTAGATAAATTGATAGAAGGCAATAATATAATTAATAATAGCTCGGATATTGCCAACCATTTTAACGAATTTTTCAATTCCGTTGGTACAAACATTACAAAAAATATTATTAAAAAAGACAATAAATCCAAAAAAAATAAGATTAAGAATAATGTCAAATCAATTTTCCTAGCACCAACAGACGTAGAGGAAGTAACCAAAACAATCTCATATCTTAAAAACAAAACAGGGGGTATAGATAATATAAATGCTTACGTAATTAAAAGAATGTGTAATTACATACGAGAGCCGTTAACTAATATAATTAACCTAAGCATAAAAACCGGAATATGTCCAAACCATTTTAAATGTGCTGAAATTATACCGATTTACAAATCTGGTGAAACAACAAAAGCTACTAATTATAGACCAATCTCACTAATATCAAACTTTGCAAAAATTTTTGAAAAAATTTTACATAGAAGATTGCTTAATTTTCTTGATAAATATAAAATTATCTCAAATAGGCAATTTGGATTTAGAAAAGGAATAGGTACGACACAGGCATTAGATAAGGTAACAGAATTTATATATAAAGCTCTAGATCAAAGTAAACCCATTATAGCAACTTTCTTAGATCTTGCAAAAGCATTTGACACAGTTGATCACGCAATATTAATTGAAAAACTAGAGAAATATGGCATAAGGGGCATTGCTCTGCAATTGATAAAAAGCTATCTTTATAATAGAAAACAAATAGTCAAAATCAAGAATACTAGAAGTGACACACTAATTGTAAAATCGGGTGTACCACAAGGCACCATTCTAGGACCACTATTATTTATTATATATATTAATGATATTTTTGATTTAATGCCAGACGGTTTTATCAACTCATATGCTGATGATACCGTCATACTATGTATGGCAGAAAATTGGGAAAAAGCTATAAACTTAATGAACAATCATTTGTATGCAGTGAATGAATGGTTAGCATTCAATCAACTGGCATTAAACGTTGACAAAACAGTTTATATAACGTTCGTAAACTATAATGATAAAATACCAAATAATGTAGAAATAAGAATACAAGATAAATCGTTAAGAAGAGTACAAAGTTGCAAATATTTAGGGGTTACTATTGACATGAATATGAAATGGAAAGAACATATACAAAGTGTTGTACAACGCACTAAATACCTTGTTTATTTATTTGCTAAATTAAATAAAGTAATGGACAAACATTCTCTAGTTATCATATATTATGGTTTGTTTAACAGTCTGGCTAGTTATGGAATTTTAGTATGGGGTTCAGCGTATTATAATGCTATGAAACTACTATACCAACTGCAGAATAGATTAATAAAGATAATAAGAAGTAACTCAAAAAGACAGATGGATTCTATTTTAAAAGTTAAAAAAATTTATGTACTACAAACATTATTAAATAATTACAATTTGCTTAGAGAAAAGTTTATAAAATCAAAAAGCAAAACTAGGAACAAAAACCTAGAACTACCTGAAATCAATCTTGAAATAGGGAAAAAAAGTAATATATATAATGCTACCAAATATTTTAACCAATTACCAAACGAACTCAAAAATATCAAGCATAGTAAGGAAAATATAAAAATCAAAATAAAAAAATGGGTGATATTGAATGTACAATTAAGAGATTTAGTTTAATAACAGTTTATAAGTATTTAGTTGTAAGTTATTTTTATACAGTAATTTAATTAATATTAAATAATATTAATTTTAATTACACATAATTGTTAAGTTTTTGTAACTAGGGTCGTGTACAGGTAGTTAAACTACCTCCTGCGATCCTTGATGCTTGCCCTAATGTAAAGCATCAAGGTACATTGTACCTGGTTAATAATAATAATAATAATAATAATAGAAACGGAGTAAAGAAATATACTTATATCGATAATTACTTTGTATTGAAATAGATTTAATGAAATCGGTATAAATCGTTAAGATCTTGTACATCGAAATATAATTCCTATCAATAACCTGAGATATATCTATATAACTATAGAGGCATAGAAATTTGAACAATTTTAGCTAAAAAACCAAATATCATATGATAAATCAGATGTCTATTTTTAGACGGGTAGATACAATATTTTAATAAACTGAAACAGTTTTATTATTTACCATAGTGTATAATACTAATGCAAACAACAGTAAAATTAATCGTTTGGATCGTCATTTTTTCCGGTCTTTATTCGTATTTCATACTAATGTTTGACCTTTACGATATGAATGTATGTACGTGTTATATATATATATATATATATATATATATATATATATATATATATATATATATATATATATATATATATGTGCGTGTGTATGTGTGTATCTGCGCGCGCGCGTATATGTGTGTATTGAACTTGTATTTCAATTTTTATAGGTGTAAATATAAAATATAATGACTTTACCTACTATCGTTTGAGTCGAAAATTAGACATTCAGTGAATGGTCTTACTTTTCGATTTTTTAAGCCATATAAAAATTAAGTTTCGGGGGAAACGGATTCAGAAACTAAATGTTCTAACAAACATTTTCCATATTTTTTTTTTTATAGATGTCTTCGAGTGAAGACAGTCCGTGATCACTTTTTTTCGATTTGGCCACACTGTGCGACGGTCCGAACTAACTCTACGACTTCGCCTAGAAAAACGCGAGTACAGCGAGTGCGGAATAATATCTAACAAATGTACTTGTTCCGCAGGAAATAGGCGCAGACCAGTTAGGCGCCTTTCTCGCTCGCGTTCTGGCCGAGGTGGCCAGAGAAGATGAGCGGCCGCACGCGGAGATCTGCGAGGTCGTTAGGGGCCTTTGCCCAAGCGGAGGCGCAGACCGAGCCGGAGGACGAGGCGCTCCTGACAGCCGTGCCGCTACTTTGCCATCCGCGCCTACCTCCTCCCACCACTTAATACACAGATTTGGCTGGGCGATCCGTCGCGGCAGCGCCTGAGTGTTTAGCGATCACGGTCGCGGCGAACGCCCCAGCTCCACGAGCCAAGGAGGTTCGCTTTGCGCCAGAGGAGGCGCCGCACCGAGCAGCGGAGGCTCAAGACGAGCCCACACTAACGGAGTTAGCCGGTGAGGCGTGGCGCAAAGATTGCGCTCAATTTGCGGAGGCGGTGGAAGCCTCGCTCCACGCACGCAAGCTGGAGCGGGATTTCTACCGCCAATATAACCAGAGCCTCCGCAAATTCTGCGAGAAGTTCAGGCGCCAGGCAGGAGCCTGGGCGCCGATACTGGAAGAGGGCCGCGAAGCCTTCATGTCCGGGGAGCACGCTCGGCGAACCACCGTGGAGCGCCGACAGCGTGCGGAGAGAGAGCGGCAACGCGAGGCGGAGAGACGCCTACGAGAGGAGGCCGAGGCCGAAGTCCAGCGCGCAGAGGATGCCCTAGCGCGCAGCAACCGCTGCCCCAAGCGCCACCTCCATTGATCTTTTCTTTTGTTTTTGTTGTTTTTTTATCACAATTTTTTTTTATAGAAAACAAGTTAACGGCTCAACTCAGAAGTTTCTTTTTCTTCTTCTTCTTATTCCTCCATAAACTCCTCGACTATGAGCCCGAGAAATAACCTCGTCGCGAATTAGAATCGAGATCGGGACGATGTTCGATTCTAGGAGCGGGATAGTAACGAGACGCGAGCACGTCAGCTGGCGTCTCGTCTAGATAGACGCGGCTCGGGAATCTTCGCGCGCACTCGGTCGAACTTAGAAAATTCCGTAGGCCCGCGAGGCCTCGCACGCGAACTAATGAGCTTGTCAAGAGAGATTGCTTCTGGCTACCGCGGGTGTGTTTTCAGCGTTTAGCGAAGCGAGAGACAAAGATAGAAAAAGTGAGAGTGAAGTGAAGAAAGAGAGAAAAAAAAGACGAGATGAGAGTCCTGGCCAGGTGTTGAGTAGATGAGTATATCGAGTACAAGATCATTGTAAGTAGGGCCAAGCCCTCTCTGTAATTATTCGTTTAAGTGTCGAGGCAGCGACCGCAGCTATATCTCGACGTAGTGCAACGACACCGCGCGATTATCCTTCTTGTGTAGCGTGCGTGCTTGGCGTACACGACTACGCGTCATTCTTGTATTGATTTGACTTTTTCGTTTATCTTAATAAATTCACGGTTATCACGCCTTTATACTACAACCAGTAGACTTATTATTTCTCCGTCATTTTCCTCGACATTCATTCCTTCTCGCGAATACCGCAGCCTCCGCGGGCGTTTCAACAGGACGTTGATCCTGTTCAAACGCCCGCGGATTCTTGATCGAAGCGCAATATCTCAGCAGCTGAGCCTGTTAACAAGGAACAGCAGCAGCGGCTCCGAGGCGAGCCATACGGGCGAGCACTAGCCCGCCGAAGCAAGGCAAAGGTGAGTCTTGCGTTGTATACGAGGATAGAAATCACCGCGTTACATATATATATATATATATATATATACATGGTTCAATGAAGATTATTTTAAGATTGGTCCAGATGAAATAGATGTTGCGAATTATTACTGATATATGTAATATATTTATGGAATATATGAATTACGATATTTTATATATATATAATATATATATATATATATATATATATATATATATATATATATATATATATATATATAATTATTCTTTTTTTATAAATCTTGTATTAATATACTGCTTAAGTTCATCATATTCATATTCATTATTATCGTTATTTTCAATTTAATTTGAATTGTTAGAATTTTCCTTAGACTTGATTCCAACATCGCGTATTTCAATAAATGCGCAGTCGTATCCTTTATAACAATACTTAAACAAGTATTTAATACATTGTACAGTGGAACATACTTCTACGTTAATATGGGAATTTAATTTTTGCAGCAAATAAGGATTATCGCATATAATTTGGATAATTAGGTGAATTAAACAGGTTTTCTTTTGATAATATTTTGGTAAGTTTTCGTAGATTTTTTCGTATTTTTTTCCGTACAAGGAGAATTCATGTTTTGCTCTCCACAAGTACCATGAACCATAACTTATTTTACAAGATTGTTTAACCTTGGATACATTTCTTTTTCAGGAGTATTAATTTCATTATTTTCATCCAAATATAAAAACATATACATGTGAGGAAGTCCTCGCTTCTGAAATTCAATAACGTGGGTATAAGCGATACTTTTTCTTAAAACACCTTGTTTTACTACAAATTCTTTGAATTCTTTAAAGTTTTGATGAAATACCTTAACAACAACATTTGGCCTATCAATTGTATTTTCATATTTTTCCAGACTTTCAGTTATTTCTATCCAGTTTGGATTACATGTCATTGTTATAAATAAGTCAGGCTTTCCGTAGCGATTTGCTAGAGTCATTGAATCAATATAATTTTGCTTTAATAATCTTGCAAAAGAATTATTATAACTACGTATATTTTTTTTATAATTAATATTCTTTGTATTGTTTTTAAAATATACATTTTTCAGCTCTTCTGGATATAAAGAATTGTTATTGAGAAGAACTTTATTTTTATGACAACAATGACTATATTTTTTATCGTATTGAATTTCACTTTTAAAGTGTTTTGCTTTATAAAACTCACATTCATGATCCAATTTTCCTATAAAATTTAATTCAATATCAGTTTCATCAAACATGGTATTGGCAATTAAACCTACATTTGAATTTATGTTTTCATATGAATTTTTTTCTTTTTCAATGTTTGCTTCTTAAGAACTAACATTTTCTATTTTACGTTTTCCATATTGTGTATTATTTCATATTCATTATGATTTGTTTTTTGTTTCTTTTTTTGAATATTTATTTTCTTCTCTGGCATTGGTTTTCAATTATTATCAATTTAGATTCTTCAATCATTATTTGTCTTTCTTGACGTTTTCATTCAACTTCTTTCAATCTCATATTTACAGTAATGTTTTTTCTTTCTTCGCGTGTTCTTTAAGCTTCTTTTAATTTAAATTCTACAATATTTTTTTACTTTCTGCACATTTTCTTTCGGCTGCTTTGAGTTTTTGTTATGCCGTAAATTTACATCTATACTTATCTATACTTACGATTTCGTTTAATTTTTTTGATATTTAATTGTGACACAGTACATGTTTTTGATTTGTTTTCTATTATTGCATTATTAACTATAGATTTTGATAATATATCTATTTCTTCATTTAATTTTCTTACACTTATCAGTTTTGAATTTGCCAATATATTTTATTCATCATCAGTGATTTTCATTGTTGTTTTTATTTTATCATTTTCATTTTTATTTTTATTTGTATATCACATTTTTTTTGAGTATCTAATTTCATAATTTTCATTTTCTTTTTTATTATTTTTACATTTTCTTTGTACTGTAATCAATTTTTTTATCAACAATAATTTTATCGTTAACGGTGGTGTTTATTGTATTTACATCATTTTTTTTACTTTTACATAATTATCCTGTTAATATCTTTGATATATTATTTATACAATGAGTCTTCTTGATATGTAATGGTATGATAATATCTGAACATGTATTTAAGATTGAATTTTTTATCATATACATATCATTCGTCGCAAATCAAATCATTTGACATTATAGCCAAAAACTCTTCGATTAGTCATAAAATTATTAAATTCTTCATGAAAAATAGTTGAAATGTCGCCCGAGAAGCCCCTCAGGCGTGGATTCTCGCTTTCTTATTTACTGTGTTTTCGTGTAGGAGATGTGGTTGGAAGGGTTAAAATAAAAGAGATCGATTGAGCGAAAAAATACGAGTTTAATCGCTCAAACCGAGAGGGGAAAGCCGTGCGGCATAAAACCCCTCTCGTTGTATATACAAGCTGCGGGATTGAACAATAAACTGTGAGTCGTCTGCGTGTGTGTACGTGAGCGGTGTATTCGAGAGATCCTTCCGAATCTCTGTCTCGTGTTCGTGAGTGATAGCGATCACTTATCGAATGGGCTAGACTGTGGCCTTAGTTCCACAGAATAGTCCCTCGTTCGATTCGCGCGCGGACGCGATGGTAAACCGGTCGCGACCCGTACCCGAGTTCCCGTCACCAAGCGTAGAGAAAGATAGAGATAGAGAGAGAGAGAGAGAGAGAGAGAAATACACACAAAGAGAAAGAGAGAGAGGGATAGAGCACTACACCCACTACTTATAACGACGATGATGTCTGCGGATTATCGGACGAACGTTCGGTTTTCGTGACAATGATCTGATGTCAACGTATTCACTCAAGAGCGTGCGTGGCGATGTCGTTCGCTTGGCTGCTCAAAAGCGACTGCCCGCGCGTTCGACTAGCGGCGCGCGACACGAGGCCAGCGGCGCCGCCAGCACCAACAGCGAGTCACGACGTTCAATTGCTCTCCATCGAGCGCCGGGAGATGGCGCCACGTGCTCTACGTCGATTCTCACGGGCCCGCTCGACTGTGTTGTAGCGTTTTGTACTATTTTTAACGTTTTCAAAGTCAACTTCTTTTCTATATAAATATAATGTTTTTTAAGTAATGTGAGGTTTTCTAGTAAATATAATAATTTTAGGTTTGCAATGCCCTTACTGGAACGTCAAGTCAAACGTGCTTTATCTGAAATGCTGTTATATCAGAATTAAATGATTTGAAGCGCGTTCAACGAAGAACGGTTAATAATGCAGCGTTTAACTACGGATTTTCTGTGCTACATGCTCGAATCCGATTCATGGAATTAGTATTGCATATATCGTACCGTTTAGATATTAAAAAGTGGCGTGCAAGTATGTATGTGACTATTTATGTGAGGGCTGTATGAATTATGTTATAAAAATAGTATGTAGTATAACTTTTTTATAATTATTACCTTTAATTTAGATGAATATTATTTACAAATATCTGAATTTACTTCTTAACTCTTTTAAGAACAAAACATTTAATATGTTTCAATTTACAATCATTCCAGTATAATTGGGGACATTGTATAATAATATTTTTATGTTAAATTACGTGTAAACACTGAACATTTAAGGTTTTTTCTAATGTACTGTAACAATGATATACGGCTTAATAAACTTTCTTCTTGTATATTACTAGTATATACTTTTTCTGCCATTACATGTTGAAAGATACAAACTTCATATAATTCTAATTAAATTTAGTAGTGAAGCTAGTTATTGTTGTTAATTTATAACTACACGGGAAAAGTTGCGAGTAAAATTAAGTTGTTCCAATGTGTAAAATTTACATATTTCTGATAAGAAATATAAATGTGAAATTTGCTTGCGAATTTTCTCAATGCAGTGACATCAAATGTTTCTAAATTTGAATTCAGAATTAAAATTTAAATAAATGTAAACAAATCATATGTTGTTAAACACTACAACATTAACAAAGTATCAAGCTGATAATATTGGTAAATACCAAAGTAAAATATTAATTATAATAATATTTCAGGATTCGATATTGTCTTATTGAAATGTTTAAACCATTTTAAATACTATAGCTAGTACTTATGAAATAAATACAGATGCCTTCAAAAAGTATTGTTATGAAACATCAAAATTATACGTAAAAAATTACAGTTGGTACAATATGCCACCATCCATGTACGTTATTTTGATTCATGGACACGAAATTATAAAAGACTTTTCACTGCCGATTGGAATGCTGTCAGAGGAGGCTTAAGACAAAAACCACAAGCTTTTTAAACGATTTAGAGATCGATTTTCAAGCAAAAATTCTCGGTATATAATTTTAAATATTCTAAATTTTTTCCATTTTACATATTATTATTCGTTATTGTCTTGTTAGAAATACATCTTCTAAAAAACACTTCTTTTCGCATAAAATTAATCTAATTGCGTCTTTTAAAATGCATCATATCCGATAAAATTAATCTTTTCATCGAGTAGAAAGTTAAAGTGCACGATAATGATATTTTATTTCAGGAATAATATTTATGTTTTTTTCCGGTTAAAAAATCATTGCTCCAAACATATTTATTTGACTATTTGTTTTTAATTTAATTGCACATAATTTAATTCGCTAATTAATAATATTTTCCCTTTTAAAAATATAACGACTTCTCTTAATGAAATTTTGAAACAAATGAATGGTTACTTAACAATATTAGACATATCATTTAATTATGCAAAATTGTGTGTCTTGAATCCAAACACACTAATTACATACTATTACAATATACAAAAATACAGAGTAAAAAATATTATTATGAAACTAAATTAGTATAATTCACTTTTCTTCAGAGTCGCTACAAAAACGGATACGTTTAAAAGGCTAATTATCAATTCAGATCCTGAAATGTCGCCCGAGAAGCCCCTCAGGCGTGGATTCTCGCTTTCTTATTTTCTGTGTTTTCGTGTAGGAGATGTGGTTGGAAGAGTTAAAATAAAAGAGATCGATTGAGCGAAAAAATACGAGTTTAATCGCTCAAACCGAGAGGGGAAAGCCGTGCGGCATAAAACCCCTCTCGTTGTATATACAAGCTGCGGGATTGAACAATAAACTGTGAGTCGTATGCGTGTGTGTACGTGAGCGGTGTATTCGAGAGATCCTTCCGAATCTCTGTCTCGTGTTCGTGAGTGATAGCGATCACTTATCGAATGGGCTAGACTGTGGCCTTAGTTCCACAGAATAGTCCCTTGTTCGATTCGCGCGCGGACGCGATGGTAAACCGGTCGCGACCCATACCCGAGTTCCCGTCACCAAGCGTAGAGAAAGATAGAGAGAGAGAGAGAGAGAAATACACACAAAGAGAGAGAGAGGGATAGAGCACTACACCCACTACTTATAACGACGATGATGTCTGCGGATTATCGGACGAACGTTCGGTTTTCGTGACAATGATCTGATGTCAACGTATTCACTCAAGAGCGTGCGTGGCCATGTCGTTCGCTTGGCTGCTCAAAAGCGACTGCCCGCGGGTTCGACTAGCGGCGCGCCAACAGCGAGTCACGACGTTCCATTGCTCTCCAACGAGCGCCGGAAGATGGCGCCACGTGCTCTACGTCGATTCTCACGGGCCCGCTCGACACCGTCGCCCTTCGGTGAAGCTAAGCCCGGAGTTTCAACGGAACAATAGTTATATCTAAACACATAATTTCTTATAAATTATTGTGTTGTAATATTAATTGACGTCTATTTGCGATCAGTGTGTTATGCAATCGTTCTGTATAATGACTAAAATTTGGATAAATTTGAGGAATATTATTTTTAAATATTTTATCAAGATGGTTTCTCATCATAGATTCATCATATTTAATATTACAGGGACATATTCCATAACATATAAATATTGCATTTTCAATTGCAAATAAACTACAGTTAAATTGTTGTAGTTGTTGCTGTACTTGTTCTATAACAACTTTCACCATCATCATATTAGGTAATAATCTACTTATATATTTCAAATGATTCTTGGTTAGCCCAACATTAAAATTGTCATATACACTGAATAAATCTTCGTCATACCTAATACAAATCCAATGACTTTCGTCATTATTACCACTAAATAATATTTGGAGAAATTCATCTCCCACGTTTCTTTCTGGAATTTTACTTAATATTTGGCTTGATAAAGATGATTGTATATTAAATCGAGGTTTTAATTTCATAAATTCATCCATATGCACATCAGTCAACATACTGTTCTGATCATCTCCATCCTTTTTGATATCAAAAAAATTTCGATACATTTCTAAATACTATTACTCGTATACCGTAATAATAAAAATATTTTATTTATAAAATATTTTTGATTATTTAAAAAGAATTAAATATTTTTATAGGCATTAATAAATTCTTTACAATGAATGTATTTACATATATGAATTTTCGAAAATGTTTATTTATTTTTCATATAATTTTTTGAATAAATGAGTTCGAATTTTTGTTTTTCAATATTAACAAGAATGAGATATATGTACAAATTCTGTTACAATATGCTGTTTAAAACTTATAATAATTAATAATATTCACTACTCAAGTAAATAAAAATTTTTATTGAGATAGTATTGTCGATAATTAAATACTCTTATGTACTTTCAATTTGTATTTGGACACTAATGTGGATGTATGTTTTATTACTAAAATATTTGTGAGTTTTCTGGTGAATATTAAAAATATATCACCTAAAATGAATTTAACTATAAATATTGTTTCATTCTAATAAAAGAAATGTGCATTGAAAATTCAGGTCGTTATATATGATAGTTTTTAAATGAGTAATAACAAGATTTGAAAAACAGACACTAAAATGAGAATTTTTTCAAATTTTTAAAATTGAAAATTTTTATTTATATATTAGGAATATAGGTAAAGTTATGATAACTTTTTAGGTGTAAAAATGTACTTGAACCAAAACAATATAACCAACTCTAGTGAATTGATCCACTGTAATCATTTTTATGAGAAAATTATCAACCGCCTAATATAAACATTTGCATATAAGACTTAAGTAATAATTTTAGTTGCAGTATTTAAATAAAATCTAATATGGTAAGTTGATTCTAAAAAATTCAAGAAATATTTTTACGAAAATTTAAATAATCTAACTTTAATACACAATATAGATGTGATCTTAAAATCTGACTTGCACATCCTTTATGAACTAGAGATCCTCTATTAATTATAAGAAAAAATATGATAATAATGATTTCGCGATCTGTTCAACCACACACCCCACACAAAATAAAATGTCGTAGTATGTTTCTTATTATAAATATCAAATAAAATTTAATCTGAAAGTTAATTTATTTTTTTGTTAATAAAAATATATTAAATTTCGTTAAATCTTATATTGTTATATGAAAACGAAGGAAACCCGTTTCTTACTTAACAATGTATAAACGTTTTTTCGAACTGCCCAACTGTACAGTTGTATACACAAAAGAGATCGCGTATCGCAATTAAGATTCTTTACTTTAATATTTTGAAATCTTACCTGATGGTGAGTTGAACTTAGAATTTCCACGGAAACTTGGAGTTATGACAATACAGCAGCAAAGAAGAAAATCAAGACAAATGGCAAACAGCGTCTACTCTGCAATCCAGGGACCTGATCAACGATTCGACCTTGATTGTATAGTGAACGGGTGGTCAACAAACTTGATTTTTTGACAATTTGTGGTACAAGACAAGGACACTGACTTTATTCAGTTTGATTTTAAATTTTATTAAACTCCATATTTTGAAAATTTGATTCTATACAAGTTAAAATAATACTATCAAAAAAATCTAACAAAAATCTAAGTTAAACTCTAAACCAAAAAGAATATATTGTAAACATGAAGATCTAATGAAAATTCTAAGTTGTTCACTCTATGAGCTTGGCTCTAGCAATGACGCTAAATTCGAGAAAGCGCGTCGGAGAGATCGGTCAAGCACTCTCTCACGCGTGGGTACACTCTATCCTCTCTGTGCTTCACGACGTTGTCACTTTTTGCGGCATTCATTAGGCCTTTTGAGCCTTGGCCGTGTGAAGTGGCAACGCCTTGAAGTTCAAGCGGACGTGTGCTTCCTTTCCTTAGAGGGGAAATGTTTATGATATAGTTTTATGGTCTCAGCATTGTTTAGAAACTCGGCGGATTCTTTGAGAACGCAGTAAGTGTCGATCCTCCTCGATTTTTCTATGTTTCAGTTTCTGTCGAATATTACTTTAGTTCTATGTGCTCTAAATAATCGAGGAGCTCGTCACTTGAAATCCTCCCCCTCTTGAGAACGTTTGTCGTCCTCGACAACCGCGATTTCCTATGGGTCATTGGTTGTCGACAGAATTTGTTATGTAAGGTAAGGTTTGTAATAAAGTAAATTGGATTTTATAAGAAATAACAAAAGTATTAATCTGTCTAATTATTCTTTTAATAAATTTAATGAACAAGAAAGGTTATTATACAATCGCAATTGCATTGCAATTATCAAGAATATATAATTGATCGTATCTTCTAGCTTCGGGACGTAAAGAAACAAGTATTAGGATATAAAGAATAAACATTATGATTAATTTGTCCACATATACGAATAACTTGAGGCCCTTTGTCGAATAATGCATCAAATTATACTCCGAAACTAGCGAAGGCAATCGCATTATTACATCGTCTTGTATGTTGAATAAATGTTTATTTTTAGTTATATTTTTGGTGATTAATTCAATTAACCGTTCAGGATAAGTATTATTATCTAATAAATTTTCTTTTTCTTTGTTCAATGTTAGTTCAAACTTAAAATGTTTGGCTTGATAAAATACACATATCTCATCCATTTTTCCTAAATAATTTTCAGATATACCATTTTCATTAAAATTGGAATTAAGAACTGCAGCAATATTTAAAGTGTTCTTCGTTTTGTTTTGTTTTATGTATTTAATTCAATTCATTATTGGCCACGTTATTTTGATTTTTTCTTTTATTATTTTGTATAAACACCTTTGCTTCTTTAGTATCGTCAATTTCTATAATTTTCAAAATTTATTATAGCTTTTTCTTTTTCACTATGTGCCTGTCTCTTTTGTTTTTATTTTTTATTTTCCTCTTTTTCAGTATTTGTCAATGTTTGTTTCTTTGAACTTTCGTTTAGTTGTCTTTTCTTATTAATCGGAAATTTTTTTTCTTCATTGCGAGCCTGACTCTTCTGTTTTTGTTGTATTGTTTTTGTTTTTTTAGTTTTTTCTATTTCAGATTTTGTTAATATTTGTTTCTTCAGACTTTCAATTAATCGTCATTTTTCTTTGTTACAGCTTTTTCTTCTTCACTGCGAGCCTGTCTTTTCTCATTTTGTTTTAAAGCTTTGGTTTTTGTAGAATCTACAATAAATTTATACTAAGAGAGTTTTTTAAGATCAATTTCATAAGTAATTAACATTAGAAAAATTTAACTCAACTTGATGTTTTTTGAAAATGAATATAAATCAAATTGTCATACTTTGAATCAATAATTAGAGGAAAAAGTGATAATTTCATGTTTCGTATATTTTATATATGTGTGATTGCTTTTTTTATGTCAAATTTTAAATTATAAGGGTACTTATTAAAAACTATTGCAACTATAAAAGCAATAGCAAAGACACCACAATCATGAGAATTTGTTTGACTTTGAACTTTTTCAAAAAGTATACGTAAATTTTCTTTGTTTGGAAATAATCTATTAATTATTATTATATGATCATTATATAAAACATTATTATTCAAACTATCATATGTATGAATTACATTGTTATAATAATATACACAAATCCAATGAGCCTCATTACTTGGTCTTATAAATAGAATCTGTACAAATTTATTATTTAAATTAACTGGCTAAATGTTGGAGAGTCTTTGCATAGCAACGGTAGATTGCATATCAAAATTTAGAATTATATTTTAAAATATTATTGAATTCAGAAATATTATTACCAATTAATTTACTATTATTACCCAAGTACTCACAAATTCCTTTTAAAACACACTTATCTTTATACTTATCTTATACTTCAAACCATCTTATTAGAATGAAGAATATTATTTACAAAAATAAATGGTACAGGAAGATTTACTTCACACAAATAAATTTTAAAATAATCGTATTTCATCTGTACTGAAAATATATATAATAAGATTTAGATATAAAATGATTTTATTAGAAAACCTAACAGTAATCTTTCTAGGTAAAAAATGTACCAGTGTATTAAATATTATATTTTACAATTTTGTTTATATAAAAAACTCTAGGTAATATCTTTTAAAAATAATTTTGAATTTATGAAATATTTTATTACGGATCTTTATTAATATATTAACAAAGAGACTACAGAACCTTTGGGTCACGGAATCGGCTAAATCTTGGGAATAGATTTTTAAAATCATATTTCAGGATTTAGTCCCATAGGCCCCATTGACTCAGTTTATTCTTATGTATTATTTATACAAAATTATTTATGACCTTATTCATATGTATTACAGTATATCTATGATATATAAACATATATAAATATATATTTGCGTAGTGGCATTTATTGGGACAATTCTCATATGTACCGATGCCTATCGGGACAGACGGTGGTTATCGGGATAGGCACCCCGATAGGCACCCCTTATTCTGAGCATATAAATATATATATATATATATATATATATATATATATATATATATATATTATATAGTTATTTTGGTCGCATTCCCCCGCGCAAAATAACAAAAAATTGTTTCGTTTTTCACGATATTTGAAAAATTGCTAAACCCACCCCCCCCCCCCCGACCACCTTGCATACACCCCCGCATACCCTCCGCATACGAAAAATGTAGATCATCGCGCGTAACCATATAACCACAAGAGTCTTAGATTCCTGTAAAGATAACTTATTAAATTTAAATTAAAGATGGTTTTAGAAAAGAATAAAGAGATTTTTTATGAATCAAAAATTTCATTCAAAACTACATTTTCTATTTCTGAATTATTATAAATTTCAATTTGTATAAATAAATATAGATAGGTAGACAAACTTCCACTCTACCCTAGAGGTACTGTCCAAAATACATTATAATACTTTTAAATATTGCATATTGAACAATGAATGTTATTATAATTTCCTTTTAATATTTAAAATTTTTCAAATAATAATTTAAACATAACGTAGAATCATCGGCATGAACTATATAATCACGCTACTTTATATATATATATATATATATATATATATATATATATATATATATATATATATATATATATATATATATATATATATATATATATATATATATATATATATATATATATATATATGTGTATATTTGTATATATATTATATCTATCTATCTTATGAAGATCTCCGGCTAAACAACCACACAATTATACCCAAAATCCTCTAAAGGTAGTTTGCGTACTTGAGGATGCATCCTCAAAAGACAATATAATCCCTAAAATAACAGATGCATATGGAATATAGTCCTCAAAAGGTAGGTTTAATATAATTAGATATATATATATATATATATATATATATATATATATATATATATATATATATATATATATATATATATATATATATATATATATTATAGACATTTTGACTATACTTTTCTATAGAACTTTTCGTTTATAATTAGATTTAACCACTATACAAATATCATTTTCACAATTCCAATTTGACAAAGAAAAATACAAGAAGCTGATTTGATAATTTGTTGATAAATCTTCATATAATCTATGTAATACCAAAATTTCTTTTGGAAATAAATTAATAGTTTTAGGACGTTTTTGACAAATTCTTTCTGTTTTAAAAAAACAGTAGTAGAAGTATTATTATATCAGAAACTATACAATCATTATATCTTTGGTCTTATTTCCATATATTAAAATTAAATATAAATATGCGTTCACAAAACAAATATTTTTCAAAAATGTTGTTAAAAATTGGAGATGGAAAAATCAAAATATTCAAAATTCCTGAAGAATGAAAAACTAAGGATAAATGATCGAAAAATTTTAGTTTAATAATTAATTATTATTAAATAGCGTTACTTTTACGTCTCATGATGAATACGCATATTTTTCAATAATAACATTTTTTTAAAAATGGTAGGTGAAACAAAAACATTTTAGCGTAGATACCGCGACGTATTAGGGTATTGATAAATAAGATAATGATATTTATATAAATTTTCCATTTGAAATATTACATAATATTCGTGAAGGATTGCCACCTCATGAACTTAATTTGAAAATTGGAACAATTGTAATGCTTATAAGAAATTTAAATATAGTAAAATATTTATGCAATGGTACGCGATTAAAGATTAAAAAATGATTAAAGTACAATATTGAAGCAGAAATTATCACAGAATAAAAAATTGTAAATGAAGTTTTCATAACTAGAATTACTTTAAGAATGGAAATTCTTCTTTGCCCCTAACTTAATACAAAAAACAATTTCCATTAGTTTTAGCATTTTCTGTGACTATAAATAAATCTCAAGGTCAAAGGTTCGATAATGTAGTATTATAATTTAAAAAACCTTTATTTTCTCATGGCCAATTATATGTAGCATTATCTAGACGAAAAAAGCATGATCAATTATTTGTACAAATTGAAATTGAAAATAATTAAGAAATAGAAAATATGATTTGGTATAAAATTTTTGGTACGTAGAATTGTTTGTAATACAAATTTAATACAATGTATATTTTAAATAATCTTATTCTAGATACGAAATCGTCAAAATGGAATGGGGTCCAATTCAAAATTCATGGGTTAAATTACGAGTAGATAACGATGAGCAAAGAGATAATTTACGGCTCTTAAATTACCAAATTGCAGAACATGAAAGAAATGGAGTAAATTATGAAAGATATTTAAATCATTATTAGAAGAACATGACAAAGATGAACATCAAAAATTAAATTCTAAAATTTAAATTTATTGAATATTTAATTTTTAAGTTGAATAATTCATACAATGCAATATTCATAAAAATTTAGAATGTCATCATCTAGAGTCATACTTTTCGTTATTCGCGTTAATTAAGAATCAAAGAATACTGCTTGATCATTATAAAAATACTTGATTTTATTAACAATCTCTAAAATGCATCGTAATGATAGACTATTACACCCATCCCACCCCCATCTTAGAAAAAGAAACAATTTTATTCATTAAATCATTATTTATTAAATCAAATGACAAGTAGAAAACCTAATAATTGAAATATAAAATGGGGGGTTGACGAGCGACGCGAGCAGGGGGGCGAAACCCCATTAGTGCATATATATATACTTGTTCCATATATATATATATATATATATATATATATATATATATAAGGCATTTCGCCAAAATGAAGACGTTCCGTACGTCCAGTGTAGCCAAAAGAACCAGTGGCCTAGCTCCCTGTAATATGTCATGTGTCCTGTCTACAACATGTAGTATGTCTGTGATTGCTCCGATTGTTGAGCGTCCTCGTCTAAAACCTTTCTGTCTGCCCGATAGGTCTCCAGCGCCTTCCACCGCTTGCAACAGTCTTGGTCGTAGCAACAGCTCGTACAGCTTTCCCGGCGTGTTGAGGAGGCTTAGAGGCCTGTAGGAGGACGACGAAGCGGGATCCCCCTTTTCTTTAGAAATGAGAACCAGCCAAGCGTTCTTCCAAGGACTGTCAACCACTGCTGCCATTAAGCAGCCGTTAAAAATTTGCAGCAGTGCATCCGGTTTTTCGGTCGCGATGATCCGCAGCAGTTCGCTAAGCACACCATCAGGCCGTGGAGCTTTTCGAGGCTTGAGCTTAGCAGCAGCACTCTCCAGCTCCAGCACCGTGAAATGTGGACAATCCGTTACTTGGTCTTCGTTCATCTCATCGTTTCTGTCCGGGTGGCATGGGAAAAAACCGTCAACGATTCTCTCCATCGCGTTCGCGTTCTTCGTCTTCGAAGGTATTCCAGACACCAAGTTTACGAGTTACAATCCTGTAGCCATCCCCCCAGGGGCCTGAATCTACTTCGTCCTCTAGTCGTCTCCAACACTGTCGTTTCGTGTCGTTGATCGTCTGTCTGAGTCGTCCCTTCGCAAGTGTGTATGCCGGCGAAAGAGCGCCTCCGTCTGGCCTGTTCTATCTTCTCTGTGACCTTCTGCGCAATTTTTTACATTCTGTCCTGATATTAGCAATTTCTTGCGCTGCAGATACTTTTTCAGATTATTAGTACACTGCTCGGCCGCGGCTCTGTCAGTTTGCCCTTGAGTCATATCCACAGAAGTTATCGCTACGTTCTGCAGCTGCCTCGTAAGCTCGTCCCTGTTTAGGCGTCCTACGTCCCATCATGTTGTTCGTCTGTGTTGTATCTGCCTCACCGCGGTGTTGTCAGACTGTCGAGATTGTACTGGTGATCGCTGGCCGTATAGTCCTCGATCACTCTCCACCCTCTCAGCCTTGTCAACAACCTGTCTTTCGCTAAGGTAATATCTGGTATTGAATTACCAAAGTCGGGTCGTCTGTACGTGACAGTGCTCAACCTCACCCAAACAATCTATTATTCGCGTCGCGTTTGTCCCTCAGACCCACACCGCAGCCGTGAGCTGCTAGCCATCCACGACGATTCGGGAAGGTTTCTGTACTGCTCACTTATCACGAGCACGTCTGCGCCCATTTCCGCTGCAACTTGAGGAAGCAGCGCGTGTGCCACGCTGCTCTGTTCAGATTGTATTGGAGAATTGTCACGTTCATTTCTGTTTTGTTTTGCACTCTGTCAACGCCGCTTTAAATGCAGTGCACGAGGCCATGCCCGGCACATGAGCCAAGTCTTGGTTGGCTCGCCCCGTACAGATAAAGCAGGAGGGCACAGTTGTGCACGCCTTGCCTATATACCCCCTCTGGCCGCACTTCCAGCAATAGTCGCGTCTGTCTGGTCCCTTGCAGTCGACCCTCACATGCCCGATGACCGGTTTTGCGGTTGATCGCGTCCGCGACATCCTGTTCTGTCGTGACGCAGTCTACGTCCATGAATTCCAGCGTCACCGTGGAGGTCATGTCCTTCACTGTGGCAGTATAACCTACTGCGTCCTGTAGAGTCTTTTGAAAGGCCTATTGTTCCTGTTCTTGTTCGATCTGTAGAAGTACCGATCCGTCTTTAGTTCTTCGAATGGCTCGAATATCTACTTGGTTGGCCGTCGAATTCAAGTTTTATCGCATCGATCGTAAGATTTTGACGACACCCAAGGAGTACTGTCAGAAACTTATTATATTAAATTTTTCCTTATTCCTAAGTCAGAATTACTAACATTGATTTTGCAGCAGAAAAAAAATAATAGTATTATTTAAGAAAATCATTGAAAATTTTAAGTAATTTAGTTTTAGGAAATTTTCGACAAATCCTTTCTGTTTTAAAAAAACAGTAGTAGAAGTATTATTATATTAGAAAATATAAAATCATTATATTTTTGGACATATTTCCATATATTAAAATTAAATATAAATATGCGTTCACAAAAAAAATATTTTTCCAAAATGTTAATAAGAATTAGAAATGGAAAATTCAAAATATACAAAATTTCTTAAGAATGAAAAACTAATCATAAATGATAGAAAATTATTAGTGCAGAAATTAATTTATTACTAAATACCGTTATTCTAACATCTCATAATCCATACACATTATTTTCAATAATAAAATTATAAATAAAATGGAAGGTGAAACGAAAACATTTTAGCGTACATACTGCAACGTATAAGGGTATTAACAGATCAGATGATATTTACATCAATTTTCCAATCGAAATATTACATAACATTCGTGAAATTGTTCACTTCGTCACTGCTAACATTTTAGCTTAATTCAGCTATCTTTAGCTTATTTTAAGCTGCAGACAGCTCGAAGGAACTGTTCTTATCGCGAATGAGCTAACCCTCAGCTCCAGGTAGCTAAAATAAGCTGACGGTTGCTGCGAGTATTATACCTACTCTAATAGCTGTGAAACAGATTTTATGTGTTAAGGAACTCAGATTCTTCTGCTAGATAAACAGGGAAAAATTTTGTCTAAATGGTCCTCACAGTCATGACCATGTCCTGTGACAGTGTTTGAAAATATCGTTCTTTTTAGCTTAATTCAACTAGCATTAGCTAATTTTAAGCTGCAGACAGCTCGAAGGAACTGTTCTTATCGCAATTGAGCGAACTATCAGCTCCAGGTAGCTTAAATAAGCTGACGGTTTCTGCGACTATTATACTTACTCTAATAGCTGTGAAATAGATTTTATGTGATAAGGAACTCAGCTTCTTCTGCTAGATAAACCGGGAAAAATTCTGTCTAAGTGGTCCTCACAGTCATGACCATGTCCTGTCATAGTTTTTGAAAATATAGCTCCAAGGCAGTATTCTTATCGCAATTGAGCGAATTCTCAGCTCCAGGTAGCTAAAATAAGCTGACGGTTACTGCCACTATTATACCTACTCTAATAGCTGTGAAATAGATTTTATGTGTTAAGGAACTCAGCTTCTTCTGCTAGATAAACCGGGAAAAGTTTTGTCTAAATGGCCCTCACAGTCATGACCATGTCCTGTCATAGTGTTTGAAAATATAGCTCAGAGGCACTATTCTTATCGGAATTGAGCTAACTCTCAGCTCCATGTTGATAAAATAAGTTGACGGTTGCTTAGAGTATTATACCTACTCTAAAAGCTGTGAAATAGATTTTATCTGTTAAGGAACTCAGCTTCTTCTGCTAGATAAACCGGGAAAAAATCTGTCTAAATGGTCCTCACAGTGATGACCATGTCCTGTGACAGTGTTCGAAAATATCCTGCTTTTTAGCTTAATTCAGCTGGCTTTAGCTTATTTTAAGCTTTCAGACTGCTCGAAGGCACTATTCTTATCGCAATTTCGCTAACTCTCAGCTTCAGATAGTTAAAATGAGCTGACACTTGTTGCGAGTTTTATACCTATTCTAATAGCTGTGAAATAGATTTTATGTGTTAAGTGTAGTGTTTGAAAATATAGCTCCAAGCACTATTTTTATCGCAATTGAGCTAACTCTCAGCTTCAGGTAGCTAAAATGATCTGACGCTTGCTGCGAGTATTATACCTACTCTAATAGCTGTGAAATAGAGTTTATGTGTTAAGGAACTCAGCTTCTTCTGCTAGATAAACCGTGAAAAATTCTGTCTGAATGATCCTCACAGTCATGACCGTGTCCTGTGACAGTGTTTGAAAGTATCAATCTACCTAATGCTGTTAGAATGTAGCTTCGCTGGTCTAAACAGCTGCAACTTGAGAGCAGTGCCAATACTGCAGCAATACCAGTGACTGTATGATACATGTCGTCATAAGCATAAGCAACCTCGATGGTCTTACCAAATCTCTTTCGAGTGCTTCGTTGCGGGGTATATTATCCCTTAGAAATTTCACGTCCATGTCAATGTTTATAGGGGTGTCTTTTTCTGCGTCCTTATTGAGAGACAATTTTCTGCCCACCGATTAACCCTTTATATCCTTTAGACCGTCCAGAATATCTCTAAGACTCTCCCATTAGCAAAAAAGTATTTAAATATACGTTTAGGAGCCCCTATTAGAAAACGTTACCAACAGTTTAATTCTCTCGTGATTTTATATATTCATTAGTTAAGGATTACATCGAATTTATGACACTTGGCAATTAAAGTTATTGATAAATAATATATCTATATATCAACAAATATATAGATATATTATTAACAGTCGGGACCGGAAGTCACGTGGACAATTCTCTCGGCGATCGGGTGATGTTGAGGCAAGAACAAAATAAGTTAACATCTTTTTGCGATTATTTCAGTTTTTCAAATTTAATAATTATCTTTGCGTATTCCATTAGGAGTTGTGACGTGTAAAATGGTGATTTATTATATGAAATACAGTATACAAGTCATATACTATGATGCAAATTATAATTAAAATATATGTGCAACCGGAAGTGACATAGCTGGTATCTTATTTATGTTCGGCGATTTAACACACATTCGAAGTCTTATTATTCTTTCTATTTTCCCTTCTTGTTTTCCATATGTATACAGAAAGTAGTTCTTATCATACTTTACTATTCAGTATCTGTGGAATCTGTGGTAATCTATCAGTACTTTTGTATAAATCTGTAAAAGCTGTGAAGCTGTGGGGGTGTGGGGTGCGGGGTTGCGGGGGGGCTGTGTGGGGGCTGCGGGGGGGGGGGAGTCTTTCATATTTTCAAAAATAACATAAAAATGAATGATTTTTACGTTATTATGTGGAGGGCTGTGGGGTGTGCGGGGTATCTCCAAAATAACTATCTAATATAGGTAGATATATATATATATCTATATCTACCTATATTATATAGTTATTTTCTATCTGTAGATATATATATCTACCTATATTATATAGTTATTTTGGAGATACTCCTCCCCGCTCCCCACCACACACTCTTTGCAAATGAATTGACCGTCGTTTTCCTTGAAGCTCTGACAATCCAGAATTATATCCATTTTTCTATAAATATAATTTTAAATTATGGAGAAAAAAATATTCAAACTCTAAATAATATAGAAGAGTATACTTACAGTTGTAGTAGATGAGCGTAGTAGATTACTCTGATTCGACTGTGTTTTCCTCGAACGAAGCTTTCAGCTTATATATGCTATGCACCTCTCCCTCTAGGAGGGAGTATTTTATGGGGCTGCTGCTTTACAAAGCGGTTGTCATGCGGCAGCCACCATATCTTACTGCCCTCTTGGTAAAAAACCATGCCAGGACTTCAAGTAGGGGTGGTACGAAAGAGCTCTCGGTTCCGGGGTCGCGTACGGATAAGGGCCTATTCTCGTTTAGAGTTCAAGGTGCGCACCTCTAGAATTTGCTCCCAAGCAGTGTGAGGTGCCATCTTTTTGTAAATTTAAAACGGCATTAGGCAGGCACCTTAAACAATTACATGGTGACGGGAATACACAGAGGTGAACTTTTCGAAAATCGATTTATACATTATTTTGTTGATCTCTGTGTATTCCGAATCGGACTCAGATATTTATTTAGGTTATTTATTTATTTGAATTATTTATTTATTTAATTTATTTATTTATTTAAATTTATTTATTTATTTATTTAATTTAATTATTTATCTAACTTATTTATTTATTTGACTTAGTTATTTATTAATTTATTTATTACATATGTTAAGTGTTAATGTATTTATTAGCGTGAATTGTAAGAGTGTCATATGAATGAGTGTGTTTTTAATTTTTCGACGGGATAGTTATACGTAAAAACAACAACAACCAGAACCACCGAAATTTTACATTATCGATCAAGCAGCCATATTACAGGCTGCAGAATCGTTGAAAGTTCATCTGCAGGGGATGCAATCTCAAAATTGGACAATTCTCGAGCTGCTCAAGAAATAGTGTGATCACTTGGAGAGCCTCACACAAGTGACAGAAACGAATGATGAAAAAAAAGAGGTGTGAAGAGGAAACCTCTAAAACCAGTTGATTCCAAGAAGAAGGCGAAAGTTGAAAAAAATTAAAAAGATCTTGTGCAAGGAATCAAAAAGTTAACATAAAATTTTGTAATCACGAAAAAAGATTGTATAAAAATAGATTGTACGAAAAAAAAATAATGTAAAAAATATTGTTTCAATTTTGTAAAAATAAAATATTTTCTTTATTACCCTGTAATCCTTTATTTGTTTACTTTAAGATAGATATCTCAACTAATTTTTTGTCAAAAACTTGAAAATTTTTTTACTATATATTTTCATTGGGTATAGTTTTATGATCATTTTGAGTCCAACCCAATGTTAAAACTAAAAGTTATATTAAAGTTATAGACAGATATATATGAAAAAGATTCCTGCTGAGAAAACACGTGCGGCTGCAACAAAGTTTCAAGCGGAAGAGAGAGTCCAAAATGGCGACCCGACGCCAAGAGAGTGCGTCGGCGTGCGCGCGAGCGCAGCGAGGCTGAAGAGTGCTGCCGTGTCGCGGATGCGCAATGAGTGACGAGTTTGGTAGTGATCGCGCAGGAAATTCAAATTGAAATTCCCGAACAGGTAAACTGCTCCAGAGCTAGCGTGGGATCTAGCGGCAATAAACCTAACCTCTGCGCATGAAGTATAGAACTACTATTACTCATCATTGGTGTACGTTCGCTTTGTTTGATCATGAATTAACCTGGTAATTGACTTGGCATTTCATTAACCTACATGGTAATAAGTGTTCTTCGTGTATATATTCTATTATATTTTCTATTGCAAAGTAAATGTTAATAATATTTATTTTTATTCTGATTGTAGTATTTATACAACTTTATTGTTGGAGTGACACATGTACCAGTATAAAACTAGTGAATCATCATACGATACGTTTTTTCTCTACACTGTGAAATATTATCCAATGCATTATGTATTTTTATGTGAAGTTGAATGATGGGACTTATAAAATAGTGGATGATAGCCATATACCTCGAGTGGATGTCTCTTTTGTAGACAAATTTAAGCAATATAAAGTTCTGATCGAAGTCAAAGACAACTGTCAAATATTCTCTTACAAGAGTAGAAGTGAAAGCTATAACGATGCATAGTGGTATTCACGGTGAAACTTTAGACAATATTATATTAGGACAACTACCAAAAAGAATTATAGTTGGTTTTGTAAAAAACAAGGCTTTCGATGGTGATCAAAATTTCAATCCTTTTAATTTTGAACATTTTAATATAAATTTTTTGTGTTTATACATTGATGGTGTACAGGTACCTTCAAAACCTTTACAACCAGATTTCAAAACACATAAATTATATGTTGAAGCATATCATACTTTATTTTCGGGCACAGGTATACACTTCCTCAACGAAGGTAACCAAATCACGCGAGAGACCTATCCAAATGGTTATTGTCTGTTTGCTTTTGACTTAACACCAGATTTGTCTGCTAACGATAACACTCATTGGAATTTGATTAAACATGGAAGTGTTCGATTAGACGTACGATTCGATGATCCGCTAACCGATACAGTTAATTGTATTGTTTATGCAGAGTACGACAACATCTTAGAAATAGATGCATCGCGGCAAGCGATTATCGATTTTAGTGGTTAGAAGTTTTGCGTATAGATGTCGCTTTCTTAAATTATATATTACCGTGTAACATATCCAAGATGTCAGTTATGTCTTGAGTTTTTACAAGCATTAAAAACTTTAAAAATGGATGTCATCGTGGATATTAAGTTTTTCAAAGGTTCGAAATTTCGTAACGTACCAAAAGAAGTAGCAATAGTTGGTCTTCATAATAATTTTAGTGCACTTTGGGTATTTGCGCCGTCATCCGCTATACACGATTTAAATGAAGATATTCGACAAATGAATGAGTGGTTGACTCGAGACAAACACAGATTGGACTATTTTGAAGGCGAGTCAAATTTAAACTTGCTTTATCAGAATTTAAAAAACATTACAAAAAGTGTACGTAAAATTTATGTGCGTGGTGGTGCGAAATGGCAATTACTATATGATGTAACAGCCCGAGAAATTATCAATTTAGAAAACGACAACACTTGTCCAAGCTTTGATCGTTATCATCAGATGTGTACTGTATTCAACAGTACACATCTCAAACCTTCGTATCAAAAATACAGATGGGCATTAAATAATGCTTATCGGTTAAAGAATTGGTTGTGTCAGCAAAATTATCGATATTTTCATCCAGCGGATCAAATTTGTAATGGACAGTCTTCAAATATTGAAAATTCTGTCGCACATTCAAGCGCACACTGTAGGTGTATTTCCTGCAGATCAGATACCTCGAGTGTGGTCGAAACCCACTGCCTTTATTGTAAACACAGACGATCACACGAAACCAGGTATGCATTGAGTTGCTATATATGTAAATAAATTGGGTAATGCACTGTATTTCGATAGTTTCGGCAATCCCCCATTTATACCGGATCATATTGATCGTTTGCGAAAGAATTGTAGACAGTTTTGTTGGAATACCGTACGACTCCAAGATGCGACGTCTGATGTACGCGGGCAATATTATATTATGTTTTTATATTATATGAGTAGCGGATTAGGTTTCAAAAAGTTTATAGATAATTATTCCGACGACTTGCACAAGAATGATAATATTGTTAGAAAGTTTGTGCATCGCAAGAAAATAAAAAATGCTGACTTTGAATTTGTTGGAAATGGCGGATGCGTCGTCAGATGTTTACAGAGTTGCAGTTCTAAAATGTCATTGTTGTAATATTATCCTGTCAGCATTTTTTTTTTTACTCGAGCGAAATAATCTGATACTCGTGGTGTGATGATATACACTTTTGTTTATAAAACGTTTGCACTTTTCACCTCCATTATACAACGATGATGCGTATATAAAGGTCTGGATCGAAGCCACTTCTGAACATTCTTTTAAGAGCAGTTGAATATCGTGCAGTACGTACAACAGATTCATTCATTTAAAAATGGATCAATACCAAAAGCCATCTATTAATCATCATCCTCATCAGCTGTTTTGTGCATTCTACGCTCTAAACAACTATTATTCGAAGAAAGTCATTATCAGCTTGGAATACGACTCTCTAGAGGATGAGTACTATAAACCTGTTATACGATTATTGAGCACAGATTTCACTGGGATTGCCTTCTCATACGATGGGTGGGATTAATTCACATCCAACTTTGCAGACATCGAAAAATATTTGTCTGGTACTTCCGACGACCTGTATGGTCAAATAGTTTGACAGCGGTTGGTCAATAAAATTTACACGTAATCATCGTGAGCAGATTATCGCAATACAGGAGGATAGAATACCTAATCAGGCTGAGATGTCGAAAAGATTTCGGCGATCTATTATATTGAAAAACTCGACTTTTTAGTGTTTAAAGGATGATATATCAAAGTGTATTGATTTGCGTATCGAGTGTTTAGATGATATATCTGGTAGTGTAAGTACTGTAGTAAATAATGTTGCGAAATTCATTGTAAATAAAAGTAAAAATGATTTGGTCGATGCACAAATATCTACTTATACACCATCTATTGTAAAAAAGTATGTTAATTTAATTGATGATGATGTTATAAAAGATTTAGAGGCGATTGTGGAAACCCGTGCTCACAAATTTCAAAATCAAAAAGAGATGAGAATGAAATTGAGTATGTAATATATGAAATCACATCATCACATAAGTATAACTTTATAAATATGTTAAATAAAATGAGAGAAAATTAATTGGATTTGTTATAATTAAAAAAAAATCACCTTATATTCATAAATTCACAACCTCCACACTCCTTCCCGTTCATAAGCGCGACGACAGTCCCTCTTCCCCTTCCTGCGCGCTCGAGTCTGACACTGTACGCGCTGTCAACCACAAGCGCGACTAGCGGTAAAGAATGTCATAGTCGGCAGCACGTGAGAGAAGACGCGCAGTATTAACGATGTCAAAGACTCCAATTTCTGACTAATTCGAGGTAAGACAAAATACTACGTGATATCGAGTGGTAATGTGACCGATCGTGGAGATGTTATTGTCAACAATACGTGAGCTTGAGTTGCGACGATATGAAGAATGTCATAGTCAGCAGCACGTGATGAAAAGACGCGTAGTAGTATCAATGTCAAAGACTCCAAGTTCTGACTCATTCGAGGTAAGACGATACTATGTGATATCGGGTGTCAACGTGATCGGTTGTGGAGATGTCATAGTCATCAACACGTGAACGTAAGCTGCGATGAGATCATCCTTTACAAAGACAAGCAGTCGATCGGTAGTCAGTCGGGAATAAGGCCTTATCGTGTCAAAATCTCCGTCGTGAACTGCTGTGCGTGTGATGTGCGGTTTCCGAAGTGTGTTTCACCGTGTCACTTTTCGTCGTCGTTTCACTCCTTCCACTCTATGTGCTGGTGCCACTTTGCGTCTTGCCCCCTCCTCGTGCCATCACTCGGGTCGAGGGGGCACACACACAGTAGTCGAACGGTGGTCGAACAGTCGTGCATGTGTTGTATGGTTTTGAAGTGCGTTTCACCAAGCGAGTATAATTTGCGGTAAGTGAGTGAGGGATATATAAAAAAATCCTATAAAAAAAAAACATTTTTTTAAGGGGTACAAAGAGTTGTGTCACTTTCTGTCGTTCCCCTATTCCTACTCCTCCTCCTACTCTACGGTCTAACATCCTACACGTTGTGGCACTTTCCGTTGTTCCCCCTCTCACTCTATGCGCTGGTGTCACTTCTCGTCTGACACCCTCCTCGTATCATTACTGAGGGGGGGGGGGGGTAAAGGGAGGGGTTGGGTACACCCCTCCCCATGTCATCACTTTCCGTCGACTCGTCCGAGCTTCTCCCGAAGGAGTGGGGGAGACGCTCGGGGCTCGTTTGACGGAAAGTGGTAGCATATACTACTTATACGTGTATAGGCATGCGTTTGTAAACTTGTTGAGCATTGTTCTCGTGGATAGACCGGTATATATCGGTACAAACGAATCATCCTCAAAACAAAGAAACCACGCATTATTTGGCGATTGTCAGTGTTGAATGATAAAAGTTATAAACTAAGCATAGTTTATTTGCAAAATGGTTTTAGTAGACTTCTCATTTTTACAACTTAATCAAAAATTTCTTAAATTTATTGAGTTTAACAGTTTATTCCAATAACTGAAGAATATGTATAATTTAGAATACAGACACAGATCGACAAAACATTGTACAAACGATAAGAAACTTAAAAATAAAACTTTCAATCCGGAGATTATTTATAGTGAATATCATGTTCAATGCAAGAATAAAGGACAAAATCCATTAACTGGGTACGCAATATATTATATATATATATATATATATATATATATATATATATATATATATACAATTTTCATAAGTATGTTATTTCAGTGAGACTGAAGATTGTCCCTCAGTGATCAAACTGGTTCCACGGGAAAACTATACAAAACTAAAAGTCAGTGTTTACAACATGAATCACAACCATGATATAGCACAAGTTAGAATTTTTTTTATATTTTTAATACTTTTATTTTTATAGAAACGATTGTGTAATATTTTTCTTTTAAGGTTTCAACAAATGAAGAGGAATTTGAGAGATATAAGATATCTGATGATACTGAGTTCACAAAGGATTTACAAATATTAAATACTTTGATTCATAATAAGGATGTTGAATCAACTTCAACGGAAGTATTATCTCTCAGCCATGTCGAAACGACATTCATAGAAAAAGAGAATTCAGTACACATGCATGAAAGTCCAATGGAACTCAATTTGCTCGAAAATTCCCAATCTGAGTAAACTATAATACATTTACAATTTTGCTTTTTTTAGATTATTCATTTGTCTCATACTTGTTTCAGAGAAACACCTACAGCAATCGCACAATTATCTAGGAATACATTTAAAAATGATGCTTCCATAAACAATGAGTCTGTAGGCTCAAGTGATTTCTGATTTTGAAATTTCTAAACCTCAGTCCAGCAAGAACAATTCATTAGCCAAGTAAGTCTTAAAACTTGACATAATTGTTACTTAATAATTTGTATGTCAATAGTTCATTAACATAAGTGTATATTATGGATTTGTAAAATATAGAGTGATAATTATTGTATTTTATTTTATTTAATTTCAGACAAGATGAAACTAAATCAAGTACTAAAGTCTTACCATTCGAGAAGCTTGCTACCAAAGCAGTAGGAGTTGCAGCTAAATCTACAAAAAAAGATGGAATCAAAATTAAGAAACCAAAGTCAGCTATTGCACAAAATGTAAAATCTACAGAAAAAGTATCTACAGCAAGTGCAAAATTATATGAAAGTAAATCTGAAAATGATAATTTCGTAGATAATCCCACTGTAGGCTCAAGTGATTCTGATGAGTTCGAATTTTGTAAAACACAATTATGCAAGAAAAATTCATTAGTCAAGTAAGTCTTGAAAACTTAACATTATTTGAATATGATAAATGGTACGTTTCATTAGCATAAATACATACTATGGATTTGTAAAATATGGAATCATAGCAGTAAATATGGAATCTTTCATGCAGTTTTTCTTTTTTTATTTCATTTTAAATTAAAAAAGAAAGTATATCTGACAATGATAATGTAATAGATGATCCGACTGTAGGCTCAAGTGATCCTGATAAATTGGAAATTATTAAAACGCAATTGTGCAAGAAAAATTCATTAGCTAAGTAAGTCTTAAAAACTTCAAATAATTTGGATGCGATAAGTTCTACGTCAATGGTATATTTCATTTACATTAACGCATATTGTGCATTTGTAAAAGTAGAGCAATATAGCAGTACATGTAATCTTTCATTGAGTTTATCGTATTTTATTTTATTCCAGTAAAAATGAAACAAAATCTAGTACTAAACTGCTGCCATCAGAGAAGCTTGCTACAAACAAAGTTGCAGTTGCAGCTAAATCAACGAGAAAACGCGAAATTAAAGTAAAGAAGCCGTACTCACCTATTGTAGAAAATGTGAAATGTAAAAAGAAAAGTGGAAAAAATACGTGCAAAAAGCCGGGAGAAACTACTACAACAATAAAAAAGAAAACAGATTCAGAACTGAAAAAACAAGTAGTTCGACAGACCAAGACTGAAGATAGAATAATCAAATCTGAAACATCAAAAATAGATTGCGAAAGTTTAATGTAATTTCATTTTTATCTTTGCATATTAATATATCATCTTTTCTTATCTTAATAATTTTATTAGTTGCTTTTATAAGAGCATATCGCAATAAACTTTTTGAAACAACTGCAAATGAATCAGTTTCAAATTCTAAGTAAGTTGAAATTCATCGTTATATACATATTACATTTTGAATGCAATAAATTCAACTAATTTTATATATTGATAGCGATGATTTATCAGTTCTGAATTTGCAAGAAAAATCAAACAAAAAAAATACCATGGAAGTTCCTGTGAAAACAGCTTTCCAGGATTTAAATAAGTATCAAAAGAAAAATAGAATGATGCAATGGCTTAATATACCAGTAATAGCAATACAAAACAGCTTGGAAAAAGAATATTTAATTTAGCCTACAGATTTTAACGATTCCGTAGAATTATTTATAACAGTTAATGAAAATGACTTACATCTTCTTAAAAGTCATTTTTCAGTTGAAGCATATGAACAGCTAATCAACAATATTGAAAAAGAGGACTTTCAAATGGCTTTGTTGCAAATGTGCAAAAGGCAAAGAAAACGATTCTTCTATACTTTGTGATGCATGCCTAAAATGGTATTATTATAGGTGTGTAGGAATTACAAAGGATCCAAAAGGCGATTGGTTTTGCAACGAAGAAGATTGTAATTAAATTTTTACTATGTATAATAAGGTCTTTTATTTATGCTTTTCTTAATGTAAGCGTTTAGATTTACAGCTAAACTGTATACGTACAGCGAAGTATACGCTTAGCGTACTAAATATAATTAAAAGTGAATTTTGTTTAATACAATTTAAAATATTTATACAGATGATTCTTTGTATTTTTTAAAAAATATGACAAATTGTTGATACTTTTCATTGTAATGTTTCATCATTGATAATAAAAATGTGAAATGTGAAATTTAATGTAATCCTTAATTGTTTTCATCCTGTATTGCATATAAATAACTGTCAAAGACAATATATTCATATATAATATATAAATATAGTATCAGGCTTCATTTACAAGAGAGTTTGTTTTGTATTGAAATCAATCTGACAGTTTGCGATCAACCATGAAAAGATGTTGAAGCTCACTGCACTGCGTTATTTGATATATATATATATATATATATATATATAGGATTATCATATATATTATCATATATATAATCCTACATTATGTACCAACATACTTCTCGAACCAACGTTCTTAAAAAGATGCTCCGATTTTGACAATATCGGAATGTGTACTTCGAAATGGGGACGAGATTGCAAGTCGAATGAACTCGCACCGGCTCATTCTCATTCGCTCGCACCGGCGATGCTCCACTTTTACTGCCGAATCGGCGAAAATGCAAGCACCGCGAAATTTACTAAACATTAGGAAATATTGAATACTTATGAAACTTACTGGAGGTTATAAAAATGCTCGAAAGCCTTAGAGCAGTCAGTCCAAAGCCTGTAACAGCTCGGCTCCGTTTCATGCCTAATCGACATTTGGCATAAGTAGTAACCCCCTCGCTATGGGCCGTCAAAACAAACCCCCACCACTCGTCGGCGGAGGAATGTCTGTCTGGCGCCATAGCGAGAGGCAGTGGTGGGGATAGAATGTTTCGTGCAGGCTGCTCCTCCTCTCTCTCCCCCCTCTCACTCCCCCCTCTCTCTCTCCCCCCTCCCATATTCACACACACATTTTCTTTTCTTCTCACACACACACACACCTTATTTCCGTTTTCTCACACACACACACACATTCTCGTTTTCTCTCTCTCTCTCTCACACACACACACACACATATTCACGTTCTCTCTCTCTCGCACACACATACACATACTCCTGTTTTCTCTCTCACACACACACACACACACATTCACGTTCTCTCTCGCGCACTTTCTCTCGTGCACACACACACACACAGACAATATTCGAGAAAGTTCTCTCACACATTTTCGTCCTCACACACACACACACACACACATCAAGAGACATTTTTCTATAGGAAATTCTCTCTCTCTCTTTTCACACATACACGCACTTTTTTCTACACACACACAGACACAAATTACCTGGACGACGACGACGACGACGACGCACAACATCGCACCTCGAAATCCTGTTGCTAACTGGCTAACAATGGCGCTAGTGGTAGAGATGCAATGAGAGTGTTAAACCCTTTAAATGAAAATGTTTAATTACCGCTCTGAACTCGTTTTTTTTCCATTTTTCTTAACAAGCAATTTTTTTTTTTCAATTGGTTATAAAAACACGTAAACTCAGAAGATGTGGACTGTGACTGCACCATATATCTAGTCGGGAGTGGTGCTGACTGAAAACAGATGATTTGGAGCGATTCGCGCGCCATCTGTTAGTCATTCTAAAGACTTATTGAACTACCCTCGTATATATATATATATATATATTTATATTTATTATAAATCTAGCGCCACGTGCATGTCGAGCATCGCGTCGCGCCGCCTTTCCACGTGTATTTCACCGCCGTATATTCTGCAGAATTCGCGTCCTTGAGTATTACCTTCTTCCCCTCTCGATTATATACCGTTTCCCACCGTACCACCGTGCTCACCGTAGTTAGCTTAAATTCGTAAATAATTCCATGTGTCGATAGAACACTTGTAAAATCGTGCTGCAATTTCGCGCAGCTGGCACTCAACACCTTGTACATAAATTGAATAAACCCCAAGTGTTTATGCTTTTATCCTAAATTCCTGTGTGTAATTTATTTAAAGTCCCGCATAAAAATAATGTTAAAGCCTGCAAGTGCGGCGCAATAATCTTGGCTAATATAGCTAAAATTAATGTTATAAAGTTTACACTGGAAAAAAATGTAGTAATTGAAATACAAGTCTTATACGTGACAAGAAAACCTATTGACGTCGTTGTATATACTGTATGAAGGTATAGTATAATGGTTGGTAGCAACAACCTTTTTTGTTACATATTAAACTTGTATTTCAATTACTAAAAATTTTTCTCGTGTAAATCTTATAGAGAAGCTATGCCATTGGTAACCATGTTTATTAGTTCACCCAGAATCCGCTAGTTTCGCATTGCAAATGTAAACTTCCAATAATGATATTGAACTAAATATATAATAAAACAAGGTATACTTGTCTAACTAAAAATTTTGTTAACGAAATTCTATTACTGCATAATTAGATATTGTTTTCTTATAGAAAACAATGATAAAACACTGGAGATTTTCTTATTTTTTATCCGATTTATATTAGGAAGATCTCATTTTGTTCCTTGAACAATTTCAGGCCCTGCTGTAAAGATTGACGTAAGTAGATAGGCTGTAGGCATACTGGCTCATGCGGGTTCTGGATAACCCCCTCCCCTCTCAAAGTGATCTAGTATCCATAATGTGTACAAGCCCTATCCCTGTTTGTCCCCTTCTCCAATTTTTCAGCATTCGTATTATATGTTTTAAGCCCCTCCCCTGGATTTACCCCCTCTCAAAGTGATCCAGAATCCGTAGTATGTATAAGGCCTGGTCTATCCCTTCTCCAGTTTTTCCCGGATTCGTATTGTGTGTGTTTTAAGCCCCGCCTCTGAACTGTTTTTTTTAGAAGAGAGGGAAAGGAGCAGTCTCTTTGCTCCTCTTTTCGAAGAAACAGATGGCATGCGTAGGAAATGGAAAGTAGCCGAAAATGAATGGAAAGAGAGTGTCAGTCTTTCTTTCCTCTGGTTTTAAAAATAGATATAACGTTGCTTACTGACTTTGCTAGCAATAAACGTCTTCGTCGCAGGTATGTGCTGTAGGTGCGCGCAGGTAGCAGGAAAATTTCATCAGTAAACGGCCTTCGAGAAACGCTTACTGTGCGTAGGCATTCGAAAATTTATTTTTCTTCGGGCTGATACGCTGCCAGTTTTTTTCCGCTAGAAACGAATTTATTACAGTAAGACATAGCGCAAGTTTGAAGGTCATCGCGCAGGTGGTAGTAAATTACTTTCCAGCAATAAACAACCTTTTGAGAAAGGCATACTGAGCGCATGGATTCGAAAAGTCTATTTTCGGGCCAAAACGCTGTCAGTTTTAAGGCGAGAAATTATTTATTACAGCAAGGCTTGGTACACGTTAAAGGTCTTCGTGCAGGTGGTAGCTTCCAGCAATAAGCAACCTTTTGAGAAAGGCATACTACGCGCATGGATTCGAAAAGTCTATTTTCGAGCCAAAACGCTGTCAGCTTTTCTCCTCAATAAATGCTATATTGGAGTAAGGCTTGGTGCGCGATGAAGATCCTTGCGCAGGTACAAATAAATTGTCCCATCAATAAACAACCTTAAACAAAACTCTCACTGCGCACAGACATAAGAAAATTTATTTTTCTTCAAACTTTTCAAAGTATGGGATTTAGCTAATTCTTGGTTTTTCTGAAGAACGTCTATTTCCGTTTGCCAATGTTGAAGTTCAGTGAGTCGGGCCCACATAAGCTTAGCCTGCTTTACCTCCTCTTCTCGGATAGCAACCGTATAACCTATTGGAAAGTCCCTTAAGATGGGGGCTATCCTTATAACTAATGAAGTTTTATGCAAAGCGTTATGTATGAACCGCAAAACGTATACCGTAATTCTAATTAACTTACTTAAGGAAGAATATTCATTAATCAATGGCCATAATTCATCCGTTTTTCTGACTGACGTCACTGTCTGTGCAGAGGATATCTCTAATTCTACATTACTACTCGACGGCGTCTTGGACGGAAGAGAATCAATATCGTGAGCACGATTCCAACTTAACGAGTGCTCAACTAGCCGTTTGAGACCCTTCCACCACAAATCATGGTTAACTAACTCGCTAGCTAGGCAGCCGCGCGAGGCTATGTCCGCAGGATTGTCCGCCGAGTCGATGTGATGCCAGTAGGCATCCGGAAGCAACGTCGATATGTCAGCTGATCTGTTAGCTATGAACACTGGCCATCTGGACGGAATGCCCAAGCCAATAAAGCACGTCTTTGGAGTCGGACCACAAATGTACCTCAAGTGGAGTTAAGCCTAATATATCTACAAATTTTCGCGCCAATTTAGCGACCAACTGTGCAGCACATAACTCCAATCTAGGGATCGACAAAGTCTTAATAGGAACTACTTTGGTTTTAGCACCTAATAAATGAACTTGAGTACCCCCGCCAAACAACCGGAGATATACCACCCCTGCATATGCTCTTTTGGAAGCGTCAGCAAAACCGTGTAATTCAAAGGCATGAGCTGAAGGCAATATTCCGGACCAACAGGGAATGTTAATCGACGGAATACAAGATAGTAACCTATAACAACTTTTCCAGTACTCAGTTTGCTCGCTCGGCAGCGTTCGGTCCCATTCCTTGGTTAAGGCCCACAGAGACTGCATAAATATTTTAAACAGAACAATGATTGGAGAGATCCAACCTACTGGATCGAACAACTTCGCCACCTTGGACAGTACCATCCTTTTGGTAGTAGCACCGCTCAGCGACTCAAGAGAAATGTTATAATAAAAACAATCTCGTTCAGGGTTCCAAACAATACCTAAAACTGAGAAACCTAGTCCAACTTTCAGATTAGCTTCAGTAGCTACAAGATCTGAAGGCAACCAAACGATCAACGAAGAATTGTTGGATAGCCACTTCCGCAGATTGAAACCACCTTTATGAAGTATATTAATGATTTGCTCCTGCTTAGCTCTAGCTCCATATAGCGTGAAATCACCGGGTACAACATCATCCATGTAAATCTCATTTTTAATTATCTCACCCGCCATAGGAAATGCCTCTCCCTCGTCCTGCGCCAGCTGATAAAGTGTTCTGCTTGCCAGAAATGACGATGAACCAAATCCAAACGCCACCGTGGTGAGCAGGAATGTTGCTAACTCGCCCTTCACACCCTCCGTCCAAACGATGGCTTGTAGATGCTGGTCCTGCTCCTGTACTTGGATTTGGAGATACATACGAGCGATGTCCGCCGCAAAAACGTACGGGTAGCGTCTCCAGCGTGAAATCAAATCGAACAGGTCCGGTAGAAGATTAGGACCTACAAGGAGAAAATCATTAAGTTAGATTCCATCTTTGGTTTTAGCTGATGCATTAAAGACCGTGCGCAGTTTCGTCGCCGTGCTGCTTTTTTTCACCACGCCATGATGAGGCAAGAAAAAATACTTTTGTAGATCGATTTTCTCAGCCGACACGCGTTTCATATAACTGGCTTCCTCGTATTCACGCATCGATTTACGTATGCATCTCGAAGATCCGTATTTTTCTCGAAACGTTTTTCTAAATTGTGCATCATGCGGACCGCTTGATTATAGGAACCTCCCCAGTCCACCGGAGTATTATTTTTTAAGGGTAGCCTTACCATATAGCATCCGTCGACCTTACGTGTCACTGTTGCCTTATAGCTCTCTTCACACATGCGCTCCTCGTCAGTGAGAAACTTTTCTCTTGTCGATAGTTCCTCAACCTCACAGAATTTCCTGAGAAATACGTTGAGATCGCTGTCCTGCGTCGATATGTGTGCGTTGAATCTGAAGCGGGGGCTACTTCTTGCCGTGGTTGGCCCAGAGACGATCCATCCTAATAGGGTCTTCATTGAGATTGGAGACTGATCAACGTCACCCTTCCGCAGACCTTCTTCTATGATACGAGCATGTACCTTTGCACTCAACAGTATGTCGATGTGCCCAGACTTTTCGAACTGCGGGTCCGCTAGCGTCAGCCCCTCTAGATGCTTCCAGGTAGTAGATTGATCTGAAAATGATTCATAGGCAGTGATCCGAGATAAAACATAAGCAATAACGCTGTGAGCAAATGTGGACACGAAATGAGGTTTGATCGTGAACTCCACGCTACTCTTACAATGAAAAATCTTATTATCCCCTACGCTAGTGAATTTAACTCTAACAGGTTTTCTTTGGAGTTTCAAATTTTGACACAGCTCTTCCGTTATAAAGGAAGACTGAGCTCCTTGATCTATTAATGCTCGAGCTTGGCAATGCCTGCCATTCTTAGCTTGCACCAGCACATGAGCTGTAGCTAGAAGTACTTCCTCAGAATCCTGACCTTCAGCAGAATTAATACTGGAAATTGGTTGCGCTGCAGCTACCAAATTATTGGAAAAAGAACGAGTACCTGTTCTAGATAAACCATCTGTGGGTACAGACTCCGAGGTTGTAATTGTCTGCGGCTTCTCATCCACATTTGTTTTGACTGCACAACTGTTTGAAAAGTGAAGCATTGTATTATGCTTTACCGAACAGTGCTGACAACGTTTATCTACTTTACAATCGTGCACTGTGTATTTAGCAAGACAGTTAAAGCATAAATGATTCCTTGCCGCCAACTGCTTTCTTTCAAAAGGCGTTTTTGCCTGGAATATGCTACATCTCGTAATAAAATGATTGCCTTTGCATATGGGACAAGAAGAATTTTTAGTTTTGCTCTCTTGAGCTAGATTAATCGACTTAGTATACTTGTTTTTGGGGCGGTGGTCCTTTCTTTAGACCAATCAAAACGAGAGTCCTTGCCTTTCGATACATCTCCCATGGAGGCTCTTTCTTTGGCACTCTCTAACTGAACCAATGCTAACCTTTCGGTTTCCAAAAACTCATCTAAGGTGCTAAAAGCGGATGGTTCCTGTGGATGTTCAGACCTAGCCACCGATTCCTCCCACTTCCTTTGAATGTGCGGAGACAATCTCCCAACTGTTAAGAAGACAGTAAAATGGTCCTAGTGTTGCACTGGACTGCGAAGAGCCTTTAACGCGTGTAATATATGCTTCGTCCCCGTTTGAACCCTGCAAATTTCCTACGAAGTCTCGGCAGACATTGCTTTTTGAGCCAGTAGTTTGGCTAACAATTTGGTTATCAACAACCTGGTATTGTCAAAATAAGCCATTACTCCCTTCCAGGCATTAGCAAAATTTTCCCCTCCCACCGGAGACTCCTCTAATAAGGAAGCAGCATCTCCCCTCAAAGAAGATCTTAAATAGTGCATTTTATACACTGTTGGTATGGTTGCATCTTTAACAATCATTTCAACAAATGAGTCCTTAAACCTAACCCAATCTAGAATATCGCCAGAGAATGTAGGAAGTTCGACAGGAGGAAGCATGGCAGGATTTCTATTCGAGACATTGGCTGGAATGCTAAGAGGCTGAGTGAGCTCGGTAGCCTTTAACTGTATGGAGTGTTCTCTCAGGAGCCCTAGATTGAGCGCATACTTTTCCTCTGCCTATATATAAAGTTTCAACTTGAAATAATCCTCCTCGCTACTTACGTTCTCATCGTCCAATATCAGATCATGATTATTGTCGAATTTAGACCATAAGTCATGAAGTAGCTCGATTCGGGCTGCACAGGCTCCTTGAGTCATTTTCTCATCACCTAATTTCTTAAAATTCTCGTATATTCGAGCTAATCTCTAGTATAACCTCATCTGCTTCTCTATAAAATCCATGTTGCCTGCTGTTACCACTAAAGCAAACTTAGCACTCTGATACGACCTAACCCACCTGTCAAAAAAATTGCAGGTTAAGATCGCTTGTCGGTCCTGTAGACTATAGAAGTTGTTATAGACTAAATATGTTGGAGTTTCAGAAGGCTAGAGACTAACCACTAAAATGCGAAAAAATAGCCTGTCGCTATTTTAAGTTGGCATTTCAAGCATTGAAATACGCCATAAAATATTCAAAACATTAGCTTTTTGAATATTTGAGCAACAAAAGGCGAGAAAAGAGCCTTAAACTATTTCAATTCAGTGTTCAAGTATTGAAACACGTCAAACAATATTCAAAGCAGTAGTTTTTTGAATATTTTAACAACCAAAGGCGAGAAAAGAGACTTAAACTATTTCAGTTCAGTGTTTCAAGTATTGAAACACGCCAAACAATATTCAAAGCAGTAACTTTTTGAATATTTTAACAACAAAAGACGAGAAAAGTGCCTTAAACTATTTCAGTTCAGTGTTTCAAGTATTGAAACACGCCAAACAATATTCAAAGCAGTAGCTTTTTGAATATTTTAATAACAAAAGGCGAGAAAAGAGTCAAACTATTTCAGTTCAGTGTTTCAAGTATTGAAACACGCCTAACAATATTCAAAGCAGTAGCTTTTTGAATATTTTAACAACAAAAGGCAAGAAAAGAGCCTTAAACTATTTTAATTTATTGTTTCAAGTATTGAAACAACGCCAAAAAAATATTCAAAGCTGTAGCTTATTGAATATGTAAGTATTAAAAGACGAAAGAGCAGTCTTGAAGCATTTTAACTAGATCTACGAAGCCGCATGGGAAATCTAGTTTCTTTAAAGCTAGCAGGGGCCATAGCATAGGATAAGTACGACTTCACCTGATATCCGTTGAATCATTGTTGTTGGATCTTGCCAATCTGAGTGCCAGTTAAAACACCTGTGACTCCTATGCTCTTCCTGGTTGAGTTGAGGTTAGGTTGCCTCGCCTCTATGGTCGAGGCCATGCACCTTGAATGCGGCCTCGTCTTTTTGGCCGCTGCGAGACAACGGGCCTTCTTGAACTCCGATTGCGGCCTCTAGTAGCTGGCCACTGTGAGCCCGTGGCCTCCCTGCACCCTGATCGCGGCCTCTTCTCCGTGGTTACCGCAACAGCTGCGATGAACTGCGTTGCAGGCAGCTCTCGGTTTTTGCCGATCCGCCTCGACGAAACTTCGCCGCTCGCACGCTATGGAAGATGCTCACAGCTCCCCCTGGCGTCTAGCTGCTGAACTAGCGCGGCGGTGTGCATCAACTCGCACGTCGCATCTATCAGGTGAACGCGCCGCTCGAACCGCACCAACGCACGATGAGCTATACCTGCTCCTACGTTCCCTGCCTCTCCTGTGGCACGGCTGTATGGCGGCACCGCGCGCAATGCGAGCCCGAGCCTTACCTTGTACAGGAATCGGGAATGTGGATGTGGCGTCGTCTAAGCGGTGGATGTCCGTGCCCACCCCTGCTCGGCACAATGGACTCGCCCGCAGTGAGTCGGAGCGCGAACCCTGCCCCCTCTCTGCTACAATGGACTCATCCTCCGAACAATGCCGTTTTTGCCGCTCCTCTTGACGCGGATCGCTGATGCCCCGAGGTAGATGACCTTGCAGGTTTCTTCCTCTCGAAATGGTCGTTGACGGTCTAGCCCACACTGCAGTGCAATTTTAGTGATTGATGCAGGGCTTAACTGGAGATGCTCTCGTGTTGGTCACTTCTCCTTTTTCTTCCCCACTTACGCGGCACTCGAAGAGAGAAAACAACAAAATATGCTCTCGCGAGGCATGAGCTTGATGAGGCGACCGAAAAGTCGCCTTACGACTTTATGGTATAATGCCTGTTGCCGCGTTCAAAATGGCTGCCGGCGCTCGCGATGTGCACGTGTCCCGTGTGGTGCTATTACTTGCGAAAATGATAATAATTACCAGCTCCTTGCTGGCTCGAAGGACCAATGTTACGGGTTGGGGTTTAATTAATTAAAAACTCACACAACAAGGTTAAATTAGGCAATAGTTGAGATTTATTGCTCTTTAATAACCAACGCGAGGTGGGGGTAGTAGCGTGTGACTTGATAGCGATCCGCAGAGCGACTGCCGAGACGCGAGACAAAACGGAGCAAAAGCGACGCTCTCCTAGTCGCATGACATGATGCCTGAGCCCTGATTGGCTGATTGACGGTGGCAATAGAATTCGGAGCTAACGTATATATTTGAATAAACCCGGAGTATATAATACATAGGGTTAATAACAACTTGTAAATTTTCTTTTCTGGCCGATACGCTGTCAACCTTTTACTATAAACGCTTTATTACAGTAAGCCATGGTGTGCATTGAAGAGCCTCGTGCTTCGTTTTCCAGTAATTTTCGCTGTGTTAGTGACAATATGACGCCAGCTTCTAGAGATGCTCTTTCTCGACATCAAGATCGTAAAAACTTTCACGAAAAAAAATGTGTAGGCGTGGATGTGACCGACAGGGAGGTGGTTCTTAAAAAGATTCTGAGAGGAAAATGTCTGCAAAGCAGGCGTTTTTGTAAATTAAGGGAGGAGAATTTTTAACCAATCGCAGAATTTCTTGAAAAAGTGAAAGAAAGGGTAAGCTCTTCTGTCGATATAAATACTAGGGCGCAAACTAGGGTCGTTCAGTGAATTTTCAAATTTCAAAAAATACATCAACATGAAATTTGAAAGAAAAATTCGAGATGGCATCAAATAGCAAGACTAATTTGCAAATGATTCAAGAACGTATCTGAAATGATGCTTGATCATGTCTCATGGACAATGGATGCGATACAATCATGTAAGTAGAATTTTGCATTCATTGATTAATTATTATGTATAAATATGTATAAATATACGTAAAAAATAATTATTTTATTATATATTAATTTTAATTTAATAAGTTTTTTCATAATATAATGTAAAATATTTTTTCAAATTGTTTTCTTTTATTCCCCCTGACATTTCCGCCATTTTCCTTCAATTTCTTTATAAGGTAAATGTAAGCAAACTTCAAAGCACTGAAAATCTGTGTAAATTCAACAAATGTTCATTTTTTTAATTTTTTTTAAATGAAAGTCGGCTGATAAATATTTAATGAAAAGCCCTTTAAAAAGTTAAATAGAATAGTCTAAGAAAAATAGTGTTTTTACACATTGATATTGTATATTGTCTTTCTGATGAACAATACTTTATACTAATTAATGCTTTAACAATCATATTTTATGGCTAGATTTATAAAAAAGTTCGTTTTCTCGGTCTTGTAAAATATCCGCAGTAATACCCACATATACCCTATGTTTGTTACAGATTTTTATCTATTATATTTTAATTTGATATTTTGTGAAAGAATAATATCGTACAATCATTTTTCTTTTAATTTTTCTTTTATTCAATCTTCAAGCTTCTCTTTTTTTACAGAATATTAATAAAAATTTATTTTCAATATAAGCATGAGCGTGTATTCCGTTTAGAAATGATATCTACTTAATCTTGGCCAAATTTAGCATCCAAATAATCCAGTAGCCATGCTCGTTATGTACAGCGCATATAGGTTTCCTTCTAATGCAGAGGATGTGATTAAAACATACGTAATGCTTATCACTCGATATCGTTTCTAGTGATGGACATACAAAGTCTTCAACTTTTGAAATTGATCTGTAAATAAAAAAAATCGTAAGAAATACAAGCATAGAAAAGTAAAAGGAAAAATATGAAAAAGTATGAAAAAGTATGAAAGAGTATGAAAAAGTATGAAAAAGTATGAAAAAGTATGAAAAGTATGAAAAAGTATGAAAAAGTATGAAAAAGTATGAAAAAGTATGAAAAAAGTATGAAAAAGTATGAAATGTATGGAAAAAGTATAAAATGTATGAAAAAAGTATGAAAGTTGAGTCATATTATATATCCGCTTTATCACGAAATTTCGTTCCAATGCTATAGACGTAAGCCGCAACATTTTTACTTCAAACTTTGCACAGTGGTAGATAATTACAAAACGAAGGACAATGACTTCTTAGTTTTTTATAATTCTGTTTATTCTTTTAATTATAGGCAATATTTTAGAATTCTCGAGTCGGTAAGGTAGGGAGGATAAAAATTGACTTTCACACCCCCTTAAGTATACACGGTTGAATTGCAACTATAGTTTTCTAATGTAAATTTGTGGTGTTAAGAATTGCGGATTTCTATGAAATATTTATTTATTATCCAGAAAAAGTTACATATAAAAGTAAAAATCTGGTGTGGTAGGAATCGGGTCCATATTTCTCGCTGACTTAAAGAGAATATCATAATATTATATAATTAAACTTACATATGAAAATAATATTTTTGAAATGTGAAACCTAATATTAATTTTCATTTGAAGAATAATATTTACAAAATTCAGCACTACGTTAATTTTGTTTTTACTAATATTAAACTGATGTGACTTTTGCTAATTACACAATTATATTATTCGTTTTAGTGCGTGCAAAAGCTACTTTACACTGTTTGTAAACTCTGTCTATAAACCATAAAAAATGTTATTTATGGATTTTTAATTAATAATTTAGTTCAATAAAAAATCATTTTTCTATTACAAAAAATATAAATGTTAAATTTAAAAGTTTAATTTTTATCTTTTATGTTACTGAAATATTGCTCAAATTTTTAGTCGTGATACATTGCCATCTTATATTCCCGGAACATGCGAAATAACATTGTAATATATTGATGCAATATTGGGATCTGACACGGGGCGTGGCTACTATATATGTTATGTATTATACACACATATCTATTGTACACATAATTTCGGGCTTGTCTGCGCCATGTTGATGCCAGAGGATGAGTGCTTCGTGTCAGATCCCAATTGTGCATAAAATTTGATAGAACCGTATGCAGTGCGTCTCATAACTATAGAACAATTTGGTGAACCACCTGATTGTTGTGTGTTTCAAGTAGTTTACGTTTTGCAAAATGGTATATATCTCGGTAAAACTTGTTTTTACATGTTATAAATGAACATCTCTGACGAATTTCATTGATATACTCGTATAAAAAATAACATTTTTTGTTGGCACAAGTTGGTAAAGACTGCTAATATTTTCTAACTGCATGTAATCGGTGCTTCTTAATAGTAGAATTATACAGAAAATACGTTAAATAAACACTTGACTCCATAGAGCTTTATTTTGATTAAGGGTCACCCTAATCTCACTTTCGATCACTAATAATCCAAATTTTATTAAAGAGAATTTAGCATAAGATTACACGAGAAAATTACTATAAAGCATATTTTCATATAAAAAAATGCTTTTTACACAAAAGTTTTACAAAAACTAGATTTAATATAACATTAGTTAGAAATTGTACCGAAAAAATATGCTCCATGCGACATACGGGGTTCAGAGTCGGAACTGAAACGGTCGATTTCCCGGAAACGCTGCGATTGGTCGGCTATTCCGGCTTTACTATGCCGGTTTTGTGTAGACCATGGGACAGCAGCCTAAGGCCGAAAAGACAAAGCCGGAATAGATAAACCGAAATGATGTCGGCCAATCAGAGTCATTTCTGTAAGTTTCAGTTATGTTTTTATAACCCTCAATTATCCCATGGAGGGAGAAAAACTGAAACAAAGCTGCCAGAATGCCTCTACGACAACTATGATTGGCTCCCCGTAAACAGTCCACCAATCAAAACCGTCGCAGAGGGATTCCGGCAACTTCGTTTCGGGTTTTCTCCCCCCATGGGACATAGGTTATAGGGGGTTTAAAACAGAACCGGAACGACTCTGATTTACTCTGATTGGTCGACGTCATTTCGGCTTCTTTATTCCGGCTTTGCTATTCCGGTTTTGTTTACGTCATATGACAGCAGCCTTACTCTCCTTCCTTATACCCTCCATCCTCCCGATCTTCCACCATTTATAGCTCATTGAAAATACATGACCTATCAATGGAGGACGCTCGAAAGGCTTCGAGGGAGCACACCTCTTTTTCCTTCCTGTATGATTGTTTCTGTTCCTATCTGTGCCTACTGTGTTTTGACCTTTTGTTTTTAGAGTTGCGACGAGGAGTTTGTATGTGACTTGTGTGTTTGCACGTCGTGTACCCTTTTCCGATACTCAGCCAAGATGGTAAGTATAGTAGCTTAACATTTTTTAATTTAAAATCTAGAAAAATCAGTGTAATCCTTTTCTTATTAGTTCATTTGTATAATTTAAATTGTTAACAACATTTTTTTCTATATGATTTTTTTATTATCTTTTAATTGTATGTAAATGAAATTTAGTTTGAGATTAAAATAACGTTTTGGGTATTGAGGTTATATTAGTTCGTTATTTCTTGTAGGCAAATGTTACAGAGAAATGTAAATAAATGTACATAAATTAAATAATTCAATTTAACAACTTTTTTTTAGGGTCGCGTTAGAACGAAGACTGTTAAGAAGGCGGCTCGCGTCATTATCGAAAAGTACTACATGAGATTGACCCTTGATTTCCATACAAACAAAAGACTTTGTGAAGAAATTGCTATAATCCCAAGCAAGCCATTAAAAAACAAAATCGCTGGGTATGTTGCTCCAAATTCAATGCGTTATTTAATTTATTAAGGATTAAGGAAGTACAATGAATACTTAATAGAACAAATATCTCATCCAATTTGTTTGAATTTTTTTGAAATCCTTCAATGAGATTAGTGAAAACAAGCATTTAATGCATTGAATTTGCAGTATTTTAAAAAATTCAAACAAATTTCATCAGATGTTTGTTGCGTTGAATGTACATAACCGTCTATTATAATATGCTTCTTATTTAGTCAACATGAGTTCACACTTAAAATTGTAGTTAATGTCTGTTCATTGTAAATGTTAAGGCATAACCAAGCAGCAATAAGCTGTTCTGTTTAACTCTGCTTAGGTCAAACTCAACAGAGAAGTAGTATTTGAATGAAACTGATTATATTTCTGACCCTGCACAAAGCAAAGGTATTTAAAGTATTATGTAGTTTATGACATCCTAATCAAAAGTCCCCATGTACTCGTAAACTGGCTATTTTCATAAACCTCGTGTTCATGACAACTTTTGATCTGAATGTAATGAACTATGTCATACTTTAATTTAAGCCTATTTGACTTCATCCTCTTTTACCTTTTTGTGTTTTTATTTTTTTTATTAGTAAGATAAACTAATTCTTCCCTGATGAAACAAGTCGTCAAAGTTTGGTAAGGTCTGGACAAATAAGAACCTTTTTGGACCTGAGTGGACTTTGGTACTGGTCTTGTCCAAACCTCTCCAAACTATGGTAAAAAAATTTTTACATAATCTGAAATGAACCTTTACTATCCTTTCAGCTCTTTTTTGGTAAATATTTTTAGAACCTTTCTGATTTCTATTGATCTTATCCAGATTTTAATGTTTCTTGAAGGACTTATCTGATTTCCTTTTGGTTCCATCTATCAATCTTCTTTAATGGATCGTTCCATTTTTTCTAGTTTTATTAGAACCTTTACATTTTATGCCGAATCTTCATCATTTATTTTATTATACTTTAATGTGAACCTTCATGCCTCCTCGTGAACTCAAGTGATTATTTCACTTTCTTCAAATTTTTGTTGTCCACATATTTTGAGATAACAGCAAAATGCGAAAGGTTTTTATTTGTCCTGACCTTACCGAACTTTGCTGAGTCGTTTGATCATTTATTTCATACAAGTAAATTGAATCGAATGATCCTTTCTACTAAAAGACTGTGTACAAATTACGTAAGGGTCGCGGGGGCGGGGGGGGAGGGCGAATACTTATATGTAGGGGGGAGCTAAACATATTCTTACATAAGGCTATTTATTTCGATATCCTTTTATAATTAATGTTTTTGAAAAATCGAAAAAGTAGATGAAAAGGGTGAAGACTGACTGAAGACTTATGCAATGAAATTTGCAGTCTCGTAATAAGTTTATTACAGGAATGGCTAACTTGTTTTTCGACAGATGAAAATAAGAAATGTTATACATGGGCAAATCTGCCAAACTTTTGACTTTTATGTTACTCTTAAGTTTAAGGTTTAAACGTTAATTATTGTCTATCTTTGGGGTGAGGTTTTTCAAATTTCACACTTGTTTACATGGCAATGCATTCCTAAATCATTTTGCCCATGTAAAAAAGTTTAAATAATGAAATACCTTTAAAAAACGTCAGTTTTGGCTGTGTACTTTGCAGGATTATTTTCATTCTGTGCATGATATAGCCTTCAACAAAGTTTTTAATGATCTCAGACTCATATATATGCTTAAGTATCGGTTAATAGAAGTAAAATATCTTTGGTTTAAGTATATGACTTTAAAAAAAAAGCAAATGCTGTTCACCGATCAACTTTTCTAACGATCAACTTTAATAATATGTAGAGAAATATTTTATTCTACTTAGTGTAATAAGTGCATTAAAACCGGTAAAGGAGTGTGCCACTTATACAAAAAATTTTATACAATATCAAATATTAACATTTAAAACGTAACTCGTATAAAAAAATAACATTTTTTGTTGGCACAAGTTGGTAAAGATTGCTAATATCTTCTAACTGCGTGTAATCGGTGCTCCTTAATAGTAGAATTATACACAAAATTCGTTAAATGAACACTTCACTCCATAGTGCTTTTTTGATACAAAAAGTGGGTTGAGCAAAATCAAGCATTTTTCAAGCTAATGAAAAAAATTAAAAATTGTATTTTCTTCAAGAAAAATGTTATTATTCCAAAATTGTATAAAATATTTTTGTAAAAATTCATAGACAGGGTTGTTTTGAGCTGCTGATTACGTATATGAAGTCAGATTTCTAAAATACAAAATTGGCGACCCAATATGGCAAACAAAAATATTTTTGTCCGCCGTATTGGATTTCTTCAAAAATCTGACTTCATATTCGTAATCAGCGACCCAAAAAACCTATGTATACTTAGCTTAAATTGGACTAATATAAAGATATATGGCTGAAGAAGTTAAATTTAAATAGATGAAGAATTTTGGTATTTATTTATTTATTTATTTATTTAAAAACCCAGATAGATTTACAGAATATATACATATCTATAAAAACTCTGCAGAGGTAAACTTGTTACCTGTTCGCAGATCTGGTAGCAATGAAAAAATATAACAATATACTTAAAAACTAAACTTAGAAACTAAACTTAAAACTATAAGTCTTGCTTATAAGTATTATAACTCCTTAATATTTTTCAATATATAATATGCGACAAAGTAACAACTATATCAGTGATATTTTATATATTAGATTTGGTCCAATTTTTTAGCTTAATTTTTTTATATACTTTATCAATGTCTAATGTTTTCAGATCATTTGGTAGACTATTAAAAGTTACAATAGCTTTCATGTAACTATTTTTATTACTAACTTTTTTCTTGTTACTCGGTATGACTAGGTTTTTGTTCCTAGTAATACTGCTTGTATTGGGGTATTTGTTTTTGAGATTAGAGTAATGGTATCTTAGAGCTTCAAAAGTAAACAGTTGTTCCAAATTCAGTAGGTTACCTACTTTATATAACAAAATTATTTTTATTCACTTTTTTTAACATTTTTTTTCTGTAGGTTTTGCAATAAATTTAGATTATTTTTGTACACCCCTCCCCAAATTTGAATTCCATAATTTATTATACTATGAAAAAAAGCATAGTGTAATAGTATATCATTCTCAATATTACTGTTGACATTGATTTGGAAATTTTATAAAAAAAATATAGACTAGATATTTTGTTCTTTTAATGATGTATTGTATATGCCTATCCTACTTCAAATTATAGTCGAATATGACTCCTAAGTACTTGCAGCTCTCAACTCTGTTTAATTTTTTATCTTTCATGTTTACATCAATTTGCTTCGGCACATTATCGGAATAATTACCAAAAGTCATATATACAGTTTTATCAACGTTAAATGATATTTTGTTAACGACTTATCAAGTATTAACAGGTACTTGCTCATGATTCCTTGAGCTTTGCTCCAGGTATCACCAGTAGCTATAATTGCAGTGTCATCTGCATAAGACAGCATTGATTCTATGGGGATTTCTTTGAAGATATCATTAATGTGGAGTATAAAAAGTAGTGGTCTTAGGATGGTACCTTGCGGAACACCTGTTTTAATCAACATGTTAACACTTTCATTGTTGTTTATTTTAACCATTTAATATTTATTATTAAGATAACTTGAAGGTAAATCCAATGCCTGTCCCCTAATTCCAATACAATTAAGTTTATCTCTTAATATTTGATGATCGACAGTATCGAAAGCTTTCACCAAATCCAAAAAAGTTACAATTGTTGGTTTACTGTGATCCAAGTTACTGTATAAAATATTTGTTAAGTATTTTTTTTATAAAACCAAATTGATGTTCAGATATTATGTTATTTTTTTTAACAAAATCAAAAATTCCATTGTATAAAATCTTTTTAAATATTTTAGCTATATTAGATATTAATGAAATAGGTCTATAGTTAGAGACATTATGTTTCTTTCCAGTTTTATATATAGGTTCAATTTCTGCTATTTTTAGTGCATCCGGCCAGATAGCTTTTTTAATAGATGAATTAAATAAATGCTTTAGTGGTTCAGCAATGTAGTTACAGATTATCTTCAGAGTTTTAGCATTAATTTTGTCTACACTGCCTTTTCTTAATTTCAAATTATTAATTATGCTCTTTTACTTCATATGAACTTGTTGGTTATATAAAAATGGAGTTTTCAGTCATGTTTGACAGTTTCAAATCAGATTCAATCGGTTTATCAATCTTTTCACTGAGTTCTTGGCCTATTTGACAAACATATTTGTTCATACTTTTAGGTATTTCAACTTTATCAGTTATCTTATTTATTTATTTATTTATTTATTTATTTATTAATAAATTAACGGGCGAAACCCTTTTTAAAATTTACATGTAGTAACATTCTTAACTACTTTATTACGCTTACAAACAATTAATAAATATGTTATAATTCAGTTTATCACAATGTGTGCACGAGTGCAAGCTTGTTAATACATGGGTATTTTATGCAAATTAAAGTGATATATTGCAATTTGTTGACTAGTTGAAAAATTTTCGTAGTTATCGATGAAACGTGTGTACATATTTAATAGTTGGCTACAGTGTTTCTCAGTATTTTTTAACACACCCAGCCATAAAGTACGTACTTTTTCCACGCCGAGCCAGGAAAAAAGCGCTACATATTAATTTCCTACCCCCCACTCTAGTCCCCGCCGCCACGCGCTGTTTGTGCCCGAGCCTTCGGCGGGTAGTGGACTTATTCTCTAAAGGTATAAATCTTTCTATAGTTCTATTAATTATTTTATAAAAGTTATCTATTGACTTATTTACATTTGAACTAACAAACACAGAGTTCCAGTCAACGTATTTAAGATAGTTTATAATTTGGTCATAATCTGCATTTTTAAAGTCGAAATAAAAGTTATCGTAGTTAAGTTGACTAGAAGTAGAATTTTTACTGGGTACACTTACATATGTAACAAAAGCTAAATGATGGGGGAGATCCATCGGATGCAAAGTTTCTTCAGGTAGATATGTCGAGGAAGAAGGTAAAGATGTGAAGCAGAGGTCCAGAGTATAGCCTTTAGGATTGACGATGGAGTTGTTTTGATAAAATCCCTGAGAGGCGAAGCTGTCGGCCACAAGGCATGCTGCATCTATTACATTGTGATTAGAGATCAGCGAGTCATCGTAATCAATTGAAAGCCCATCTGTATCATTATTCCAGTGTATATTTGGTAGGTTATAATCTCCAAGTAAGATTACGTGATGGTTTTTATGTAGGTCATGTAAATTTTCCACTGTTGAGATGTGCCTGGCATAATAGTCGAGACACAAAGCAGGTCTTATGTAAGTTAAAAGTGATAAAGTCGTGTTCGATGAGATTTTCCTGAAATTGGCATTCTGTTGCATTTATGTAGTTTCTGATAGATTAATAGTATTCCTTCACCTCGATTGAGCTCCCAAGTGTCTGAATCTCTATCCTTTCTGAATATTGTAAATCCCTCTAGGTCCAACTAACTATTTTTAATGCCATCATGGAGATTGGTTTCAGTCAAAGTAATTATATCATAGCTTTCTGTAACAGTGGCTATTGCTAGACATAGTTCTTCTAAAGAGGTACGGAGGCCTCTAATATTCTGGTAATAAATTGTGAGTTTGGGGGCTTCACCATTAGTTAGTTTTTTTGTGCTTTTTTATTGTTATCTCTAGGTGTAATTTTTGCTTTTTTACTACCCTGTTCGTTGGGAGTTTTCTTTACTCTTTTCCTTTTCCTGTTTGCTAGATTTGGAGATCTTATTAGTACCCGTTTTAATATAATTTATAGTATCATTCATTTCTTTATCTTACCAAATTTTGTGTTTATAATAAGTCGCAAAAATTATTAACATTGTTTTCACAATATAAATATTATATATTTAAAACATTTTCGAGTTGTTAAAACCGTAGTTATATTACAATAACTTCATTGACGAGTGATATTATTACTAGATTCAAGCAATGATGACGTAAAATAAACATAATCATATTTATATCTAACTTTTTATAATGCTAAAGAGTGCATTTTGCTATACTTTATAAAATATTTAGTTATGATACTTATATTTAATTGTAAAAACACATTTTATAAAATCCACATTTTGTCTTATTAAAAAATTACAAATTAATGTGACTACATTTAATTTTAACAAATGTATTCTCTGACTGTTATAAAAGTTCAGTACTTTGACTAGTATGAATGATCACAGTTAAGGGGCAATGAAGCAATTTAACTACTGTACAGAGAGCCTTAAAGATGTCTTTCAAGTATTGGTTTTGATCATACAGGTGGCTGGATATTGAGATTTAAAGTGTCATGGCCGAAGCAAAGTAGTTTTGACGATTTCTTCTTTCCTAAATAAACATACACAACGGCTGAATTTTAATACTACAGTTGAACCTCCTGGCATTGTGAATGCGGAATATCTTAGCACTGTGAATTTTCCAGGGTTGGCTCTATACGTGTGCGGGGCCCCACATTCTAACTTTGCAAACAAATTTTCTGTGTACAATCTTATATACTTTTAAACTTAATTTACTTTAAAAAGCAGACAAATTTTATTAAAACACAACTTTAATATATTTCAAAATTGTGTTTATATCATTTTGTGTTTGAAAAATAATTGTAAATTATCTGAATCAAAATCACAATGAATATTTGACACATTAGTGGATGTTATTAGGCATTTATAACATTATTTGCATCGTAAATTTGTACTAAGATACTAGAAGTTCAATTTTGTATAAGTTTGAACTATATTCGCGCGGCTGGCGATTCGCCGCGATTTAGCGAATATTCGCAAAAGAATGTGATAGAAAAAGTTTTCCAGAAAAGTTTAAGCCGAAAAAGTGTGATAGAAACAATTTATATAATATATAAAGGTTTAAATCTAAAAATCTGACAGAGAAAGTTTTATAAAAACGTTGAAGCCGAAAAAAACAAATAGAAAATTTTGTAAAAAATAATTGTACAATTTTTTATAGAAACAATTTTTTCAATAAAACTGTTTATAAATAACTTTTGCTTAGAATATTTGATCATGATGAAGGTAGGGGAAAAAGTTAAAATGTAGCCTACATACAGGCCTGTTATTTGGCGCTGAGTGGATGGCATACCATTCACAGTGAGGGGAGCAGCTAGTCCTGAGTTTCACAGTGCTGGGAGGTTCGATTGTAATTATAACTATCAATTTTATTTAAAATAGTGGTTGCAAATGTTTTATATGTAATAGTGAATGAATAAAAAGGTGACAAAGTTATTAACTCTATGTGAACTGACTAGTATTTTTAAATCTAACGTATTTTCTAATCATTTATTAAACTATTGAAAATTTGTCATTAAATTAATATCTTTGCAGATTCTGAAACTGTAAAACATGTAGAATATGTTTACATAATTAGTTTTTAAATTCATCCATTTTACATGCTTATTAACAAAGAAGATAGTGTCGTTACTGCTTTGCTTCGGTCATTACATTTTAAATCTCAATATCAATATCATGATTTGAAGGATGTCACAAATCTGTTAAAAACAGGAGGAAGGAACTGATTTTACAGAAACATAGTAGATCTATTATAGATTTAGTGGAGATTTTCCATGCACGGGAAGTAAAGTTGAAATCTGTAAATGCAATTCTATGATAATATTAATACAGCTAACACAGCCCTGGTAGAAATGAAACGGTTAAACTGGGCAGTTGTTCATCAGTGTGCATGGTTTTAGATGAAACTGAGTTGTTCTTAAGGGGAAAAGTACCCTGGACACTGCCTGTTTCGAGGCGGGTTTTTCCTCGGAATTTTCCTTCAGTGTAATTCCGGGTTTTCCTTTGCCTCAGAGGCGAAAGCCTGAGCGGAATTGCGAACCTCCCTAAACTTAGCATGGACATTATCTATTTAGGTTATATAAACTAATAGATAATTTGCCGTAATTTATCCGTAAATTATCCGTGAAGTCGAAAAATTTGCCGCGGACTTATTTTTAAAAATAATCGGGTACCCTGCTAACTTTAGAAAAAGTTAGCAGGGTACTCCCTTAAAACTACCAAGGAAGTATTCAACGTCATTGGGATAGGGCTTAAAATTTGTCGCTTTTTTGCCGTAAAACAACCCTGCACTCAGATATACTCGAAAACTTTTTTAAGCGCTCATAAGCGCCAGAATTATCCAACTCAATATGAAGTTGGCAGGGTATCCCCGTAAAATCCACTAGACTAGATGCTAGACTATTGGATAAGGGCTAAAAATTTACTGTAAATTATCCATAAATTATCCATAGAGGCGAAGAAATTGCCGCAGATTTATTTTTAAAAATAACCGGGTACCCTGCTAACTTAGGGTTAAGTTAGCAGGGTATCCCCTTATAACTACCAAGGAAGTATTTCACGTCATTGGGACAGGGTTTGAAATTTGCCGTTTTTTTTGCCGTAAACCAACCCTGCACTCAGATTTACTCGAAAACTTTTTTAAGCGCTCATAAGCGCCAGAATTATCCAACTCAATATGAAGTTGGCAGGGTATCCCCGTAAAATCCACTAGACTAGATGCTAGACTATTGGATAAGGGCTCAAAATTTACTGTAAATTATCCATAAATTATCCATAGAGGCGAAGAAATTGCCGCAGATTTATTTTTAAAAATAACCGGGTACCCTGCTAACTTAGGGTTAAGTTAGCAGGGTATCCCCTTATAACTACCAAGGAAGTATTTCACGTCATTGGGACAGGGTTTGAAATTTGCCGTTTTTTTTGCCGTAAACCAACCCTGCACTCAGATTTACTCGAAACATTTTTTACCGCTCATAAGCGGCAGAATTTTCCTACTCAAGATGAAGTTGGCAGGGTACCCCCGTAAAATCCACTAGACTGCATGCTAGTCTATTGGGAATAGCCTCAAAATTTGCCGTAAATTATCCGTAAATTATCCGTAGAGGCGAAGAAATTGCCATAGATTTTTTTTAAACATAACCGGGTACCCTGCTAACTTAGGGTTAAGTTAGCATGGTATCCCTTTAAAACTACCAAGGAATCATTTCACATAATTGGGACAGGATATGAAATTTGCCGTTTTTTTGCCGTAAAACAACCCTGCACTCAAATTTACTCGAAACATTTTTTACCGCGCATAAGCGCCAGAATTTTCCAACTCAAGAACAAGTTGGCAGGGTACCCCCGTAAAATCCGCCAAACTTCATCCTAAACTATTGGGTAAGGGCTCAAAATTTGCTGTTAATTATCCGTAAAAAGTTAGCAGGGTACCCCCCTTAAAATTGTCAAGGAAATATTCCACGTCATTGGGACAGGGTTTAAATTTTGCCGCTATTAACCGATGAGACGTTCGATCAAAGAACGACGTAAGTCGAATTTAGCTGTTTCAAGAGAAAACGATTTACAGATTCAGCGTTCTATTGTAAACTGTAGTGTTACTGTTTGAAATGTTTTGCATTCATTTTAAATGATATATATTATAGATATACTATTCAGTAATCATTTTAGATGATAAAATGTAAAGTATAAATGTTTAAACAATTTTTAAATATATTATTTGTACCGAATGACTTAAGTCGTTTTCCGGCGAACTAGTAAAAAATGTTTTATAATCATTAAAATATGAAGAAAATGGTAGTAATAATACTAGTTTAAAACTTTTTAGTTATTCTAGGATATAGTAGGAGAAAAAACGTAATTTTTAAACTGATGCAACGATAATATATCATATTTGAAGAGTTATATTAGTTTATAATTCATTTTAGATGTTTGGGGTATCGACGGCTAACATTAATTTTAAAATGTAAAAAATATATTAGCTTCAAAAAGTAGTTTATTGAACTGTTTATAATAAGAATAGAGAAATAATAACATGAAAAATATAAAATAAAATGTGATCGTAAATTAAATAAATCAAATTATTCGCTTTCATTGTCGAATTTCTCATTCTAAGCTTAAGTCACTGTATGCTACATTTTTGTAGACCTTTTGCAGACAATCGTATAGTTGTGAAATTGTCGATTGGTAGATTGAAGAAAAAGCATTAAAAATTAAAGATCCTTTTCTGAGCCACAGTGATATTAACTGCAAACACTTTTTGTAGACCAACTGATATTTTCTCGAAATAGTAGTGTTAGTTTTTAAATTAAAATTTATACCGCTGCCATTGCATTACTTGTAATCAGATATAGATTATGTTGGTTTTAATGCTAATTTAGCATACTTCTGAACAGCAAAAGTAGTACCTTTTAATTTAACCTTCTAAACTTCTAATAAACGCGAGAGTGTAACAGCAATACGCGTGTGCCCAGCGGCGGATCTAGGGGGGGGGGGCAATGGGGGCGATCGCCCCCTCCCAAGAAAATTTTTTATGTTAACCCATGAATCCTTAACTTAAACCCTAAACCAATAACCAATTGACCCTGAACACATAAACTGTAAAAACATAATCTTGTAAGTGGAAAATCATTATTTAATCAATAAACGCATAAACCTCAAAACCCAAGATAAGCAATTTAGAATTAAATAAATAAAAAAATGTAACCCATGAACCCTGAGCCCAACTTAGAAAATTTTTAGCAAATTTCAAATTTTTCAAATTTATTTCGTTTATTTAACTATTGTAATAATTTTTATACATTAATATTCATCTATAAATATTTGTTCAACTTTCTGATGCACATTGAAATTAAAATTTATAAAAACATACTTATAAAACTATTAATTAGACTAAACTTCTGTTTATACATAGAGTTACCGGTCTTCTTACAGTTTCATAGCAATTTATGAAAGTTATACATAACATTTTCCATACACAGATAGAATTTTCTAATAAAAATTATAATGAAATTCAGGATAAAAATTACCGTAAATAACTATAAAGCTGGGACACTCCTACTTTCTGTCACTTTTTACTGATATTTTACTATAAAAATTACCTCATTGACTACAAATTCTACCGCACAGACTATAAATTTTACCGCACTGAATGGTAAAATTTGCCTGATTTGAAAAAAAAGAAGACAGCTGATATAGGAAACAACTGAGCATGTACACATTTTAGGTTAACTCAAATATAAATGTGTATAAATGTACTTATTTAAGTATTAATGATACTGCTACATCAATTCGAAGAAAATCCAGATTTTTAAAAAATATTTCGTACAAATTTTACCACAAATTTTGGCTTTCTCTAAGATTCGTACAGGGAACTTTTACTCTGCGGCAGGCAAATTTTACCCTTCAGTACGGTAAAATTTATCATAAATATCAATAAAAACTGCCGGAAAATTAGAGTGTCCCAGCTTTATAGTCATTCACGGTAATTTTTACTGCGAATTTCGTCATAATTTTTATTAGAAAATTCTCTCCTTGTACATTTAAGGAAAAACAACTTTTGTTGGATTTACTAAATATCATTATTTATTTGTTCACGTACCAAAATTGTTCGTTATCCAAACCAACGTTTGGTAGATTCAACAAAAGCTTTTATTTGTATTTTCAATTGATTGAATAATTTGAAAAATATTTCCTTACTTGATAAGCTTTATAATAGTATTCCCTCGCTTGTTTTTATTTTTTAGTATAAATAAGTTTGAGTATGAATGAATGAATTAATTAATTAATTAGAAACTATATCCTTTGCATGTTTCATGTGTAGGAATTTATTTATAAAGCAAAAAATAAACAGAAGTAACACGAGTGTTACACTCGTAGCTATACAGGCAAGTAGCAGAGAACGGCATGCGCTGTATTACATTATCACGCCCGCGTCGACTGCTTGTTTTAATTCGCGAAAAAATAAAACAGTCACATTTTTCACAGTTAATTGAAATATCAATTTCCTTTCTTTCGTTTTACCGAGAAATGGTTTCGCCCGTCCCCCTATACGCTTCTCCTAGATCCACTTCACGTACCAAAATTTTTCGTTGTACAGACCGAGGTTTGTAGACTCAATAAACATTTTTTTCGTGTTTCTATAAATAATAAATACGTTATATTTAAAAGGCTTTTTATTAAAATAAAATAGATATTAATATTTTCAGTTATGAAACACCGTGCTTGCAATTTAGGGATTTTCAACTGATTCAATAATTTGAAAAACATTTACTCATCTGTTATGCTTTGTAATGGTTTTTCCTGGCCTGTTTTTATTTTTTAGTATAAGATTTGAGGATATATAGACTTATTAGTCTCGCACTATCGTATTCATTTCGAATTTCGTATTCAGTACGAAATAAAGTTAGATTTATATTCCATTGTAGATAGGTTTGTGAAGACCGACTGTAAACATACATTGGAATTAATATTATAAGGGGAAATGCATATAAAGGCATTAATTTAAAAATTTGATTATATTGTCATACGCTATGCTATGTAATTATTATTCTAAAAAATATAATCATTTAAGTGGCACGTATGGAATGTGAAATTGTTATGGACCTTTTTTTTTACTAATTTGGGCACCCTCAGTGTCATCGCCCGCCCCCCCCCCCCCCCCCCCCCCCTATACGCCACTTCTGGATCCGCCGCTGCGTGTGCCATGTGACTATGTTTTTCTGACAAAATAGGTGTTTTTTTATGTATAGCAAAAAAAGGATTTTACTACGCAGCTAATAACAGTGCAAACAAAGGTGGATATTCTCTTCCACAAAGTATATAGAAGTAGAAGAAAAGACCTTCAATTTGATTTTTTGTTTGTCGAAATGGATGTTCCGGAGCAATGTTATCACCAATTAAAACTGGGGTAATAAATCGTTGAAAATAGAGTAAAAAACGGACGGATTTTCCATTTTTTTGCAGAATCGGAAATTTTTTAATAATCATTACCCCGATTTCAATTGGTCGTAATTTTGCAGTGGAGCAGCCATTTTCAACGAACAACAACTCAAATTAAAGGTCTTTTCTTCTACTTGTATATACTTTCTGGATTTTTTTAGCAGGTGCTAAAAGGTGCTAAAATGTTCTAAAATATGCTAAAGTCAAATAAAAGCACGTATTCCTTCAATTTCTCTTGAAGTAACCCCCTGAAAAAGTAGAAAATAATAAAATAAACATATTTCGTTTTCGAAAAATGTTTGTAGAGATTATTTAAATGTGTCTTCAACGATCTGAGAAAATGCATTTTAGCAACCTTGGGTCTAAATACATAGCTGCTAAAATTTTATAATAAAAAACGACAACAGGAATATGATTTTTTCTATATTTCCTACTATATTTAATCATTACACTTAGAAAATTATAAAGTTTGAGAATTTTGGACCACCCTAATATATACATACATACATCTTTATAAATATATTTTTCTGACTCAGGAACCTCAAAATCATCGAGATTTATCGAAATCTCTTATCCGAAAATTTTTATCGTTACAAAGCTTTCTCTGCGAGAAAGCAAAAAGGTTTAGAAAACTTAGCATTCAAAATTTTTTTTGCTATTGCTGGACTTATACAATTTTTTATTTTATATTTCATTATTTACACCTTACTCGAAGAAAATGTACACGAATACATAAAAAGTCTCGGAGCGCAGAATCTAGACTTGATTTTTTGTAGTGTGTAACACCTGGACCTCTTCTCCGAGATCCCTGGGCGGTGTTATGACTTTCGAGTTTGCATCGCTCGTTTCGAACGATATTGAAAGAAAAAAAAAATTTCTATTACCTTAAGTTGGAAAATTCTGGCGCTTATGAGCGGTACAAAATGTTTCAAGTAAATCTGAGACCAGTGTTGTTTTACCGCAAAATGCGGCAAATTTTATCAGCTATATACAGATGTCATGATCTGCCCTGTACATAATTTAATCTGAATTTGATGAAACATTCATATTTTAAAAATGCACGCTATAGCTTGACGATTATTAAATATTTCGTCTAAAACTTCAGAAATTGTACGTAAATAGTATACGTGAAACTCAAAACCACTTTAAGATAGCTTTGGAACACTCGACAGATTCAGCTTTCATTTGAACATTTGTATTTGATTTGATATCATACGAATGAATAACTTTTATTATTAATTTTATAGCACACTGACCTCAAAATGTCAACTGTATTGTCGATTTTGAGGTTGTTGTGCTATAAAATATCGTATGAGACTGTTGTGGGAGGTGTTTTTCTACCTTGCTCGATTTTCTCACTCGCTTCGCTCGTGCGAAAACCCTCGAGCAAGGTAGAAAACCATCTCCCACAACAGTGTCATAATATACTATTATATCTTATGAAGCTGACTGTCGAGTGTTCAAAGGCTATCATAAGGTTATTTAGAATTTTACGTATACTGTTTACATATAGGTTGTTACTGAAGTTTTAGACAAAATACTTAATACTCATGGAGCTATAGTATGCATTTTTAAAATATGAATGTATCAAATTTATAGGTATTGTGTCGGATAATTTAAACAATTAAGTTTTTATATGCTTTATTTGTGTATCATTTCTAAAATCACTGTGATAGTATTTATATCTAAATTAGTAAAACCAACTGACAAAATGAGTTTCTCAAATGTTTATGGAATTATTGTGAAAAAAAATGTAGTTAAGCATATATACACATAAGTAAAGCTACCGATGGCTTGTGTAAGTCTCGAATCGAGTTTTCCATTGAAGTACAAGATACAAATTTACTAATAAAAGTTATTCGTTTGTATGAATAATTCAAATATAAGCATAGCAAGTTAAATTAGAAAAATCAGTTCCTCAAAAGTATGAAAAATGTTGTAAAAGGATAATCTCTTATAATTTGTTTAAACAGTTATTGTTTATATAAATTAATAAATATTGATATTTAATAAAAACTAATAGTGATAATCGATTCTACGGGGGAAAAATGACTAAAGAAACAACTATTACTTTTGTCAATTCACCTTTTAATTTGTTACAAGTCTTACAAGCAGTTTAGTAAAAAAGTTGAATAATAAAAATAAAATAAATCATAGATAATATACTTATATTGTCATCTACTTTCCAGTTTTGAGTTAATATATCTCTGGAAAATTGCGGTCCTAATCAAAAACAACAACTTTCCGGGGAGTATATTTTCTCATATTTAAATAGTAAATGAAAAAAGGTGGTACCTTGTATTTGCAGATAATACGAGAGTTTAACATCACCCTAAATAATAACATAAACCTATAAAAACCAGTTATTAATTACTTATTTTCTTTAGAAATGCAAGTAAACATTCATCATAACCTAAAAGTCAAACTTATCAATTTACTCTTTAATTAATACATACGTCCGTGATTGTAATAACTTGCAGGTTATGGCCTACTGGCTGTATATCCCACGTCAAAGAAGATAAACCCCAATAGAAGCGCAAAGCCTTATGGGCGACTGACGCACCCCAAGGGCTAGTAAGCACGCCGACCACGCGCAGCGCGACAGTCGTTTTCGATAAAAGTATGTATTTAAAAATTGTACATTGGAAACATGTCAGTTATGGTTTGCAATACTCGAAAAACATGTAGAAAACCTAAAAACATATAGTAAAACAAATTATATTCAATACTCCAAACCTTATCTACAAATGGGGGAGCACTTTATATATCAAATCCATTATTGAGCACTCGTTGGCAGTGCTGGTCCTGTGGATAACGTATCTGATTCTTAATTTTTTTATGCTGGTTCAAATCCGTTGCAATGTTTTTTTTTAAATTTATTATTGTGTATAGGAAATGTATATTACATTAGTATTCTTTAATATTTATGTTAATAAAATAAGTATTTTCAAATAAAGTGTATATTTATTTAAATGTATAATGCATTTAATATAATAATTGGTAGAGTTATGCCGATATTTTCCAAAATTTTATTGACTTATTTGGTACCTAAAATAAAAAGTATTTGACTATTTAGGAGAGAATGGGGTAATGCCGGTCACTGGCTAATTCAGGTCACTCTTATTTTCAATAATCTAAACATTTTTAGGTAATAATTCGAATAGTACATCAAATGCAACGTAAAGTGCAATTAATCTAGTGTTCAAACAACCTTCTATTCAGTATTATTAAGGAATTATACACAATTAAAGTTTAGGTCTACATTTCTTATAAGAAATCTGGTCTATAAAATAAGCTTTTTAATAGTGACCGGAATTGTACCAAGGCTGACCGGTATTACCCTTTAATGTGGAGCAAATCCAGTAAAAGTGCTTCTTTATATTTCGACTTATAGCTTCGATATCTTACATTTTTATATTAGACCAATAAGAAATATTTCAAGTAAATGGTTTGAACTAACATATTAATTACTTAAAGTTAATAAAAAAAATTTGAAAGTAGAAATAGCAAGCACTTTTGCTTAGGTGACCGGCAATACCCCGTTCTCCCCTATATCGAGTTTTTGAAGATCTATTGTAAATTATGCATAACTTTTCAATAAAAAGTTGTTATATTATTAAAGTTTTTTGCATCTCAAAAAATTTGTACACTTTCTTGATACCGTAACAAAAATGAAGCAATAGTACAATATCAATAGTTAATCTGCACGGATAATTTTAAAAAACCAATGTTTAAAAATATTTTAATTAAAAGAATATATTAAAAAACTTATGTTTTGTATACATATCTGTGGGTGAAAGACATAATGACATAAATGCAATTATTTTATTATATACTTCATCATAAAAAAGGCGAACAAGTTACAGTTTTTTATCCAGTACCTCTAGGGTGGTCTGGAAAACTATTTAAAATAGTAATAATTTAATATTTTTATTTAAATTTATAAAAATATAATTTATTTTGTAACTACAATAAAAAAAAATTAAAAAAAACGGGCTGATTAGAACCTGCATAAAAAAAATCAGGAGTCAGATACGTTATCCACAGGACCATCGCTGCCGACGAGTGTTAAATAATGAATCTAATATATAAATTGCTCCCCCATTTGTAGATTAGGTTTGTAGTTTAAGTATAATTTCTTTTGCTATATGTTTTTAGGTTTTCTACATATTTTTTAAGTATTGCCAACGATAACTGACATGTTTCCAGTATACTGTTTTGAAATACATACTCTTATCGATATTGCCGGTATGTTATCGGCCGAGCGTTATCCTGTTACCTACATAATGCTTGGAAACATTTGGAAAACGACTGTCGGGGTGCTTACTAGCCCTTGGGGTGCCTCACTTTGTTTCCCAGCTTTACGCTTCTATTGAGGTCTATCTTCTTTGCCCACGTGCTCGTCTGCTGCGCATTTCTAGTTACTAACCGCACTATATGCATATAACTCTGAAAGATTTATAACGTTCACATTCACTATCTTTAAGATAATGTTGTACTTTGTACTTAATTATTCATTTTGTTAACTATTTATAAAAATAAAATAAAAGATCAAGTCCAAAAGAACTATTATTAAGAACTAAAATGAATCTAACATGAAATATTTAAATAGGTATACAGCGACCAACTAGATTACGTTTAAAAGCCTTACAAAATGGCGCAACGATTTTTTTAGATAGGATAATATAAGTTTACATTAAAATCATCGTAAACTTTGTATCTATTGCATTCAACGTACAGTTTTCTGTCTTTCATCATTCTCGCGGTAGGCCAGGAGTACTACATATTGGTATTGCTGTAATGTACAGGAAATTAGTTATTAGTGGAATTCGCTCACAAATAATGTATATAATGAAAATAAAATGTTCCTCCGGCTTAAAAAGGTGTGCTAGCTTCAGGAAAAATCGAGAAGTGAAAAAATACGCAAAAATCGCACTTATTTTTGCATATTTTCCTATATAACTTTGTAAATATGCAATTTAGGGGAAAAAATAATACTAATAAATTTGTTTGTTATAAAATTCTATACAAGATAGAAGTGGTTTAAAATGCGTACATATGAAATGTTCGTTGCAAAATAGTCATCAAAGTCGAAAAAAATAGGTAATTTGCAAAGTAATTTTCAAGCGTTCGTCTCACAGGTAAGAAATTATCCAAATCTACTGTTATTGCGGATTTTAGTACTTTAAAATAGTACAAAATGAAATCCCGAAACCCGATCCAAATCGGTCTGATAGTTTTAACATGAGACATTTGTTAAGTAATTATCGTGTAAAATATCATAATTTGTTTGCGTCAATTCTGGGGTTAAAGTTTGGCACTCTGATTAGCGCTAATTTTTTTACACATACTTGGACCTCTTAACTATCACGTAGAATCGTTATAATACCAATTTTCTTTTTTTAACGACTTCTGGAGTGATTTTAACAGGTGGTAAAACTTTGACTTTATAAATAAATTATTTTTTGAAGCGGTATTTCCCGTCGAAAAATATAATGAAAGCACCTGGAGGAGCTTAATTTTCCGGGTCTCGTTGATTAATTATGGATCCCTACCAATCTTTTGCAAGTACTCGTAATTTGACGGTTTTATATGTTGCTAATAATTTATGCTAATAATAATTTCCATACTTTAATTTCCATACTACGGTTCACATTTTGCTAGTCAAAATAAGGGGTGGGGTTCTTCAAGTTCATTCTGACTGCTGGCAATGTGCAGTCTAGACAGGAAGGAATATGGCGACGCCCCCGGTCAAGAAACAATGACATAACTGGCGTCAGTGTACAGGCATTACTTAGAACTATATGATTCCTTAGAATACTTAATTACTTTATTATACCTACGGGCGACGCGACGGCGTGGCTTATTCGGGCGGCAAAGATAATCTGCGTTCGAATAACGGTAACGATAATAAAAGCCTGCTACTACGTAATTATTTAAACTAATACATATTTGTAGCCATACCCATATATAGCCTTATACCCATATAATCTAATATATCAAGGATGAAAGATAAGTTTTGTTTATTTATAACAATCTTACTACGTAATTATTTAAACTAATACATATTTGTAGTGAACACTAGGTACCTAGTATGGAAATTATTATTAGCATAAATTATTAGCAACATATAAAAACGTCAAATTACGAGTACTTGCAAAAGATTGGTAGGGATCCATAATTAATCAACGAGACCCGGAAAATTAAGCTCCTCTCGATTCGGTATATCGATTTAAAAAAAGAATCATCAAAATTAATGCCATAGAAGCCGAGTTATTGCTAGCTGAAGCGCGCTCGCTCGTTTTGAACGCGCGATTTCAAGTTCCGCAGTTCATCCCCTCCCCTCCTGTTTTGCCGCTCAGATGGTCGGCTTGGTGATATTTATTGAATTTTCCTACAAAAAGCACCCGTGCGATAATATTTATAAAAACGCATTCGAAAAGTTCTTGAAAAAACCTACCAAAATCAATTTTTTTTATTGTTACGTTGTACATAGTTTTGCAGCTAACGCTTACAGTCTTTGGCAGTTGATATCTCACAACTTATATGTTCGATTTCAACGTTTTTTCTTTCAAATTAAGCGTCTTTCCGAGTACTTTTTTTAGGTGCATTCATTATATTTTTCGACGGGAAATACCGCTTCGAAAAATAATTTATTTATAAAGTCAAAATTTTACCACCTGTTAAAATCACTCCAGAAGTCATTAAAAAAAGAAAATTGGTATTATAACGATTCTACGTGATAGTTAAGAGGTCCAAGTATGTGTAAAAAAATTAGCGCTAATCAGAGTGCCAAACTTTAACCCCAGAATTGACGCAAACAAATTATGAAATTTTACATGATAATTACTTAACAAATGTCTAATGTTAAAACTATCAGACCGATTTGGATCGGGTTTCGGGATTTCATTTTGTACTATTTTAAAGTACTAAAATCCGCAATGACAGTAGATTTGGATAATTTCTTACCTGTGAGACGAACGCTTGAAAATGACCTTGCTTTTTACCTATTTTTCTCGACTTTGATGACTATTTTGCAACGAAAATTTTATATGTACGTATTTTAAACCACTTATATCTCGTATAGAATTTTATAACAAACAAATTTATTAGTATTATTTTTTTCCCTAAATTGCATATTTACAAAGTTATATAGGAAAATATGCAAAAATAAGTGCGATTTTTGCGTATTTTTTCACTTCTCGATTTTTCCTGTAGCTAGCACACCTTTTTAAGCCAGAGGAACACTTTATTTTTATTATATATATTATTTGTGAGCGAATTCCACTAATAACTAATTTCCTGTACGTTACAGTCATATTTGCTAGGTTTCGGGCTTAATTCTCCTGGCCTACGTATGCATCAGCTGTTGCCTCTGCAACTAGTCAGTGTATCGATTTTCTTGCTTATGTATCTATGAATTATATTTATCTTTTAATGCCCATTCAGCGAATTTCTTCCATTGATGTCACTTTTAATTTTTTCATTGCTTTCTTTTTCCAAATATTTTTAACGCTCAAATTATTCTAATTCTAGGTGTTTTCATTGTTTCAGTTTCAATCTTTGAATTTAAATTTTCTATATTTTTTACAGCTTCTTCAACTATATTTACATTGTAAAGATTTTTACATTTGATGAAATTTTGTCTGCCTTTGAAAACATTTTATTGATCGGAATTTGTTTTTTATGTTAGTGTCTTTTCAGCTTCAATCAGAACAACATTTATTCCTTTTTTGTTGTTTGGTACGTATTATACTTGGTATCTTTCTATTTTTACTTACATTTTCTGTGTCGACCGCTTGAGCATATGTTCGCTCTGGCGTTTCGTAAACCGATTACGTGTATACTTTTTGCTTTCACAATCCATTGCTCTTTTAGTTCTAAATTCAAATCTTTTAATACTTTACTGTTTTCTTATAATTCTTTATTTAATAGTTTTAGATGTTCATTTTTAATCTTCAATTCTCGTACTTTATCGTCTGATTTCTCTTCTATTATAGATTCTGTATCATGATCATCATTACTTGTTGTTTTTACAATCACTTTTAAGCTATCATAACTCTGTTTTAATAAATTATAATTGGTTTTTGCTTGTTTATATTTGTCTTCAAAAGGTGCTTGTTGTTTATTGACGTCTGCCTTTAATATCGCCATAAGTAAACGTGGATCGTTTGAGGTTATGTTCACATCACTGCTATGTTCATCACACACTACCAATGAGCCAGTTATGTATTTTCCATTCTTTTTTTTATTAAAATCACTTTTATGAAATGCACTATCAAACAGTACACAAACGACAACACCAACTTTTTATGTAGGATGGCATCTAAAGTATATATCGGCAGGAGTTGACTCAGGCGGCAATCCCTTGTCTGCCATCTTCGCGGTTTATTTGAAAAAGTATTTTAATTTTAAATAAAATTTTCTGTCTTGACACATGACAAATTTTTGTAACTGCAAAATACTTGACAGTTTTCAGGTTATTTTACTCAAACAGGCTTACCTATTATAGATGAAAGCCAATTGGTAAATCTTTTTTCTTAAAAATTGCTTAAATTACTCACATATAATATCACACACAAATTCTTTCAAAGATTTTAACGAACTGGCGAACAAAACATTAAATAATCGACGTCAGCGTTCCGGCGTCCCGACACTATTAAGTTTTGAAGTTAGCGCAAATACCGTGCCTTCCGTACGTAGTCATACTACTGCCACGGCTAACCTCAAAATTCCTGCCCCGACATGACAGCAGCATACAGTCATTCTGCCAGCGCGTTATGCTCTGCATATTCGTGACTGCACAGTGACTACACGAAGACGACAGGGTGTGGCAGCACACCCGTGCTTGCCACGTGTTGTTATTTGGGAAATTACACAAATTCATATCAAAAGCATGATGATTTATGTCATATGTGGTTTTGTATTTGTTATTGCTAAAACACAATTAGCATATTTATTATTTACACTTCTACATTCTTTAATCTTGGCTAATTTATTTTTTATTTATTTATTTATTTATTTAATAGTACAGGCCATCAGACCTAAATACAAAGTATGCATGGATAATTTATGAATATTATATATTCATGAAACGTATTAATAATACCAATTATTTATAACAAAATAAAGTAATATAGTAATGCAAAGTCATATATATAATAATTAATATGAAGTAGTATAGTACTCAAAAATTAAGACAGCTAATTAAGTTAAGCAAAAAACCTTTACATAGTACTAGCTAAAATAATATATCCCAAAACAGTTTAAAATTTAGAATTTAGAATTTAAATTTTATTGGTAATAATTGAAAATTGCTTGTCTCGACTTGTTTTTGAAAAATGGTAGATTTACAATATTCATATCATTACAATGAGTTAGGCTATTCCATAGCCAGATAGAGCAAGGTAGAGTAGAATTAAATCCATGAGATGACTCGTAATAGATTTCACTTAAAAGTCTGTTTGCTCTAATATTATAGGAGTTGTCTATCATGGTCATTCTATTGCCAGATAGTAATTATGTGCTGAGTTGTTCGTTTAAAAGTTTCTAAATAAGAATTAAATCATTGTATGAATGAATAGATTAATAAATTTTCGGATACTTTTATAGCTAAACTGGTACAGTTACGGTAGAATCACCCATATATGAGATATTTTGTTTTGTTTATAATGTACTCGTAGTTTGTGTCTATCCCATTTTACATTGTAGGAAAAATGACTCCCAAATAATTACAATTTTTCACTCTTCTAAGTATTTATCATTAGTTATTACTTCTACATTTATTGACACACTATCACAGTAGTTTCCAAAAGTAATAAAAGCAGTCTTATCAATATTTAAAGAGAGTTTATTTAGTTCTAGCCATTTGGCAATTCTTTTTAGGTATTCATTTATTTTTCTTATTGCTTCTTCCCATGTTTGTTCAGTGGCGGGATGTCCAACAGGATCTCTAACACGACTGTGGGTGTCGTCCACATGCATCCTGTCATTCCTCCCAGCACTAACCTTTGTACTCTACTAAGTGCCTTCTTATGTATTATGAGTTCCCACTTTGGCTCCAGACGAGAGCTCCATGCGTCAGTCTCGCTTTGATGATAGACTCATAGAGGCATCTTACCTTCTCCAGTTCCAGTCCCCAGGTTTTGCCAAAAGCTTTTCTGCAAACCCAGAACGTACTAATTGCCTTCTCGCATTTTCCTTTAACGTGTTTATCCCAATTAAGCTTACTCTCGAGTATGACCCCCAAGTACTTGGCTTCTTTGACCAGGCAAAGGGGAACGCCCCCCAGGTGGAGTCCCTTGATCGGTTTCACCTTATACCTGGTGGTGCAGAACATGACACTGACCTTCTCGGGATTAATTCCGAGCTTTACCGACTTGGACCAGGTTTCCACTATTCCCAGCACCTGCTCGTTATCGCCTTATACCATTTAACATGCGTATCAGTTCATCGTCCACCAGGCACCACATTGTGGGGGAAAATCTTTCCTTGTGTGTGTTCCCCATTGAGCCTCTATCATACTGCAGCTTAGCATGCGCCAAATTCACCTGTATAGGGTTTTCGGTACAGCTTGCGCCTTCATGCCTTTTATTGTCGCATCTCTGGTTGTGTGGTTCAAAGCATCATTCACGTCTAGAAAGACTACCATCACCATGCCCTTATTGTTCATGCGATTCTGTATAAAGCTTGCTGCCTCCACCAAGGCCATGTCCACCGACTTGCCCGTCTGGTAGGCATGTTGCCTAGCACGTAGAGGTATCTCTACCAGCGATGTTTTCTTGATGTATCTATCGATCAGTTTTTCCATCGGTCCGTTGTCCTTTGGTTCTGAGTGTTGTGCCTTCCCTATTTTTGGAAGGAACACAACTTTCCCATGTCTCCAGCTACCGCGTACGTGTCCCATAGCCAGGCATGCGCGGGACAGCTTTGCCATTGCGGGCGCCAGCACGTCATGGCCCTTCTGTAGCAGTGCCGGGAAAACCCCATCCGGCCCCTCTGCATTATAGGGCTCGAACGTGTTCACTGCCCACGCTATTTTTATTTTATCCGTCATGTGTCTTGCCAGCTTTCAGTCCTCACTCCGCACGCGGAGCCTGAAGTTCTCTCTTACTCCGAGGCTTGGAAATCCTGAAAGTGAGCCTCGAGTAGCCCACTTAGTGCCTCTTGTCCATCCTGCTCCCATGCCCCCATACTCAGCCGAATAGTATCCGCCACCCTTGGGGTTCTGTAGAATCCTGCACAATCTCGCAGTGTCCTCTCCATCCCTGCTCTCTGGTCAATTCAATCTCCTTCTTGTATTCCCTTTGTGCCGTTCTGGAAAGAAGCATATCTTGCTCTCTTTTTGTTCGTTTGGACCTATTGAAAAGTCGTCTTACCTTTCTGCGCTGTTTTTCCAAGGAGTGATGCCACCCTGGGGCTCCCTTTGGTGCCGCGCATTTCCTAAGCTCGCAGTTATTTTCAAATGAGCTGATGATTATTTCTCGTAGGGTCTCGCAGCAGTGATCTATATCCTCCGCCGTCCCATATGTGGTGGGGAAGTTAACGATCTTAGCCTTAAGTTCCTCCCTATATCCAGCCCAGTTCGTTTTCCTCCGGTCTCTTTTCAACCTCTTCTCCGTCCCTGTCCATCCGATCTGGAACACAATGTGATTGTGATCCGGCATCGAGACTTCCTCCGAGACCTGCTAGCCTCTTATTTCCGTCCAGAGTGACCTCGATGCAAGGGTGATGTCGATGACCTCCTCCCATATCGAGTTCTGGAAGGTTGGCTTGCTTCCCTTATTTAAAAAGGTATATACCTGTGTGCACTTTTGTCATTCGCTTGGCTAGGATCGCCGAAGCGCTTTTGCTATGGTGCAAGTTTATCTATATGGAACCGGTCCCAGTGGTCTCAATCACGTCAATTCGCCTCCCCCTATTGCCCATTAGGTTGGATTACATCCTCCCCTGTACTCACCTCGTTAACCTCACTTACCTCTTCTTCTGGGGGGTCCAAATAGGCTCCATCGGACGCGTTGTCGATCTCCGCTCCAAGTGCCGCCAACACTTCTTTTTCCTCATCGTCGCTAAGGCGTACCTTCGGGCACCCAGCAGGGATGATAGGCATCTTAAGGACAGTGGCCACCGCCCTGCTGTAGTTCCCTGTGGGCCCCCCCACGAGTCGGCTTCTAGGTTATTCAAGACGATGATTTAATATGTAGTTTGATGCAGAAAATTGAGCAAAGCGTGAATCTTTCATCAGATACCACGAAAATGTAAGGGATTCAAAGTTATTATTTGTTTACACAAATCTATCGAGTTCATTTTGATCGTTCTTTCAAATAGTCTGCAATGAAGTCTAGCATACGTTATAAATAAAAAATATTATATACATGTAAATTAAGATATTATTATCTTTCATACTACTTCGTATACGAACAAAATTGTATACATTTGCACACCGCTAAATTAACATATAATTTAAAAAATTCTAATAGAAATATGAGTCGGCTTCGGTATTTTATCTGTTGTATACATTTCTGTTTCTTTCGTGGATTAGTTTTCCTGTTGCATTTGTAGTGCTTAGTCCTGGACAGGTTGAACCTTTGTCTGGTATGCAATTTCTTTAACTCAAAGGTATACAAACCCTAATCATAAAGGGTTGTCAAAGGGTTTTCATATTTTTCCAAGAATAATACATTAATGTATTTTCAATGAATACAATTAATTTTATTTACTAAAAAATGTTAAATGTTATATTATATATTATCTCTTTAGTATATAAATGTAATTAAACCTATTTAGAAAATTTCTGTTATACTTTTTTGAAAAATTATATAAGGAGAAAATTGATGCGAGAAGCTACTATATATAAAAAATTCAGTATACTAAGTAAAATGAAAGATAATAATATTTAATTTACATGTATAGAACATTTTTTATTTATAACGTATGCTGGACTTCATTGCAGACTATTTTAAAGAACGATCAAAATTGTAAACAAATAATAACTTTGAATCCCTTACATGTTCGTGGCGTCTGATGAAAGATTCGCGTTTTACTCAATTTTATACATCAAACTACATATTCAATCATCGTCTTGATGCGATTTAAAGAAAAGCCCCTGTTGGATGGCTCTGCCGTCTGGACTAGTAAGAAAAACTCGAATAGAGATTACTGTGCGATGAGGGGAGTTTAAGAGCACTGAGAACAGAGCAAACGAGAATTTAAGTCATAGTTTTCATCGCTTCCCGGGACCAAACGAACGCATTGTAAACAAGCATAATGCATAGCATGAAATATAGGTTAGAAACTTACTTGTAGATGTACAAAAGAGCAGCTATTATGTGTTTGCATTTTTCGCATAAACCGGTTTTATGTGAACAAGAACAAAGTACAATATTGTTGCTTGTTGATACCTTACCATTAATTTCGTAAGGATTTTATCTTAAACTATTGGTCTGCAAGCAGACAACTGTAAAGCTTATGCTGTTACTGTTTTCAGCTACTGCATTTTTACCACATTTTATAATGTGCCTGCTTGATAAACCTGGTCACCTTCTACAAATTAGTGTTATGAAGGATAACTGCCCGCCCAATTGCAAATACTCTTCATAGATATTATTTTTTTAACGATAAACTAAGTTCTCTCCATTTAAACACTGTATAAATACGGACTATCGCTTGCCACATTGGTTGACTATATATATTGATTACGTCCCCGTGTCGGATCCCAATACCTTATACCCAATTACCGACATTATCGATTTTTCGTTTTAAGCAATCAATTTTTCCTTTAATAATATTTTACGAAACTACGCACATTCTTAGTAAGAAATAGGTCGTGTGTACGTTCGCGAAATTTGAAAATTTTATTTATTCATTGAATAAAATAGAAAACTGCAATGCCGGCATCCTCCTTAAGGGAAACGATAAAATGATTTTCGTCGGGTTAACGAATGTTAGACCGTCATCTTAGCGAGATGGTCGACTTATCGAATGTTGTCTTAGCGAGAGTCCAGTGTACTACCGACATCTAAGAGGTTATTCTTTATTTTAAAATAAAATATTAAACAACATGTTCCAATACATCATTTAATTTGTATATACACATTCGGTGTATGATAGACGAGTAATCTTGGTTTAGATCGCGAATTGATATGCTGGACATGTAAGCTAGATATCTCAGAGCTGACACCCAGTTGTGATCATCACCAAATAATGAATAAATATACACGCCATATTCTTTGCGAATGGGAAAGCAAAATGTCAGTGTTTTGGAAAAAGTAATCCACCGTAATATTCAGGCATACCTCCTTAAGTACACTCTTTTTAATTGTTATTCATCAAAAACTCTTCAGAGAATCGCTCTTTTCAGGAGCTATTCAAAATGACTTTTTCAGAGAATGCTGTTAGTGAGAGTTTTGAGAAATTGCTCTTTAAGTAGAGCGCTCTTACAGAAAATAGAAAAACTCTCCGAAAGAGTTATAAATAGCAACATAGGAATTTTTAACAATTTTTCTGAATTTTTCATAATAAATGGTCCCAAAAACTTTTAATGCCCCTTTCGGTTAATTAAGCTCATTTTAAAACTTAAAATCCTTAAAAATGTAGGTATGATCAAACCAACCATTACACCAATAATCGTGAAAATAGCATTTTTCAGTACAGTAGTGACTGCAGGTTTTGGATGTATGTGTAGGTATATATATATATAAATATATATATATATATATATATATATATATATATATATATATATATATATATATATATATATATATATATATATATATATATATATATATATATATATATATATATATATATATATATATATATATATATATATATATATATATGAAAATACGACCATATTTAGCTCCAAACAACTTTAAAATAACAGAAAAATTAATTAAGCGGCGGTGAATATTATTAATTAATATTTGCCCGAGTGCTGTGCACACTTGCACTATTTATTCGACCGTGGCTTCACTGTCAGCGGTTCGCTTCGAGCGTCGCGGAGGCACTTTTCTCGCCTTCGAGACCAAGACTCGTATTACCTTCTATAGCAGGTTCTTACCTGTTTGAGCCAGCGCTGCACTTCTGTGCTGGCTACGTGTGCTGGGCTAGTCTCAGCCTCGCAGTTTCTTACGCAACTAGGTAAGAGGGAAAAGGGAACGCGAGTGCAAGCAGCATGCAGAATAAATACGAGCGTATGAAGTTAAACAAACACGTAAATTATAATAGATCGGCGCCGTTCCTTCCTCGGTACTCGTCGGCGTCTCATGCACTTTCTCTCTCTCTCTCTCTCTCTCTCTCTCTCTCTCTCTCTCTCTCTCTCTCTCTCTCTCTCTCTCTCTCTCTCTCTCTCTCTCTCTCTCTCTATCTCTCTCTTCCTCTCCCTCCCCCTCTCCCTCCCTTCACTCAGCACACACACGCGGTCGCACGCAAAACCCGCGAGGCTCGCGCGGCGGCAGCCTGAAGAATTCTGCATACCTCCCTTCCAGTGTGCGAACACCTGCACCCTCGCTAATTCAGGCGCGGTATCCCCCTGCGGTGCTCTCGATATTTTGCGCCGTCGGTAAGGCGCGTGCGCAATTAGTTCGCGATGCCCGCGTGAGCATGTGGCGTATTCAAACGAATCTACGTATTCGTTATATATATATATATGGACTTAAAAAAAGTTTGAAAAAATTTACAAGCACTTTACTTACTAAAAGAAACATTTTCTCTGAAATTAAAAATAATTTTTTTTTGACTTTCCAAAGAGTTATCCATTTATATATAAAAATATAAGTTATTTTATGAAAGATCGAGAATATATGTATATGGGTGGTTTCATGCCAAGTGAGCATGTCCAAAAATAAAAATGTCTGAAACTCTACAAAAATGTTGGTATGTGTATCCAGAGCATGTAAAAAAGAATTCAGACCCTAAGGTGTTACATGTCAAGGGCAATTAAAGGTTGAAAAATGCGTTCTTTTTGGATATTTTGAGATTTTGCCAACATTGGTTGATTTTTAACTCAAAAACTATGGACTTTTGAGGAAAAAGTGTAGGAACATTTTTTGTTAAAATAAGGTAAGAAATATAAAAAAGATTTTACTAGACCCTATTGTGATATTTTCTGATCTCATGCATTGTGATATATTGTGATATTAAGATTCTAGAAAATCGCCACATTTCTTTTTCAAAATAAAAAATCTTAAAATTTAGTCTTTCATATTTCCTTTAATTCTAGACTACACGGAAAGAGGATTCCACTAATATGAATGGTGGCTCCACTGTAAGTCACAACGCCTGGCAAAGTAGTTCAGGTTATAAGGGACACTATACTGTAGAGTAGAAATATAGAGAAGAGTTTGGAATGTGTATGTATGTATATATGTATAGGCATAGTAAGAAAGTTCGAGAAGCGTCGGTTGCGAGCTCAAAAGTCTTATGTAATGTGTCGTGGGAGCTCGTAGGTGGCCCAGTAAGATTATCTATGTGTGTTCGTGCGCGGAAACTAAGGAATTCGGCGGTTCGAGCCGGGCGCGACTGTGCTCGCTCGTCAGAACTCAGCGAGGCGGCCTACGTGTAAGAGGCGCCCGCTCGACGAACAAGACGTGGTTTTTGCATCTCTCTCTCTTCGCGAACCATAATCATCCCGAAAGGTGAGTACCATATTGTGTACGCGCGTGAATTATTGTAAAATAAAAATAAAAGGCTAATTCGATGGTGTCTGAATTTATGCAGTCGCGGTATCGGACGACGTAACTGATAGCGGCAGTAAAATACTGCGCGCACTGGCACGGCAGAACGCACTTGGTCCTCCCGGCATCCTTGGATGGTATTTGTATTGCTCGCCACATTTATGTTGGATCAGCGACATTGTCGAGATGACTACAGCATATCAACAGTTACATCATCTGGTCATCCTTACGGCATACCATCGCCGAGTGTCGGCATTTATTCCTGTCAATTGCGTCGTGATCAGCGCTACATCATTCCAGCTAAGTACTGTTAAATGAAAAAGAGAGAAAGTCAGAGAAAGAAGACGCTTGTTGCAAGCCGTATCGCGGGACACATGTAGTGTGCGGTTTGCAAATTTAATTTAACGATAAAATCAAGCTAGTAAATTTTGAAAGACTGTAATAAATCTAATGTGATTGATTTTGACCGTGGAATATTCCATAACTTAATAATTGAATTTTAAGACTGAGAGCGGTAGCTATGTACTGTTGTATATGTATGCATATATATGTTCGAATTTCAAATAACGGATTCACGTAATTGCGACAATGATATTATTATTTGGATAGGTGTGTATGGATGAATGTGTGTGTTATTATAAGTATACTTTCCTGGTAGAAAATAGACCAACCGAGATGGTATGTTCGCCAATGACGTTGGCCAATACTTACTGTGTAAATTGACCAACGGTTCGCCAACGACTGCTCTATTTGTGATTCTAAAATTTTATTTTCAAATTATAAATTGAATCATTAAATGTACGTCACTGAATGTATATTTTACAATAAACCACTGAATGATAAAAATAATAGCGCATATGCTGTTATGAAGTTGTAAAATATAAATAAATTTTTATTTAAAGTAGGGTTATGGTTACGAATGGTTCAATGTATATGTGTATATTGTGTCTACCCACGCTTCTCGCGCAAACTAAGAGCGCGTCTTGAGTTACGGAGCATGCAAATATCTCTCGCAACTACTGGTTTTGGTATAATTTTTTACTATCCATTCAACTTCCCATGTTTTCATATTATATTATAGAAATGATAAAAAGTATTTTTTATTTTATACTTAATACTTAATTATAATAGTAAATTATAATGTATTACCCTAGTGGAATTGGTTTTAATGTCAAAAGTTTGCCAAAGTTTACTAGAGTTTGACAAAGTTTGCCAGAGTACGCCAAATGTCTTTCAATTGGCCGTTTTGGCACACTTTTGGAAAACTTTGGCAAATTTCGGCAAACTTACATAACTCAAACATACTTTTGCATATAAGATTTCTTCCACTAGGGTAGTAAACTAAATCATCTATTTACTACACCTAACCTCAAATTTGAATTAAGTGTACATATATTTAAATGTGAATTTTTGAAGTAAACTATATAATTATGCTCATATAATGACTTTTTATTGATTGCATAATATACCATAACACTTTACATAGCTTGTTTAAGCAGAATTTAGTGCTTTTTGCCGTTTTAAAATTTTCAGCATTCGTTGGCCAACTACGGACGGAAAAGCGTTTCAAATTAAGTGGGTTCGTTGGCGAATGGTTGGTGAAACTACTGGCCAACCTTAGTAAAATTGGCCAACGATTGGCGAATCGTTGGTGAACGTTTCTAACAGGGTTGCGACGAGGACTAAGTGAATATCTCAAGAAGAAATATATAAATTTATTGTGACAAATGTATATGCGATGACAAAATTCTATTCGTATTTGATCAAACCCATATCATTAAAATTAAAAAATTAGCTATTGGATGTTCAATTTATAATGCACATTGTAAAAATAAAATAATGATATTTTATATGGATTATTTGAGGTTCTCTTAATTTATTTAATTTATTATAAACTAAATCTTTACAAGGTGCCGAGACGCTCTGATCAACGATGCTAGCAGTTCCACGCTCTATTACGATGTCAATAGCCTTGTGTTTCAGAGTAGCTCCACCGTTAATATCAGCGCTAGTCATCGACATCTACAGTGACGGTCACCCTATCGTTCGGTGACTGGAACCATTATTTGCGGTGCTGACCGAGCAGCGTTGATAAGGGAGAAATCCTTTTTCCGCGTAGTTAGAATATGGTCTCAAGATTAATATAATTTTTGCAGAAATTTTAAATATCGCACTTTTTTCGGTATTTGTTCTTTATAAACCCATGCATTGTGATGAAATATTCAAATTCTAGCTCATCGCCATCACCTTTCTCAAAGCCAAAAATCTTAAAATTTAATATTTCATTAAGCTCTCACTCTAGTCCTTGTGCAAAATGATCTCAAGCTAAATATAATTCCTGCAGAGCTATTGAATGGTGACTTTATTACAGTCACACAATGAAAATACCGAAAAAAATAGTGCGCTATTTAAAAATTCTGCAAAAATTATATTCAAGTTGAGACCATATTCTAACAAGTCCAAAATTAAAGCAAATATGAAAAACTAAATATTAAGATTTTCTATTTTTAAAAAAATTGGACCGATTTTCTAGAATCTTAATATCACAATATATCACAATGCATGAGATCACAAAATATCACAATAGGGTCTAATACATTCTTTTTTATGTTTCTTCCCTTATTGTGACCAAAAAATGTTCTTATACTTTTTTCTCAAAAGTCCCTAGTTTTTGAGTTAAAAATCAAACATTGTTTGCAAAATCTCAAAATATTAAAAAAACGCATTTTTCAACCTTTAATTGCCCTTGATATATAACACTTTAGGGTCAGAATTTTTTTTTACATACTCTGGATATACGTACCAACACTTTTGTAGAGTTTCAGACATTTTTATTTTTTTACTTACTCTATAATATACCTTTTAGTATGTAGTGTCACAGACACACACGTCCGCAACGCTTGCAGCGCGAGCATATGAGACGAGTCAGCGATAAGTGGAGCCGGACTACGATGCACTTGACCTGCATCGTAGACGTTAGCTCCGTGGTGTGAGCACGAGACCCGCACATTTGGGACCTGGGTTCGAGTTCCGTCGTCTACTTTTTTCGCTGCTTACCTCGTCTCCCATTCATACGTAACAGTAGAAAGCATGTAATTTTTTTCAGATATCTTTAGGCCAATGGGTTTAAAGTTGTTCAGACCTGAATATGACCAAAAGGTTTAAAGTTGTTCAGGGCTGAATATGACCATATTTACATATATATGTATATATGGATAATTCTATAGGAAATCGAGATAATTTTTTTCTTCCGTAAAAATGTTCCTTTTGTAATGTAAAAATCTTGGAAATTGATGTAGAACATATGTTAATTTTTTCAAATTTGATCCAGGCTAAATATGAGTATTTAGTCATTTTTTACATTTTTTAGCAAATTTCAACCTCCATTTATTCAACAAAATTAAATCATTTAAAAAAATAACAAGGGATATTTTAGCAAATTTTGTGAATTATTAATAAAAAATGGTCAACATAAAAAATATAACCTTTTAATACCCCTTTCGAGTAAATAAACTCATTTTAAAATTTTAAATGCTTAAAAAAAGGGGGTTTGATCATTCGAATCATTACACAAAATATCATGAAAATAGCATTTTTCAATACAAAAGTGACTGGCATAGTCGCAAAATGGCAGAAGTGCAATATTTATATTAAAAAATCAAAATAATGTGCAATATTGTTTAAAAAATTATTAAAATGCACATTTTAGCAATAAAGTCATATTTAGTTTCAAACAACTTTAAATATATGTGCTTAAAAAAATCTGAAAAAATGCATGGCTATTTTACATACTAAAAGGAACGTTATTGCCGAAATAAATTTTTCTTTTTTTTTATTCTCGATTTCCTACAGAATCATCCAAACATATATATAAATTGAAATATGGTTATATTTAGCTCCGAACAACTTTAAACATATGAAATTAAAAAAATCTGAAAAAATTTATATGGTTTCTACATAATAAAAATAAAAAAGAATTTTTTTTTGTTTTCGATTTTCCAGTGAATATACCCATATATATAAATATGTATATTCTCGATTTTTCAGAAAATAACTTATATTTTTATATATAAATGGATAACACTCCGAGAACTCGAAAAAAAAATTCTTTGATATTTCAAAGAAAATCTTCTTTCTAGTATGCAGAATACTTGTAAATCTTTTCATATTTATTTAAGACTATATGTTTAAAGTTGTTGGGAGTTACATATGACCATATTTTCATTTTTATATACGAGGGTAGTTCAATAAGTCTTTAGAATGACCAACAGATGGCGCGCGAATCGCTCCAAATCATCTGTTTTCAGTCAGCACCACTCCCGACTAGATATATGGTGCAGTCACAGTCCACATCTTCTGAGTTTACGTGTTTTTATAACCAATTGAAAAAAAAAATTGCTTGTTAAGAAAAATGGAAAAAACGAGTTCAGAGCGGTAATTAAACATTTTCATTTAAAGGGTTTAACTCCATATGAGATAAAAAATGAATTGGACTCAGTTCATGGCACATCTGCCCCTGCCTTAGCAACGGTTTATAACTGGGTAAATGAATTTAAGCGTGGTCGTACATCAATAAGTGACGAACCACGTTCAGGAAGGCCCGTAGAAGCAACTACTCCCGAAATCATCAATAAAATCCACGATATGGTGTTGAAGGATAGAAGATTAAAAGTGCGTGAGTTAGCTGAGGCCACAAGGATATCTATAGGTGCAGTTGTTTCAATTCTACATGAAAAATTAGGCATGAAAAAGCTATCGGCAAGATGGGTGCCGCGTTTGCTCTCAGCTGAGAATAAACGCAATAGAGTGGTCGCCTCTGAGGCTCTTTTGGCGCGCATAAGTCGGAATCCTGAGGAATTTTTTCGTCGATTTGTGACTGTGGATGAAACATGGATACACCACTACACTCCTGAGACAAAGGAACAATCCAAACAGTGGATTTCCACAGGCGAACCAGCTCCAAAGAAGGCAAAGACCGTAAAGTCAGCTGGTAAGGTTATGGCTACAGTTTTTTGGGATGCACGTGGAATTATACTTATTGACTACTTGGAAAAGGGTAAAACAATTACTGGTGAGTATTATGCATCATTATTAGAGCAGCTGAAAGAAGAAATTAAAAAAAAACGACCACATTTGGCGAGAAAAAAAATTCTCTTTCATCACGACAACGCCCGAGTTCACACATGCTTCGTTTCAATGGCTAAAATTGAAGAACTAAAATTCGAATTGGTCGAACACCCACCGTATTCACCCGATTTAGCCCCCAGTGACTTTTTCTTATTTCAAAACTTGAAAAAATGGCTCGGTGGACAGAGATTTACGGACAACGAAGACGTCATTGCCTCTGTAAGTGCTTATTTTGAGGAACTTCCGAAAACGCACTTTTCGGATTGACCAAGTGTATAGAGCTCCAAGGAGATTATGTTGAAAAATAAAAAAAAATTTACCCAAAAAAATTGTTTTTATACTTTATTCTAAAGACTTATTGAACTACCCTCGTATATGTATATGTATGGATGATTGTGGGAAATCGAGAACAAAAAAAAGAAAAATTTATTTCGGCAAAAGTATTCCTTTTTATATATTTAAAGTTGTTTGAAGCTAAATATGACTTTATTGCTAAAATGTGCATTTTAATAATTTTTTAAACAATATTTTATATTATTTTGATTTTTTAATATAAATATTGCGATTGTGGTAGTCACTTTTGTACTAAAAAATCTTCATTATTTTTGGTGTAATGGTTTGGAGTGATCAAAGCCAATTTTTTAGCAATTTATGTTTCAAAATGAGTTTAATTAATCAAAATGGGCATTAAATAGTTTTAGAACCAGTTTTTATGAACAATTCAGAAAACTTACTAAAAATTCCTATATTGCCATTTTTTTAAAAATGACTAAATGCTCATATTTAGTCTTGATAAACTTTAAACCTAAGGGTTTAAAAATCTGAAAAAATGCACATACATTCTACATACCAAAAGGAACATATGTTTACTGAAAAATAAAAATAAAATGAAAAAGTCGAACTTTTAGACAGTCATCTATATAACGATAACACACACAGACATATATATATATATATATATATATATATATATATAGTATAATAGACGTAAGGGCGAGCCCGCGGCAACCGCGGAGGTATATCAGTGTCACATTACGAATAGTGTGTGGCACTGATATACCGCCGCGGTTGCCGCGGGCTCGCCCTTACGTCTATTATACTAGAGCGATGGTAGGAGGAAGCGACGCGCCGCTGAGGACGATGCTCCCGCCTCTCTCGGTGCTGTCTCGCTGCAGCTGGTCTGTATGCGGGATAGTGGAGTCTCCTCTCCTTTCCGCAATATCAGAGTCTCACTTTTCTTTTCTCTCTGTTCCTCCTTCGTGTCGCACCACCAAAACGGCAGATAGTCTGCGTCCTCGGTGGCGTCTCTGAAGATGGCGGCGGAGCGTCCCTTTTTTCGAGGCACAAGGCGTGAGGAGTCGAGCGGTAGTCCCTTTTCTTCTCTCCGGCCGCACCCAACCCCCCCGCTTTCATCTAGATTCGCGCCGGAAAGCTTGAAGCAGACGTCTAAGCTCGGAAGTAACAAAGACGTAGGCCGAACAGTCACGAAATGGAATGTCAAGTTCTCTGACAGGATAGACCAGAGTATAGACACATTCCTAGTAGTACAGTCAAATTAGACTCAAAACGATAAATTTTTATCAATAATCTCAATGACATCGGTTAAGGGCTTAAATTGTTCGGAAGAGTGTCTAGAACGATAATCTGAAGACGTGAACAATGGATCCCGTAAGCTTTATAAACAATTAACAATTAAAGTTGGATTTCTGCACTTTTTTTCTTATTTCGCTCTGTATCTTGGAAAGTATTGATTTTAGAGGAAAAAGTTATTAAAAAAAGTTGTTCGTTATTAAATTTTCTATAAAAAAGTCAGCAAGGGCACATTTCTATCTATTATAGTTTCTTTGCAAATTGCAAAAGAACGCTAAATTCGTGAAAATTGAAAATTGTTTATAACTTTTGAGAAAATTAATATTTTTCAATCATATTTCAGAAAAATATAGTACTCAAGTAATAGAAATAGCATGCAAAATTTCAAGTCTCTATTCATTATAGTTTTTTCTAAAATAATAGCTATATTTCGAAATTTTTTTTTTCACGGTACTGGCAAATGTTAAAAAATCAGTCCGTTTAGTCGCCCTTGTTCATACGCAATCTAGAAGAGTTATATTTTAATAAACTTTTTCGAGAACTGCAAAATTTTAATTAGGGGCTCTCTGGGATGTAAATGTTTATAAAACGCTTAATTAACTTTTTATGTAGGAGACAATATTTTAGTCCGATTTTAATCAAACAAAATTCATTGCAAAGCGGTGATTTTTATCTTAATTTTGAAAAATCGTTTTTCTACGAGCATTAGGAGCCAAGATACATTTTTTTTATAATAAGCCATTGCTCAGTACACAAATGAGATATTGCAAATTTTCAAATTTGCCGAACATATGGGGAACGTTTCTACCAGGGTTTAGTCCGATTTTAATCAAACAAAATTCATTGCAAAACGGCGATTTTTATCTTAATTTTGAAAAAAAAATCGTTTTTCTACGAGCATTAGGAGCCAAGATACATTTTTTTTTATAATAAGCCATTGCTCAGTACACAAATGAGATATTGCAAATTTTCAAAATTGCTGCTACAGTTGAAAACTTATACCTTTAGGATAACTGCCACTCGTAACTCTAAAATCAATTTTTAACTACAAATTCAATGTCGGAAAGCAATGACCGCTCAACGGCGGCCGATCAGCAGCGCGGGAGACGGAGTGGGGGCACCGCCGCGCGCTCGAGTCTCAAAGCTGACAAACTTACTTCAAATCGTAGCGCTCGGAAAAAATCGCCGTAAATCGGTCAATTTTTATCGTATCTTGCTCCTTTTTTTTAATTTGGGGTAGTGCGAGTAAAAAATAACATTGGTGTCATTACTCTTAGTCAGTTAATTTATTTAAACCCTTAAAATGTAATAAATTTCATGTTATCATTTTTTCCTGCATCAGAATCGCTTTTTACATTACATTAAGAAAGTTTCGCGACTATTTACACATTCTTTTAATTATATTATTCATTTACTTTTGAAGATTCGTATTTCAAGTAGCGACGGAATAAATTCAAATATATAAAGGGTCAGGAGTATCAATTTCGAAATATAGCTATTATTTTAGAAAAAACTATAATGAATAGAGACTTGAAATTTTGCATGCTATTTCTATTACTTGAGTACTATATTTTTCTGAAATATGATTGAAAAATGTTAATTTTCTCAAAAGTTATAAGCAATTTTCACGAATTTAGCGTTCTTTTGCATTTTGCAAAGAAACTATAATAGATAGAAATGTGCCCTTCCTGACTTTTTTATAGAAAATTTAATAACGAACAACTTTTTTTAATAACTTTTTCCTCTAAAATCAATACTTTCCAAGATACAGAGCGAAATAAGAAAAAAAGTGCAGAAATCCAACTTTAATTGTTAATTGTTTATAAAGCTTACGGGATCCATTGTTCACGTCTTCAGATTATCATTCTAGACACTCTTCCGAACAATTTAAGCTCTTAACCGATGTCATTGGGATTATTGATACCTCAAAAACTAATTTGACTGGACTATAGCGCGAATTGAGGACTGTAACGCGCTAAGCAACCTGTCAGACGATGAACTCTTGGCAGCTTTGTCTTAGCTCTTCACAGACAATGCGGCGACCTGGTACAGGAACAATAGGACGAAGTGGAGAACCTGGATCGATTTCACCGCTTCAGCCAGACGCTGGTACGGGGCAAGTTGGCAGTATCAACAAAGGCTGTTGAACGAAGCCAATTTGCGAACGCAAGGACCTGACGAGTTAGTCGAGACTATCTGACGTGTCTAATCGGCATAATGAATAAATCTAGAGCTAGATCTGCTACATTGAAACATGCGAGCAGATCTACATAAGGTGGTCCGGAGATGCGAAATTACCAGCGTAGAGTCACTGCTAGACGCTGCGCCGGATGCTGAGCAGACGCTGGAGCGGGAAAGGAACATACGTCCTCTACCATTATCCGAGGCCTCTGTACTGCCAGAAATGGTGTATAAATGGGCCCAAGGAATGTAAAAGCCCAGGCCGGAGGCATCCGCCGTAACGAAGGAGGAAACGAAGCCTCCCGGACCAGACCTTACGGCGCTATTCGCGAAGATGCTAGACGAGAAGTTGAATGTGGCGCTAAAGTCGCTTAGATGCACTTTAAAAATTCGAAATAATATGTAACATACACTGTACTATAAATATAAAAATCATCATGTAAAATTAGATTGCTTAAAAAATATTAATGTTTGGTGATATGAGGAATGCCACTTTGTTAAAAGGAATGGCAACATCACGATTGGGCTAAGTTTAAGTGATTATAAAACCAGTAAATAAACATGAAATTTCTCAAAAAATTTTGTATTCGATCTTTATGATATGTAGAATATGATTCATATGAATGCGAAACTTTGATGCTGACCTTCAGGATCAATTAGTGACCTCTACATGTTCTTTGAAAATTCTGAAAAAATTTAAGGATGGTTCTTGATCCAAGAAGAACAGCCTCATACAGAAATATCCTCACGTTATCCCGGGTTTAGGCTGGATTCTGGGCAGTTTTACTTGAATTCTCCATATACGGGGAATACATGCTAGATCCCGACCGGAATCCTATCTGTTAATCTAAGGTCCGCGCTTGTTTATTTTTATGTTAGGGTACATGGGAAATACTCACCAGATTTTGACTGGATATCCTTATGTTCCATTTAGATCACCGACAAAGTCTTTGAACGTAGGATATCCTAGTCAGAATCCTATCTAATATTCTAAGGTCCGCGCTTTTTTTATTTTTAGGTTAGCTAAATTATTACAAGCTGGAAATAGTTAGGAATCACATATTGGAATCTAACTAGTTTGTTCTATAATCTACAATTTAATTAAGCTGATATAAAGTGTCAGAAAAACTGCCCTGTATTATACATACTTATTATATTAATATTATTTATATTAAAATAAAAGCCATTTTTTCTAATACTTATGTTACATTTATAGTGCAATTAGTGATTTAAATAATAATAATAATAATAATAATATAAAAATAATAATAATAATTAAATTAGTCAGCATTATTAACATATCTAGTAATTTGTTCATCAATAACAAACATATGTTTAATGTTTTTTTTACTTTGTTATAGTTTTTTTGCATTATTAGCTAAACAAAATTTTTTTAATGTTGTTTTGACATTTTTTAAACTATAAATTACATTTTTAAAGATTACATAAAAGTCTCAATATGAAAAAAAAATTTTTGTTTGCTTCAATTAAACCGTTGAAGAAGATGTCGTGTCACAAAGACGTTGCTCACGGGTTAAGAAAAATATTTTTCAAATAAGTGAACTACCTATTATAAAAAATAATAATTACAACCCACAAGTATATTATTAAATCTGTTATTACCAGTATGAAAAAGTATAATTTTTCGTAAATTCAAAATAAAGTTTCTATCTATCTATTATCGACTTCTCTATTATAACAATTATTAGAGATAAAACCAACTTTTAAAAAAAAACTGATTGAAATTTCAAAAATTTCGTTTATTATTTGCAACAAGAAAATAGTTTTAAATATTTTCTGTGGTAAGCAACGTGCATGAAACCCTTCTACATCATCTTAATATCAGAACTGTCTCCAACAGCATCTTTGAAGACAAATAATATTCGTTCTGACAGTAATTAATAATTATTAACAACCTGTAGAGTGTTTCTTATACTCTTCAATTATAAAAAATTAAATAGAAATTTTAATTTTTGTATGTTTTTTTGTTTTATATTACATTATCTTGATATTAATATCCTGTATAAATTATTTAACATTAAATAATGTGAAATGTAATTATAAAAAATAACCAAACATTTTTTCAAGCACTTTCATTAATTTAATTAAGTACTTTGAACTTTTCGTTCTTGTATTAATCATCTGTATTCGGTATTAAGAACGAAATATTCAAAATAATAAAATTAATGAAATTGCTTGAAAAGTTTTTTGGTTATTGTTTATTAGGATGAGCGTAACGTAAACTTTTTTCTCAAAAGAATATTTAAAACGTCATTTAAAAAATAAAAACATAAAGTCGGTAAAGTAAAATTAATTTACTAGTAATCGATATAAATAATTAGAAAAGGCGACCTATTTTTTCAATAGAATACTTACAAACTTATATTTTACGAATAAAAAATATTGCGTCGGTAAGTTAGGAATCGTATCGGCCGGCATTTCTTTTTTCCAATTGAAAATTTTTTCTATTTTCATTTATAAGAACTTTTTCATTAAAAAAGGTTACTAAAATATGTTATACAATAACAATAAATAATAATTAAATCAATCTGAACGATGAAGTAACATAAATATATGTTTTGAAGTTACATAATAGCACAGGTCTATACGGTCGAGTGGTTAAGGCAACAACTCCGCAATCCAGAGGTCACGCGTTTAAATCCAGCTTCATCCAAAAAAATTTGAATTTAATTAATAATTTGTATTTTTATTTCTATTTAATAATATATCTATAATTTAAATTTTAATATGTTGTAAATAATAATAATTGTCCTTCAAATGGTATAAGAATGTAGGATTAAAAAATAAATCGATGAAAATTTTTTTTTGGTGGGGATTACATTTGGAAATCCGATCAGAATCCGACATCAAGTTCTTGGGAATCGTAATAAAATTCCCCGGCCGGGATCCGGAAAGATCTCCCGACCGGATTCCGATGAGACTTCGGGAAGTCTGATCAGATCCCGGCCAGATCCCTTGCTCAATTTCTACACAAGTTTCCATACAAGTTTTCCATTGGAGCGTTTAAAAAATCTTTGGGCTGGGAATTTTTGATCTAGCCTAATGCCCACAATAGATAGGAAATCGGCTCCCTAGACATAAACTATAAAATGGATACCATTTTTTAGAACATAAAATACCACTGCTAACTGCCTGGTTTGAGGATGAAAATGGCGATATCATGACCATAAGTTAAAACTTTTTTAAACGATAGCTTATAATCTTATTATGTTGAGAAAAATAAATTACCAGAGAATTATTTACGGCAACCTGTTTGTTTATAACAGTTTTATAATCAATATTCAAAAAAGTTTTTTCTCTTCTACAAACATTTTTTTCATAAAATTTGAGCAATTTTAGGAGGAAAAGTTTGTTATAAATTTTTCTCTAGGACCTAAAGATTCCCTGTGAAAAATCCGTCAAGTTTTAAAAAATGATAAAAAAGCACTATTTTAGAGTTTTTTACGCGTAAAAAAGAAGTATAATAAATTAATTTTTTCGAAATTCTACACGCAACATGGATCAAGGATATCCTTTGAACTTTGGAATATACATTTTCTTAAAATAAACTATTTTAACTCAGCTTAGTAATTGTTTGAAAAAAAGTATACAACTTAAGGTCTACATTAATTTTAATATGTTATTAGTAATCAAAAAAGAGGAATATATACTAATTTTGAGCAATTTTCACTTTTCTAATCCCAATTCATTGCACAAAATGCACTTTTCTGCAGTCAAAATAAAGGTTAATTCAAAAAGTTCCTTGCGTATTTAAGTTTGAGAATATCAACCTAATAAATTCTCACTAACTTTAGAACTCGTAACAATCAAAAGATAGTATTTTTTTATTATAATGTTCTATCATGAATAGCTTGAAATAATATATCTCCATTTTAAATAAATATATGACAAAAAATACCATGTTTTTGTATGCATATTTAATCGGCAAAAATTTGTATGTACGAAATTCTTGAAAAAAGAAATACTAACTTCTTTTAAATAGTCCTTATATGAATATTTACAGCGAGTTACAGCTGCATTCCTCGACTCTAAATGCGGGAGCAACTTTTTGAAGTTTGAAAGATAAGTCTCGAGAAAAGCGCATTTAAATATTCAGTTCTATATACGAAGCAATGTTAATTATTTTCTTTGAATGGTTATAACTTTGTTGATTATGAATATTTCTTATTCTATCAGATTCCACAACGTTCTTACAAATGTAGAGCTTCAAAAAGTGTGATAAATTTTTTTTCAATTTTTCTTAAAAAATCAGTGTAGACCTACCTTAAAGGCGTGGCCCATTCGAGAATTGTTAAAAATTACAAAAAGTCTATTTTTAAATTTTGCTATATATCGATTCTGTATATATTTATAATATATTAAACATATATATTATTCTGTAACGTAACTATATATACATACACGATATATATATATATATATATATATATATATATATATATATATATATATATATATATATATATATATATATATATATATATGGGTCAATCCATGCCAAAACGCACACGGCTCTGCCCAAAAATGGTAGACTTAGATAAACCATATATATGACCCATATATAAATATATATATGGGTCAATCCATGCCAAAACGCACACGGCTCTGCCCAAAAATGGTAGACTTAGAAAACCTTATGTAGGGTCAAAATTTAGGGTTTTTTATGTAGAATCAATAGCTATGTGGCGCTTTTCAAAATTTTCAAAATGGCGGTCCCAAAAACCCGATTTTCTGACCAGTTTTCCGAAAATTTTCCGATTAATCATATAGATAAAAATTATAGATAAATATTAAAAATATTTCGGGTACGCTGAATCCGAATCCGCTGACCGTTTAACCTTATCACTGCAGGATTTGCTCTAACCTAAAAAAATACTTCAAAAACGCTCAAACAGGCATGATTATGGCTAGATAAAGGTTCGTGACGATGCATTTGTTCGTTTCAAGGGTCGCGTATTTCAAATCCAAGGTCCGTTCAGCTCGTTCAGTCCAAAATTTGCCCCTAGCCTCAAAATATTTTTCAAAAACGCTCAAATAGGCATGATTACGGCCAGATTAAGGATCGTGACCATAAATTTATACGTTTTCGAGATCGCTGATTTTAAGTCTAAGGTCCGTTTCTTTTCGAACAGATCGTTGTTGCAATCCGTTCAAATTGGTAGCTCACATAGGCAAATCATTACGACCACTACCAGCTAGGCCTTGCAGACATTTCGGGCTTGCTTCTGCAGAGAATATGATTTGCAGTGGATGTAGGAAAATATCATATACTAGTAATGATACTCATAATGAAGACGTGAACCACAATTCCAACAATGATGATACTCATGATGAAATCGTGAATGACAATTTGAACAATACTTCTGTATCTAACAGTGCAAATGAAGATAGCCTAGAGAAGAATGTGCAATTAGATCTTGACAGTTCGACTTCTTCAAATGCTGAGGAAAACCTCCATGAAATCATCGAAGGTTTAAGAGAAAAATTTTCATCGTTGTCAGAGCACGATCCCGACAGGGTAGCTATTCTAACCATACTGCCATCACAATGGTCAATAGAGAAGATTTCTTCTCTATTCAATACTACGACTTACTCCATTAGAAAAGCTAAAGAATTAAAAGCCACGAATGGCTCTTTTTCTAGACCACCCCCAAAAATAGGTAAATCGCTGCCACAAACTACGGTTAATAGAGTGAAACAATTCTATGAATGTGATTCTAACAGCAGAATTCTCCCAGGATATAGAAATAAAAAATCTGTTGAGATTGATGGAGAAAAAGTCCTCAAACAGAAGAGACTGACATTGTTTAGCTTAAAAGAATTATATTTCAAATTCTGTGAAGAGCATTCAGATACTACTATAGGTCTTTCAAAGTTTTGCCAATTACGACCTCAAAATTGTGTTTTACCCGGAAGTAATGGTACTCATATTGTTTGCGTATGTGTGATTCATGAGAATGTCAAGCTTTTGCTCGATGCCATCAATTTATCTGACCTGATGGCTAAATCGGAATTCCCATTAAAAAACTATACCGATTGTCTTAATCTCATGGTATGTCGTAACTCAAATAGAGAATGTTTTCTTAACGAATGCAAAAACTGCCCTAATTACGATAAGCTCAGATCCCAGCTTGAATCAGGTTTGGAAAAAGCAGACGTAAAGGATATAACTTTTAGTTCTTAGCATTCGACAGATAGAACAACTATGATTAATTACATCAAACACAACTACTGAAAATTTCCTCGATCTTCTAGATCAGGCCCGGATTAGGGGGGGGGGGGGGGGGGGGGGGCTAGGGTGGGCTGTAGCCCCGGGCCTCGAGTCTTCAGGGGCCTCGCTCTCCCAGAATTCTGGTATCCCAAATTGCTACAATAAATTGCTATAACTTTTTTTGAATGATTGTTTATTTAGTATTATGTGTTTATCAGATCAATGTGTATTCTTTATCATTTTACATTTTATACAAAATGTTAAATAACAAAACCATAAAGGCTAGTGTCTAGACCCAACAATCCCAAGCTTAATAATTTAAATTTGTAATTAACAAAATTTGAATAATAAAACAACCTTTAACCCTAAATTAAATTAATCTAAGCTATTTGCAATAAAATAAATTTGAAGAATGAAGTAGTAAATACTAAACTTTAATGGGATGCGTCCGAACTACTTTATTCACCGATAAATGTATTCGATTTTTTCGTTTATTTTTTCAACAAATACACATCTTGATAATAATTCAAACGCTTCGCTCTTCATTTTCCATAAATAATACGATCCTGCATGTACATTTGATTGTAATGTGTATTTTCTTGAGAAAAACTAAAATTTCTATTATATTATCGGTAGATAAAGTAGGTCTGAAACACCCCCTTAAAACCCAACTTCCCAAGTTTAGCAATGTGAAATAATAAAGTTTAAGAGGATGCCGTATACCGACATTGCGGTTTTACGTTTTATTCGATGGATATATGAAATTTTTATTTTTCAAAAAATAGTTTAAATGATAAAATAGTTATCCCTAAGCTCAACCTTCACGCTTCTATTATTTTAACTTTTTACTTTAAAGTGTTTAATAATCAACTTGGGCCAGCTATACTTACAGGCAGCTGTTTTATTATTTAAAACTTTTTTTATTGTAAAAAGTCTACCTTTTTACTTAAAAGGGTTATCAAAATTTGTTAAAATTAAATTTGGGTTGGGATATCAAATAAATATATTTTTTACGGATTTATTCACTTTAGAAACGTTGTTTTAAAATACTTACTGTTGTACATTCATTAGTACAACTAATAGAAAAACATATTTTTTTCTAATTGTCCATATAATCTCAACAATTTATATGTTTATGTTCCTTAGCGAGGTCGGCCATTGAAACGGAGTTATTAAGGTCACTAAATTTTGATAATTTAATAAAAGAGTTTGCTGAAGAGAAGTGCAGAAGAAAATCTATTAAATGAATTTAAGTAAACTGTTTGTACTGATTACAAATTTATAATATTTATTGTTTCAAAAATGTTTATAAAAATGGTTTATTTTAGAAATTTAACGACTAGTTATTAAATAAAAATGAAAAACTGCGTATTAAAAATAAATTATAAGAATTGATTATATAAAACTTTACATGTAGGACTTATTTAAAGTTTTAGTTATTTTTGTATCGCCCCCCCCCCCCCCCCGAATCCTGCTAATAGGGCCTCCACCTGCACTATAGCCCCGGGCCTCAAAATCTTTAATCCGGCCCTGTTCTAGGTCATCGGTTAAAATCATTAAAACCTCATGATTATATTAACAAACAACAATCAGAATATTTTAAGCAATTGAAGGGAAGCTTAAAGTCAGGAGAAATTCTTGTGCTACCAGATTATTCAGAGAATTTTGCTTTCGTTGTTCAAAAAGCAGCTCAAGCTTTTCACTATAATAATAATCAAGCCACAGTATATACTGTAGTTTATTATTATCGAGATGAAGGTGAATTAAAACATGGAAATATAATCGTGATTTCTGAATCAAATACTCATGACTCTGCAGCGGTGTATGTGTGTAATTCGATGATAATTGATTACCTAAAGAAACAACACAAAGTTACAAAGATTATCGATTTAATATCCAAAATTTATGTAATCATGAAAATGATTTTGATATCAAAGCAGAATGTCATTTTTGCGCGAAGGCTCACGGAAAAGGCCCACATGATGGCCTTGGTGCAACTCTTAAAATAGGAGCTAGGAACGCAAGCCTCCAAGCATCAGCAATCAACATCATTTTAACAGCTAAGCAGCTTTATGAGTGGGCATGCCATTCAATAAAAAATATAAAGTTCTTTTATTATTCAAAAGTAACACATAGCAACACTCAAAGAAGATTAAAAAGACGATTTGACGAGGCTCCTTATGTCCCACAAATTTCAAGCAATCACTGTTTTATTCCACTACAAAACAAGAGTATTATTATCAGAAAATTTTCAAGTGATAAAAAGGAAGTTGTTGTAGAGATTTAAAGTATAACAGTCCATTTCTGGCCATGAACCTGCCTATTTGAGCGTTTGTCAGGTATTTTTTGAGGTTAAAAACAAATTTTTAGCTGATGGAACTAAACGGACTTCGGACTTAAAATCAGCGATCTCGAAAACGTATAAATATATGGTCACGATCCTTAATCTAGCCGTAATCATGCCTATTTGAGCGTTTTTGAAAAATATTTTTAGGCTAGGGGCAAATTTTGGACTGAACGAGCTGAACGGACCTTGGATTTGAAATACGCGACCCTTGAAACGAACAAATGCATCGTCACGAACCTTTATCTAGCCATAATCGTGCCTGTTTGAGCGTTATGAGGTATTTTGTTAGATTAGAGCAAATCCTGCAGTGATAAGGTTAAACGGTGAGCGGATTCGGATTCAGCGTACCCGAAAACATAAAATGACCTTTACTCACAATTTTCGTCTTTTATCTATATTTTTAATATTTATCTATAATTTTTATCGATATGATTAATCGGAAAATTTTCGGAAAACTGGTCAGAAAATCGGGTTTTTGGGACCGCCATTTTGAAAATTTTGAAAAGCGCCACATAGCTATTGATTCTACATAAAAAAACCCTAAGTTTTGACCCTATACAAGTTTTTCTAAGTCTTTACCATTTTTGGGCAGTGCCGTGTGCGTTTTGGCATGGATTGACCCATATATATATATATATATATATATATATATATATATATATATGTGTGTGTGTGTGTGTGTGTGTGTGTGTGTGTGTGTGTGTGTGTGTGTGTGTGTGTGTGTGTGTGTGTGTGTGTGTGTGTGTGTGTGTGTGTGTGTGTGTGTGTGTGTGTGTGTGTGTGTGTGTGTGTGTGTGTGTGTGTGTGTGTATATAAATATTAATTTGAAGACAATCAGTGTTTCGCATATTATACATATATACACATATACGAAACACTGATTGTCTTCAAATTAATATTTTTATTACCTATCAGGCTTCAAAGTGTTCCAGGCGATGAAATGTGCAACGAATCCATTTGAATTTTTTATGGTTGTTCTTTAGAACAATACCAACAAATTTGTGGTGCAGTTCTACAAATGAATATGTATTAGAAATAATATGAACATTTATGCATTAAAATGAATGAAAAATACACAGTAAAATGGGCTTTCTTAAATGTCGTACGTTCTACCACGTTTAACTTTTGTGATCATTCCTCTAAAGCAATTCCACATCACAAATCTCTGTATTGCGTATATTATAATTGAAATATCCAAGGAAAATTGTCACCAGCGAATCCTTCATCGCCTGAACTACTTTTAAAATCTTCATTTTTTACCATTTTTAACGAATTTAACGGTATATCTCAGCTTTTAATGGAATATTTGAGATCTTGCTGGGCTTTTTTCCTTAGTTTTTGTATATAATATACGCTGCTAAATTTTCAAAAGGTTTAGTGTTAGTGAACAGAAAATAGATTCTCAACTGGGCCCCATCCTTAAGAGGGCACACCACCTTTAAAATGTGAAACAAAAAAATTGATTAGGAATTTTTATTTGGTATTTATTTTAATAAGGTTTTTTTTCGTGAAAGTATACATAAAAACCTACCAATTTGTATATTTTTTAACTTTGTTGGACCTGCTATGCCTCCATGGCAAACCAAACTGTTTTCGAAGACTTTAAGCACTGTCCGTAAGATTCCAAGTCTACGCATGGATGGATTGGGCTAAAAATTTATGGAGATACTCATTATAGTAGTACTTTTAGTATGAACGTAGGGATTTTGATTTGAGCGAGTAGAAGTATTTTTTTATATGAACATTGTCAATATAACACTTATTTTTTAATAATTTTATCACTTTTATAGATGTAAAAAATGTTCTACTCGTTCAAATCAATATCCCTACGTTCATACTAAAAGTACTACTATAATGAGTATCTCCATAAATTTTTAGCCCAATCCATCCATGCGTAGACTTGGAATCTTACGGACAGTGCTTAAAGTCTTCGAAAACAGTCTGGTTTGCCATGGAGGCATAGAAGGTCCAACAAAGAATAGTATATTATGACACTGTTGTGGGAGATGGTTTTCTACCTTGCTCGAGGGTTTTCGCACGAGCGAAGCGAGTGAGAAAATCGAGCAAGGTAGAAAAACACCTCCCACAACAGTCTCATACGATATTTTATAGCACAACAACCTCAAAATCGACAATAAAGTTGGCATTTTGAGGTTAGTGTGCTATAAAAATATATATAAATTGGTAGGTTTTTATGTATACTTTCAGGAAAAAAAAAACCCTTATTAAAATAAATATCAAAATAAAAATTCCTAATCAATTTTTTTGTTTCACATTGTAGAGGTGTGTGCCCCCTTAATATAAGCGAGCTGTAAAACGTAGTGCTAAATTGTCCTTTTTCTTCAAACAATTACATCGATGAGTTAAAATGGGTTATTGAAAGAAAATGTATATTCCAAAAGTTCAAAGGATATTCTTTACAATGTTGGATACAAAATATCGAAAAATATAATTTATTATACCTATTTTTTACTCGAAAAAAGCTGTAACATAATATTTTTATCATTTTTCAAAACTTCTTGGAAAAATTTGTAAGAAACTTTTCTTCTTCAAATTGTTCAAATTTTATGAAAAAAAATTTTCTGGTAATTTATATTTCCCTAAATACTGAGATCATAAGCTATAATTTAAAAAAAGTTTCAGCATGTGGTCATGACATTGCCAATTGTATTCTCAAATCGCAGGCCTAACCACTGTCACCTTGGCACTCGACTTTGCACACCTCTTTGGCACCTTGCAGCTTTACAAATCGTGAGATAACACTTTGCACCATATACTTTAACTATCCTGCTGTACAATCCTATTGATTGGAAATTAAAAATTGTGACTACAGCGCTTTAATAAAAAAAAAATCATATCTCTGCCTAATCATCAATGATCAATTTTTTTAGTTTAAATTACGTGGAATGGTGCCATATTCGAAATTTAGAGGTTCCATTTCGATACGACAAAAATTGCGGAAGTTATAATACTTTCCCCTTAGTTGCAAAATTGAAACATTTTTAGACGCGTTTTTAAGCATTTTGTTGATAAAAATGTTATAATTCTTTCTCATGGCGTTTTAACCTTTGGGGGTTTTTAATTAATTATTCTCTAATTCGAATCGCAATTGTTATTAATGTCGGCTAAAAGCCATCTAATCGACCCGTCTTTGAGGTCTCATCTTCTTCCTAAAGACTTGTACTATTATATGCAACTTGAATTGAAGCGATTTTTCAACTTGAAATTTTTACAAAATGGCGTCAAAAAAGGGTCGTATAAACTATTGCGATAACTTATGTTATTAACTTCATGGCGTATAGAAAATAAAAAAGCTGGTATTTCTCTGCTAATAAAAAAAATTTTCTTTTTTTCTTTTTGACTTTCTTGGAGCGAGATAAATTATTTTTTTGTTTAAATTATTATAGCCGCAATTTGCAGTAATAAATACTGAGAAAAATACACGATATCGAAGGAGAACTGAAGTATAGATATAAAAGAATTCAGATACAATTACCTATGAAATATTGTATAGAAAAATCTGCGAAGTAGAGGCTTGTGCGCGTGACGGCCGCTGCGTAGTGTTAGTGGTGGCGGCGGGTAGCTGCGGCAGTAGGCGTTGCCGCGCGCACGCTGCTCGCGCGCGAATAATTGGATTCAAAGTTTTTTTCATCCAAAATTGGATTAATTTTTATTTTAGTCCATACTAATAATCGTGCGCGTATATACACTTAAACGCAACGATGCAATAAAGGTGTCTTAGACGTTATTATATAAGAAGGATTTTTCTTGTCTTAATAATAATTCGCATAATAATATTATTCTTATCGCTATTAGTGAAAAGTATTACTATTTTTATTCTATCTTAGTAAATATTACATTTTTAATATAAGTTTATTATTTAAAATAAAGTATTGAAAAATATTTTGAGAACAGACTGGGTAGAAGTGGGATCTCGGGCTTGATCTTGCGTCATTGTGTGAGCAGAGGAAGGATGATTAACGCATGCGCATATTGTAAGGTATCCTTAGTATAACCTCAGAGTTATACTGCATAATATTTTCGGGTACTTTTCAGTTTTCTGTAAATATCGAGAAAAAACAACGTAATATCAATTTCTAAGCATTGACACCATGTATTTAAAAAAGTATCCGACGGATAATTTTCTTATTTTATAATGTCTAGAAGAGTTCTAAAATTTTCATAGGCACCCTAAACATGTGATGCTATCCAGATGATACCCCATATTTAGGGGCGAGGGGTTAGTCACTAAAAATGAAGTGCTTGAGTGATTGCATATTTTGATGATTTCACCGACACATCATAGCGATTTCTCGTGAAATCACTTATCTAGAAAATCTAGTGATTTTATATATATTTACATGATTTCAAATGATTTCTTAAATTACGATGAAATCGATTTTATCGCATGTATAAAATATAGAAATGGGATAATTAATATATAAGAACTATTGTTGTTCATAAATATGATTTCATTACTATACCAAATATTACATTATTACACAATTATTTTAAAAATACTATTTTATTTTGCTTAAAATATCTGAGCTAAAAACTAAGTTTTCATTATCTATGATTGGAGGCGATATAGTTGTTACATAATTTTCTATATTTATGTATCCATGTACATCCATGGGTATGGGTGCAACAATGGCACTATTTTTTTAATAGTGTACCATGGCAAAGAACACTTACATCTTTTTGGTTTCCTGCAAGCTTAGTAAAATCGCTGGAGTATTTTAGTATTTTCCAAGGTGTACCTGACAGGTAAGCAAAAGCTAGTATCAGTCCGATATAACATTTTTTTTATTATAGAGTTGTTGAAACAAACAATAATCACCTATATATATTTCGTCGCAATTTTTTTATATATTGGGTTGATTGTTGATTTTTTCTATTTTTTTGGATATTGCTCGATTCGCAATCTTTCACCCCTTGCAATCGATCACTACTAAGGTAACATTGTCTTTATTTCAAAGCCAACAAATAGACGATTTTCTAACTTCAAAATTATTCCCTAAGTTATCCTTAATGCATATAAATGGACTAGTGGGTTTCAAATTCTGTTTCTCATTATTTTTTTTTTAATTTAAGGTGCCATTGACATTACAAAGTACATTTAAGTCTTCTAATAAGTTAGACAATTTTGAAGTATTATTAGTATATATAGGTATACAATCAGAATCAATAAAAAAATATATAAATGAGGTTCACGACTATACGATGGTTCGAGTATATTTGATGAATATTATTTATTAATTACAAAATAATTCGCAAGATACATCGTTTTTCTTCTTCCTTTTTTTTATCACCATGCGCATACATCCACACCCAGCATTCACGCACCCATTCGCATATACATATATATAATCACGACAGGAACCACTCTGCCATCGTCACGATTTAGTGGTCTATAGGCTATAACCCATTACAATGAGCGAGTCTCAATACATATACATTAATATTCCGCGGTATCGCGGATAGTCAAATAATTCTAATGTTAATGATGTTATATTTGTGCGTATCTCTTATTCTTGCAAATCTGAATTATATTTTATTTTTATAAGGCTCTCATGAAAGCGACATTTCTCGAACGCACATTTATTTTAATTGCGGTGTAGCGAATAATCGACAGAGCATATATATTCCAGCTTACTCTCTTTGGCGAACGCAATATGCGCGCAGAATCTACGGTTTATTCCGAAGCGTTCTGCGTCGTATAGTTGACCATTCACGTCTTTTGACTATGCCTGGATGCAGCACTCGTAACGAACACCACTCGTCAAATATCGCTGTTATATATGCGCTTCGCTCGCAGAAAATGCCACCGTCTGAAAAACTACACGGGGAGTCGGAAATATAAATTTTCTCGTTCCCGATACATAAGATTTTGTCACGTATATCTATATAAAATTTACACACTTACCCCTTTCGGGACTTTCGATTTGTTTGAGAGAGATATAAAGAATTACAGTACACGCGCAGGAGCCTTCTATCACGCTGGCCTCCTCGCCGCAGTCTACTTCTACTCATCTCTCTCGAAAGTTGCCTTGGCCAGCGAACACACACATACATTTATTTCACCCACACTTTAAATACATACATTCATACACTCATCTGTATCGAAAAGTCGTTCGCACATCGACTTTTCACGGCGCGAAATTTTAAAGTCTAATACTATACTTTCTGTACTGTTACACACTGAATCGGTATCGTTATTATCTGTGAACTCGACATTGGAATGTGAACTTACAGACTCACTTTCGGACTCGCTAATTTTATTATTGCTTTGTACTTCAACATCCTCATCGATATCTATCGTTTCATCTAGCACGACCTCAGTGTCTACTTCGTCTTGATTTATAATATGTTCCACTATTTATATTGAAATATTATCACTTGCGTTTTTGTTAATAATTATTCCCAGAGATTTAATTTCTAAAAAAGCCTTATCTTGGGCAGTAACTAAAATAGCATCGATTTCGGAAATATTTGGAAATTCAACATTATTATCATTTCATTTTTTTAATTGGTTTTCGTTTTGTGGAAATCGGTAGTTTGTATCAGTATGATCTATATTAATATTAATTACTTCACTTTGCAATTGAATTTTTGCAATTATATTTAAAACTTCAAAAATACTAAAATTGACTACTGTTGAACGTAGATCTCATTGATCTTAGAGCTCTAAAAAATGATTCACATGTTTGTCTTCCAAACAGCCATGGACAGAATAAGTCAGATTCGAGGTCAGATTTTGGAAATTTTAATATACATTGAATCAGGGCATGGGCATTCATCTCTATACATAAGTACGTGTTCATGGTTAAAAAGTTATTAGTTACAATATATTGTGGACTCTCGTTAATCCACGAACGCCAATAACATAGAAAAAACACAATACCATGCATATTCAACTCTCAACGATGAAGACAAATTTTTTGACAAAAAAGCTTGTAGGAATAAATTAATTATTTTTAAGTAATAAATTGTAGCTTTGCTATCAGGTACATGCTTTTCAATAGATCTTGAACTTGTAAGTTAGAAATTCTTTCTAATGATGGGAAATTCATTTTATCTTTTACATTTATATCTGTTTGCATTAAACAATGTTTGTCTTTGGATACGGTATTAATTAATATTTTTAAGTGGCTTGAAGATACAATATAATCGCCCATAGGTAAAATAACGGATGGTTTGAGTAATTTATTTCTTAGTTTAGTGCCGACGTGCACAGTATCCTGAATAAAAATGACTTTGGGATATAATGAATTCTCATTGAAAAATTTTATTTCCGGATTCACAGTTTCTCGGCCAATTTTTGTTTCTGAGCGCATTGATTTTAGCAATCGCGGATCATCGTCTGAGGAAAGTCCTAATACAGTAATGCTTACTTTTATCAAACTATCAATTAAATGTTTCCATTGATTCCTTACATGAGTATAATTAAATTTATTATCCGACCCAAATATGCACAAACAGAAAGATGAGCCATATTTTATAGGTTCTGTCATTATTGCTTAAGTTAAATTGGATTTGACATTATTTTCAAAAGCAGATACAATATTTTTTATTGAAGTGTCTTGAAATACGTTTTGAACCGGCGTACCGTTTTCATCAAGAGGGGAAACAAAACTAACAATTGGATTACTCTTAGAATCATACTGAATCTTACTAGTTACTCTTCTAGCGTCCTCGCTTAACCAAACTTTTAATGGTAATTTTTTATTCTAAAAAAGTTTATAATTCTTTCGATCTACATATGCCTTCAGTAATGATGGTATATGATGACTTTATGTAACGGGTAATACTAAATGTAAAGGGAATCGGTAAATTTGCACATAAAGTTTCATACAGCATTCTGCCACCGATTATGAATAAATACGTGGAAAATAATTTTAGCGATTCGTCTTACTCTGGACGTTTCTTTTTGTTTGCATTTTTAACAGCAGAAGCCATTAGTTTAATTAAAAAAATATTCTTTAAATTTAAAAATTTAAAATCATATTTTGTATTATTTAAAATTGGTTGCCTTTTCTGTAAAAAGTTTTTTTAACGTACTAGTAAAACTTTCATTTCTTTTTATTTCTGCAGCTAACTGATCTAGAAGTGTCATAAATTGAGTGATTCGTGTCTGATTTTCTGATAACGACGATAGCATTTTTCTTCGACGCAAATCGGATCGTGATAATGCATTTTTATTCTGAACAATTGTATTATTTTTATCAGGACAGTCTGTCCGGTAACTCTTTTGATTTAATATTCCCCCGAATTCACAATGGATGATTCGAACATAAGAGATGATTCTGCAGTTGAATCAACTAAAATCGAAGTGACATTATTTTGAGCCATCCCATTTTTTTCTAAAGTATTTGTATTCATAATAAAACTGAGTAACGCATTACTTTTCTCGTTACTTTTAGGCTTATTTATTTTCTGAGTTTTTTTATTGTGTGTTTTCTTATGAATTTGTATATGCCTCTTTATGTTAGATATGACTCATATATCACTTTCTCCACTTGTACTATAACGCTTTGTTATTTTATTAATACTTGAACAAATCGGACATGTTATTTTCGCTAAATACGTGAAATCTTTAGAAATTTCTTCTTCATAAATGTTCTGAATTGAAACTTGAATTATAATAGAATCTAATAATTGGTTATAAAATTTTTCATCGTATTCATCTTTGTTCTCTTTTTTAAATACACTTGCAACATTCGCCATAAATTTTTACGTTCTGTTTCGGTATCCATTTTACACAATGTATTTTTTAACTGATCTTTTGATTTTAAACAGTTTTAGTTTTTGTACTTTTTGAAAGATATTTTCTTTTCGTTTCAGACTTAAGTCATTTAAGTGTCAAAAAATCTATAGGTTTACTCTGCACTATTGAAACTAAATCATTTATTATAAATTTATCTCCGATTAAAAAGTTAAATTTTTTAAGATTTGTATGGTACGGATCATTAAAAAGCTCTAAATCGTCAGTCTTTTAACATATATTCCATGGAATCACGCGCAAATTCTTTCAATTGTTTAATCGTTTCTGTGGTTATATTCTTAAACGTCATTGGTGTATCTAAATGATTTAATTTTAAAATATTTTTAATGTACCGCGGAATATCTGATTTACATTCGGACTCTAACAAATCCCAAAAAGATCCTTAATTAACTTGAATCGCATTTGAAGCTGCATTGATCGAGGCCGAGGTCGAGGCATTGGCACTCGAAACCATGTGCCCAGTAAGATAGCATCTCGGGCAGAACTCAAAGTAGACGCTTGTGCAAAAGTCTCGGCAAAAATTCCATCAGAAGACCCCTCAGCTCGTCCATCAGACGTTCCTTTGGATGTTTTCTAGAATGCTTTTTCCGATGTTCCCTCAGACATTTCCTCGGATGCTGTTACAATATTTTTAAAATTTTTAATTATCCAACTTTATTCGAAACATGCCTTTAGTGTTATAATTAAAGTCCATAGTTATCGTTTGTGTTCAAATCAAGAGTATAATAAAAAATATGAGTAGATAATATAACTTACCTTTAATACAAGTAAATTTGAAGGTAAACTTTACACTAGAACTTGCACTTCCTTAATTTCCAATCACTTCCGATTATATGCAAGTCTATCTCCGAGTCTACCTCGACAGAGGCAAGAACTGCGAGTGGCAGTCGCGAGGTCAGTCGAAGCAGTAATGACGTTCGTTTGTTGGCGGCGCTTAATCCAGCATCTTACACATCAAAACATGATAGATCCACCTCGTACACGCGTGAAACCTTCATACGGCGAATCTGCGGCACCCAAACCATAACAAAATTACGCTGTTTTCTGCGAAACAAAGGCGACTGCGCGTGATAGTACAGTCAAATTAGACTCAAAACGATAAATTTTTATCAATAATCTCAATGACATCGGTTAAGGGCTTAAATTGTTCGGAAGAGTGTCTAGAATGATAATCTGAATACGTGAACAATGCATCCCGTAAGCTTTATAAACAATTAACAATTAAAGTTGGATTTCTGCACTTTTTTTCTTATTTCGCTCTGTATCTTGGAAAGTATTGATTTTAGAGGAAAAAGTTATTAAAAAAATTTGTTCGTTATTAAATTTTCTATAAAAAAGTCAGCAAGGGCACATTTCTATCTATTATAGTTTCTTTGCAAATTGCAAAAGAACGCTAAATTCGTGAAAATTGAAAATTGTTTATAACTTTTGAGAAAATTAATATTTTTCAATCATATTTCGGAAAAACATAGTACTCAAGTAATAGAAAGAGCATGCAAAATTTCAAGTCTCTATTCATTATAGTATTTTCTAAAATAATAGCTATATTTCGAAATTTTTTTTTTCACGGTACTGGCAAATGTTAAAAAATCAGTCAGTTTAGTCGCCCTTGTTCATACGCAATCTAGAAGAGTTATATTTTAATAAACTTTTTCGAAAACTGCAAAATTTTAATTAGGGGCTCTCTGGGATGTAAATGTTTATAAAACGCTTAATTATCTTTTTATGTAGGAGACAATATTTTAGTCCGATTTCATCAAATAAAATTCATTGCAAAACGGCGATTTTTATTTTAATTTTGAAAAAAAAAATCGTTTTTCTACGAGCATTAGGAGCCAAGATACATTTTTTTTATAATAAGCCATTGCTCAGTACACAAATGAGATATTGCAAATTTTCAAATTTGCTGCTACAGTTGAAAACTTATACCTTTAGGATAACTGCCACTCGTAACTCTAAAATCAATTTTTAACTACAAATTCAATGTCGGAAAGCAATGACCGCTCAACGGCGGCCGATCAGCAGCGCGGGAGACGGAGTGGGGGCACCGCCGCACGCTCGAGTCTCAAAGCTGACAAACTTACTTCAAATCGTAGCGCTCGGAAAAAATCGCCGTAAATCGGTCAATTTTTATCGTATCTTGCTCCTTTTTTTTAATTTGGGGTAGTGCGAGTAAAAAATAACATTGGTGTCATTACTTTTAGTCAGTTAATTTATTTAAACGTTTAAAATGTAATAAATTTCATTTTATCATTTTTTCCTGCATCAGAATCGCTTTTTACATTACATTAAGAAAGTTTTGCGACTATTTACACATTCTTTTAATTATATTATTCGATATTAATGATGAATTATATTTAATGTACGATTATTATTTTTAATGTAAAATATGAAAAATGTTTGTAAAAATAAATGATAACGATACTTATATGACATCAATCTTATTTAATGGATACTCCTGACCCTTTATATATTTGAATTTATTCCGTCGCTACTTGAAATACGAATCTTCAAAAGTCAATGAATAATATAATTAAAAGAATGTGTAAATAGTCGCAAAACTTTCTTAATGTAATGTAAAAAGCGATTCTGATGCAGGAAAAAATGATAACATGAAATTTATTACATTTTAAAGGTTTAAATAAATTAACTGACTAAGAGTAATGACACCAATGTTATTTTTTACTCGCACTACCCCAAATTAAAAAAAAAGGAGCAAGATACGATAAAAATTGACCGATTTACGGCGATTTTTTCCGAGCGCTACGATTTGAAGTAAGTTTGTCAGCTTTGAGACTCGAGCGCGCGGCGGTGCCCCCACTCCGTCTCCCGCGCTGCTGATCGGCCGCCGTTGAGCGGTCATTGCTTTCCGACATTGAATTTGTAGTTAAAAATTGATTTTAGAGTTACGAGTGGCAGTTATCCTAAAGGTATAAGTTTTCAACTGTAGCAGCAATTTTGAAAATTTGCAATATCTCATTTGTGTACTGAGCAATGGCTTATTATAAAAAAAAATGTATCTTGGCTCCTAATGCTCGTAGAAAAACGATTTTTTTTTCAAAATTAAGATAAAAATCGCCGTTTTGCAATGAATTTTGTTTGATTAAAATCGGACTAAACCCTGGTAGAAACGTTCCCCATATGTTCGGCAGATTTTACTCTATTTTATAGGGAATGGCCAATTTCTGCTTAAAAGTCTGGCCAGAAACCCCGCTACCTGTCGACGTTTTCTCGTCAGAAACCTGACCAACTTATGGTTAATGAATAAATAAATAAAAAATAACGTTTAACGAATTTTTATAAGTTAATAATGATTATTATGTCATGGATTTAATAGCTTATTGTTAATAGAATGCTAAGATATATTTGGGATAGATTCGAAATAAAAACTAAAAACTTATTTCATTAAAAGTTTTTTTAAGGTTAGAGTTTTATAATTAAATAAGACATAAAAAAATCAAATAAATAATCGAATAAAAATTTGCATGCTGTTTTAACGCAGAAGTACTATAATGGGATTTACATTTTCAATAATTTTTTAGGGTTATGTAAGCTATTTAGATTTTCTATAAATTTCTGGTCAGATGCTGGTTTATTTCTGGCGAGCTATTAGGAAACGGATTTGCCCAATAGATCGTGAACCGACCATCTAATATGCTCAATTTTCAACCAGGGAAATATTGTCTCCTACATAAAAAGTTAATTAAGCGTTTTATACACATTTACATCCCAGAGAGCCCCTAATTAAAATTTTGCAGTTCTCGAAAAAGTTTATTAAAATATAACTCTTCTAGATTGCGTATGAACAAGGGCGACTAAACTGACTGATTTTTTAACATTTGCCAGTACCATTAAAAAAAAAATTTCGAAATATAGCTATTATTTTAGAAAAAACTATAATGAATAGAGACTTGAAATTTTGCATGCTATTTCTATTACTTGAGTACTATATTTTTCTGAAATCTGATTGAAAAATATTAATTTTCTCAAAAGTTATAAACAATTTTCAATTTTCACGAATTTAGCGTTCTTTTGCATTTTGCAAAGAAACTATAATAGATAGAAATGTGCCCTTCCTGACTTTTTTATAGAAAATTTAATAACGAACAAATTTTTTTAATAACTTTTTCCTCTAAAATCAATACTTTCCAAGATACAGAGCGAAATAAGAAAAAAAGTGCAGAAATCCAACTTTAATTGTTAATTGTTTATAAAGCTTACGGGATCCATTGTTCACGTCTTCAGATTATCATTCTAGACACTCTTCCGAACAATTTAAGCTCTTAACCGATGTCATTGGGGAACGTTTCTACCAGGGTTTAGTCCGATTTTAATCAAACAAAATTCATTGCAAAACGGCGATTTTTATCTTAATTTTGAAAAAAAAATCGTTTTTCTACGAGCATTAGGAGCCAAGATACATTTTTTTTTATAATAAGCCATTGCTCAGTACACAAATGAGATATTGCAAATTTTCAAAATTGCTGCTACAGTTGAAAACTTATACCTTTAGGATAACTGCCACTCGTAACTCTAAAATCAATTTTTAACTACAAATTCAATGTCGGAAAGCAATGACCGCTCAACGGCGGCCGATCAGCAGCGCGGGAGACGGAGTGGGGGCACCGCCGCGCGCTCGAGTCTCAAAGCTGACAAACTTACTTCAAATCGTAGCGCTCGGAAAAAATCGCCGTAAATCGGTCAATTTTTATCGTATCTTGCTCCTTTTTTTTAATTTGGGGTAGTGCGAGTAAAAAATAACATTGGTGTCATTACTTTTAGTCAGTTAATTTATTTAAACGTTTAAAATGTAATAAATTTCATTTTATCATTTTTTCCTGCATCAGAATCGCTTTTTACATTACATTAAGAAAGTTTTGCGACTATTTACACATTCTTTTAATTATATTATTCGATATTAATGATGAATTATATTTAATGTACGATTATTATTTTTAATGTAAAATATGAAAAATGTTTGTAAAAATAAATGATAACGATACTTATATGACATCAATCTTATTTAATGGATACTCCTGACCCTTTATATATTTGAATTTATTCCGTCGCTACTTGAAATACGAATCTTCAAAAGTCAATGAATAATATAATTAAAAGAATGTGTAAATAGTCGCAAAACTTTCTTAATGTAATGTAAAAAGCGATTCTGATGCAGGAAAAAATGATAACATGAAATTTATTACATTTTAAAGGTTTAAATAAATTAACTGACTAAGAGTAATGACACCAATGTTATTTTTTACTCGCACTACCCCAAATTAAAAAAAAAGGAGCAAGATACGATAAAAATTGACCGATTTACGGCGATTTTTTCCGAGCGCTACGATTTGAAGTAAGTTTGTCAGCTTTGAGACTCGAGCGCGCGGCGGTGCCCCCACTCCGTCTCCCGCGCTGCTGATCGGCCGCCGTTGAGCGGTCATTGCTTTCCGACATTGAATTTGTAGTTAAAAATTGATTTTAGAGTTACGAGTGGCAGTTATCCTAAAGGTATAAGTTTTCAACTGTAGCAGCAATTTTGAAAATTTGCAATATCTCATTTGTGTACTGAGCAATGGCTTATTATAAAAAAAAATGTATCTTGGCTCCTAATGCTCGTAGAAAAACGATTTTTTTTTCAAAATTAAGATAAAAATCGCCGTTTTGCAATGAATTTTGTTTGATTAAAATCGGACTAAACCCTGGTAGAAACGTTCCCCATATGTTCGGCAGATTTTACTCTATTTTATAGGGAATGGCCAATTTCTGCTTAAAAGTCTGGCCAGAAACCCCGCTACCTGTCGACGTTTTCTCGTCAGAAACCTGACCAACTTATGGTTAATGAATAAATAAATAAAAAATAACGTTTAACGAATTTTTATAAGTTAATAATGATTATTATGTCATGGATTTAATAGCTTATTGTTAATAGAATGCTAAGATATATTTGGGATAGATTCGAAATAAAAACTAAAAACTTATTTCATTAAAAGTTTTTTTAAGGTTAGAGTTTTATAATTAAATAAGACATAAAAAAATCAAATAAATAATCGAATAAAAATTTGCATGCTGTTTTAACGCAGAAGTACTATAATGGGATTTACATTTTCAATAATTTTTTAGGGTTATGTAAGCTATTTAGATTTTCTATAAATTTCTGGTCAGATGCTGGTTTATTTCTGGCGAGCTATTAGGAAACGGATTTGCCCAATAGATCGTGAACCGACCATCTAATATGCTCAATTTTCAACCAGGGAAATATTGTCTCCTACATAAAAAGTTAATTAAGCGTTTTATACACATTTACATCCCAGAGAGCCCCTAATTAAAATTTTGCAGTTCTCGAAAAAGTTTATTAAAATATAACTCTTCTAGATTGCGTATGAACAAGGGCGACTAAACTGACTGATTTTTTAACATTTGCCAGTACCATTAAAAAAAAAATTTCGAAATATAGCTATTATTTTAGAAAAAACTATAATGAATAGAGACTTGAAATTTTGCATGCTATTTCTATTACTTGAGTACTATATTTTTCTGAAATCTGATTGAAAAATATTAATTTTCTCAAAAGTTATAAACAATTTTCAATTTTCACGAATTTAGCGTTCTTTTGCATTTTGCAAAGAAACTATAATAGATAGAAATGTGCCCTTCCTGACTTTTTTATAGAAAATTTAATAACGAACAAATTTTTTTAATAACTTTTTCCTCTAAAATCAATACTTTCCAAGATACAGAGCGAAATAAGAAAAAAAGTGCAGAAATCCAACTTTAATTGTTAATTGTTTATAAAGCTTACGGGATCCATTGTTCACGTCTTCAGATTATCATTCTAGACACTCTTCCGAACAATTTAAGCTCTTAACCGATGTCATTGGGGAACGTTTCTACCAGGGTTTAGTCCGATTTTAATCAAACAAAATTCATTGCAAAACGGCGATTTTTATCTTAATTTTGAAAAAAAAATCGTTTTTCTACGAGCATTAGGAGCCAAGATACATTTTTTTTTATAATAAGCCATTGCTCAGTACACAAATGAGATATTGCAAATTTTCAAAATTGCTGCTACAGTTGAAAACTTATACCTTTAGGATAACTGCCACTCGTAACTCTAAAATCAATTTTTAACTACAAATTCAATGTCGGAAAGCAATGACCGCTCAACGGCGGCCGATCAGCAGCGCGGGAGACGGAGTGGGGGCACCGCCGCGCGCTCGAGTCTCAAAGCTGACAAACTTACTTCAAATCGTAGCGCTCGGAAAAAATCGCCGTAAATCGGTCAATTTTTATCGTATCTTGCTCCTTTTTTTTAATTTGGGGTAGTGCGAGTAAAAAATAACATTGGTGTCATTACTCTTAGTCAGTTAATTTATTTAAACCCTTAAAATGTAATAAATTTCATGTTATCATTTTTTCCTGCATCAGAATCGCTTTTTACATTACATTAAGAAAGTTTCGCGACTATTTACACATTCTTTTAATTATATTATTCATTTACTTTTGAAGATTCGTATTTCAAGTAGCGACGGAATAAATTCAAATATATAAAGGGTCAGGAGTATCAATTTCGAAATATAGCTATTATTTTAGAAAAAACTATAATGAATAGAGACTTGAAATTTTGCATGCTATTTCTATTACTTGAGTACTATATTTTTCTGAAATATGATTGAAAAATGTTAATTTTCTCAAAAGTTATAAGCAATTTTCACGAATTTAGCGTTCTTTTGCATTTTGCAAAGAAACTATAATAGATAGAAATGTGCCCTTCCTGACTTTTTTATAGAAAATTTAATAACGAACAACTTTTTTTAATAACTTTTTCCTCTAAAATCAATACTTTCCAAGATACAGAGCGAAATAAGAAAAAAAGTGCAGAAATCCAACTTTAATTGTTAATTGTTTATAAAGCTTACGGGATCCATTGTTCACGTCTTCAGATTATCATTCTAGACACTCTTCCGAACAATTTAAGCTCTTAACCGATGTCATTGGGATTATTGATACCTCAAAAACTAATTTGACTGGACTATAGCGCGAATTGAGGACTGTAACGCGCTAAGCAACCTGTCAGACGATGAACTCTTGGCAGCTTTGTCTTAGCTCTTCACAGACAATGCGGCGACCTGGTACAGGAACAATAGGACGAAGTGGAGAACCTGGATCGATTTCACCGCTTCAGCCAGACGCTGGTACGGGGCAAGTTGGCAGTATCAACAAAGGCTGTTGAACGAAGCCAATTTGCGAACGCAAGGACCTGACGAGTTAGTCGAGACTATCTGACGTGTCTAATCGGCATAATGAATAAATCTAGAGCTAGATCTGCTACATTGAAACATGCGAGCAGATCTACATAAGGTGGTCCGGAGATGCGAAATTACCAGCGTAGAGTCACTGCTAGACGCTGCGCCGGATGCTGAGCAGACGCTGGAGCGGGAAAGGAACATACGTCCTCTACCATTATCCGAGGCCTCTGTACTGCCAGAAATGGTGTATAAATGGGCCCAAGGAATGTAAAAGCCCAGGCCGGAGGCATCCGCCGTAACGAAGGAGGAAACGAAGCCTCCCGGACCAGACCTTACGGCGCTATTCGCGAAGATGCTAGACGAGAAGTTGAATGTGGCGCTAAAGTCGCTTAGATGCACTTTAAAAATAAATTGTTAACGATTTGGACACTCAGGAAACTTTAATTCGAAAAACTGATGTCATATTCATAAATATCTCGACGAACTACCTCAAATTTAAAAAAAATGAAGCCTTAACGTCACTCTGGAGCCGAGATAATGAAATACAGGTAATTTAGAGTAACAAATCCAATTTTTTGCGCGCGAGCAGAGTGCGCGCGACGGCTCCTGTTGTCGCAGCCGCCCGTCACGGCCGTCGCGCGCACATACCTCTATGTCGCTGATTTTTCTATACAACATTTTATCGGTATTATCTGAATTTTTTTATATTGATACTTCAACTCTCCTTCTATATCGTGTATTTTTCTGAGCACTTATTACTCCGAATTGCGGCTATAATAATTTAAATAAAAATATAATCTATCTCGCTCTAGGAAGGTCAAAAAGCAAACAAAAATTTTTTTTTAATTAGCTGAGAAATATCAGCTTTTTGATTATCTATACGCCAATACGCCGTGAAGTTAATAGCAAAAATTATCGCAATAGTTTATTCGACCCTTTTTGTACGTCATTTTGTAAAAATTTCAAGTTGAAAAATCGCTTAAATTCAAGTTGCATATAATAGTATAAGTCTTTAGGAAGAAGATGAGTCTTGAAATACTGATCGGCACGTCCCGAACTTTCTAGAAATTAAATTCTACGGAGACTTCTTTTTAATTGAAAAATGAATTTTGCAATAACAATGGGATATTTTGGGTTAAAAAAAATGTATTCATATTAAGCAAAATTTCAAAACCGAAAGATTGTTTTTCTCTGAATTGAAAAAAATACTTCAAGAAGAAGCGATTTTTAACGGTTTATTGCTTTTGTTAACCAACAATTTAATGAAAATTAACGTACCACCTCTCATTTTGTAGGTATTTCCTATACCTACAAGTTTCATACAGAACTTTTTTCGATTCGAGATTCGTATTCACTGCTAGAAGCCAAAAATCTGTTTTGGCCACTTTGCCGATTTTTCACGGGCTCCAGTCAACAAATTAGGAGTGGCACTTATACGAAATATCTTTCTAGACTTGTTTTCTATAAGTTACTGTAAACAAATTCCGGGTACCATTTGATGTTGAGTTTTGCACTTTTTCATGCTAATTCTACTGGACTATCGTGCGTTTTCATAGCGTCCCGACTACTGTCGGCCCACTGGATGTTTCGGCTTACATGTATATGTTTGTCTATCTATACTCACTCATTCTTGCACTCTGTGCTCATCATGATTTTGTTCAGAGCAATTTCTCTGTCACAAATATGTTAAAATATATTTTAATAAGTTCATTTTTAATGTTTTTTTTAATTTTGAATCCTAACAAATAAAGCTAATTTAACTTTATACGTCTCACTTTGTAGGTATTTTTATTATTTAAAAAACGCATATTTTAGTTTTTCTGTCCGATAATTCAATTTTGCTAGATACATAAAAAATTGCATTTTACACCTTTGCGTATTTTTAAAAAGTTTATTTACATATATAAGTGCCTAGTTGTTTGTCCAGATCATTTGAAGTACCTTTCTGTACGTGAATCAATTTTAAAATTACAATGTAAATTTGTTCCATTGATTTGAGACTTTTATGTCTAATTCGACTGGCCATTTTCTGCCAAATTTGTAAGGGTAGTTTTTTTTTATCAATTGTCAACTCACAGTAAAATAATGAGAATTTGGCAGCCATTTGTTAGACATTTTTCATTAATAGATTTTGACGAAATCTTTCATTTGAGCCCTTATTCGATTGCTGAAAATTATGCCAATTGGAGGAGTTCGTTCAGTGCAGTTTAAAGATTTATTCCACTATTCTAATTAAGTCTTAAATTACTGCTAAGGGGCCGTCCATGTATTACGTAAGACTTTTTTTAAAGAATGTTGGACTCCCCTACATAACACATTTTTACTGATTTTCCTATGCGTATAGTATACACCATAAGACTAATAGACCCCCTCCCTCCACAAGGTCTTACGTAATTTAAAGGGTGATGGCTCGAATCGATCTCTTTTTATGCCCTCTTTCTTTTCCCATCTCGTTCGTAAACACTTGTACTAACACACCTTTTTTGACCAGAATGAACGCTCTGTAAAATATTGAAAATGGAGCAGCCTTTGGAGTCAGTTTCTTAGTTATTAGTTATAGCGTTTGACGAAATCTTTAATTTGAGCTCTAATTGAATTGCTGATAAATATGACAAATGGCTGTTTTATTTATTTATTTATTAATTTTTATTGTTTTGTATATTCTAGGAGATGTAAACTTTATCCTCAGATATCTCAAGTTCCCGGAGTCTTAAGTGCTGATTTTTTTCTAAATTCATATTTTTTGATGCTCTAAACAATGTTATAGATTGTGTAGGTTATGTATATTGGGTTGATTTTCTATGTATATCGTGGGTATTATTCTTTGCAACTATACTAGTGTGCTGTATTTTTACAAATGGTATACTGTGACCACGAGAATTTTGAAGTTAGGATCATCAATTAGCAGGTTTTAATATAGCCGAATAAAATAAATAAAATAATATTAAAAGAACGCTTTTATTAAGCGGTCAAACCTGAGTTAAATTCTGTCAAAATATTTTGACACAATCTAAGTTGATGCAAGTTTTTGTATCTTAAATATTTATATTATATGTGAATTTCCCATTAATGCCCTCTAAGTGGTCTTTATAGTCCCTTGAAAATTCCACTTATCACCACTTATCACCACTTATCACGTGTATTTGAATCAGGCGGTGCATTTTTCATGGTCACCGAGGCTTTAAAGTATTCTTCAGATGTGTACTCACGGATTTAACAAGCTATATTTTTAGAAAAAGATTATTTCCAATTATTATAGACATAGATATATCTACTCTAATAATAATACTATGAAAGTACTATAAGAATACTACTATTATTGATACGTGTGTGTATAACAATTTAAAATAATCTTTTTTTTTTAAATGTAGCTCCTTAAGTCCATGAGTACACTTCTGAAGAATACTTTAAAGCTCCGGTGACCATGAGAAATGCACCACCTGATTCAAAAACACGTGATTGTGGTTAAAAAGGCTTCAATTCAATAATGTAGATTCTGTTTTAACAGTCCATTAGTCACGCTTTCCAAGTCAAAAAGAGGCTACAGTTGAGATGGGCATAAAGTACTATAAGTAATTCGAGAAAAAAGTCGATTTTTCTCTCCCAGTGTACTATTTTATTTTTATTTTATTATCCCTTTTAGTCTTGATACAATAAAATATAAATTAAAGATCCCTAAAGAATTTCAATTACATTTTATTCAAATATTTTAACAACACTCTTACGATACAATTGATTCAAGTTAAATTAAACGTATATAATATTATTTTATTTGAGGTAAAATTGTGGATAATGTCCATAAGCGTTTAAAAATAAAGATTGTTGGCCATGTTTTCCTTTCGTAAGGTGTGCGTTTATTGTGGTCATTTTTGTGGTTCAAATAAAAAATTCCAAAATATAGAATTTAATTTATTGTATTATACTCATATTGATGTTTACCGAAAACTATTCTAAAAGCAGTATTGATACAATATTTACATGTAGTTACTAGATTATTGGTATTTTACACGTTTTTGTAATCTTACAATGGCTGTAAAATTGCTGCTCTCAGAGTAGATCATTTTATTTCTAATTTTCAGAGTAGTGATTTGGTAACACTGACACGATTTTCGCTAATAGTTTGTGTACTTATTAGCCTGCATACATAGATTCACAGTGAGGATGTATTTTAACGATTTTCAGAGTAGTAACTTTACAATACATTTGTACTTCGACAGAGTGTTTTCTACAGTGCAGTTAGGTTATTGTGTGTAAATGAAATGATATATTTAAACCTTTAACTTCTTATTTTTAAAATTTAAGGAGGTTCGGAGATTTTACAATAAAAAAGAGAAAGTAATGAAACTTACACATATCATTGTTTAGAGAATCAAGAAGTTCCCTGAATTTTTTCAATACTTGTTACCCATGATATATTTAAGATATTCGACTTAGAAGTTTGCTCGTTATACATAGGCTCTTATGAAGCTCGAGTATTAAAACAGATTGACGTAGGGTGCGATGTATGTAAAAAAACAGAATGAAACAAAAAATTATGTACGTTATCAAGTAAGTGATACTCCCGAATTTCTTTAAACTCCGAACTTATTTAAATTCTGATAACTTTGCATCCTTTTCTAAGCAGCAAATCATGTGTTGTTTTCAAATGCTTTATTCTCTGCGGTTATCATTTTCTTATAAGAGGAACTACTAAAATGTCTATCCAGAGAAATAACCAATGTATTCCATTCCCTTGCAGAAAAGAACCCCGAACCTGGGTAAATCCAATACCCCGAGTTGGGGGTTTAACCCGAAATTAAATAAGGTTCTATAACTATATATCTTATATTCAGCGTAATTCGGCGTACGAATTTACCTCGGTTCGGGGTCCTTTTCGGTTAGGACTGGTGTTACCGAATTCTGTAACAGAAGTACCAGATTATTTCCCAGAAAATTTTACGGTTGCGACCTCAACCGAACAACTGAACTATTCTCTCAATGTAATACAATCTTATGTAATAAGTTGATTTATAAAATTTGTCAATAAATCTTCTGAATTTATTAAATGTTGCAGATTCGTTACTCTTCTTATGAAAAGACTTCGCCATAGTCAAGTACGTGGAATATCTATCAAATTACAAGAAGAGGAAAGAGAGCGTAGGGACAACTATGTTCCTGAAGTCTCAGCTCTCGAGCATGATATCATTGAAGTTGATCCAGAAACTAAGGAGATGCTTAAAATGTTAGAGTTCACTAATATTCCAGGACTTCAAATAACCCAACCTACACCACATGGATTTAGACGTGCTTAAGGCTGATAAAATAAGCATAAAAATATATTTACTTCGTTGTATTAAAAATAAAGTCGCAAAGTAATACTTCGTTGTTTTTAATCTTTCTTATATGTCTAAACATCACTAAAACCAAAACGCTGTGTTTTTGGAATAAGACCCGCATAAAGAACTTGAAGAACGACCATAAATTTCATCGAAGGTCAGTGTTTGAATTCCTTTTCAGTTTCTTTAAGTCCATTCAGTTAAATCTACGGGTAAAATCGGTCAATATTAAAACTGGTACGTATGCAGTGAAACCTCTATATAGTGGACACCGACGGTACTAGTATAAATGTCCGCTATATAGAAAGTAAGTACATAAAAATGAATTAAATTGTTTTTTCAAACCAAGGTAAGACAACAGTATTGTCAATCAAAACATCTTGGCCACACTGCTGTAATATGTACGTCTTTTGCAAAATTTTTCTATCCACTCATTATAATTAGCTACGAACATGGACAATAGCTATGCTGCTTTGACTATGTTTAAAGCCTTTTCCTTTAAGGGGTCCAGACATTAGATTTTTTGGTTATAATTTTATATGCCCACTCATATATATATATATATCACTTTGAGGTAGTTGTGTCATTTATATTTGACCATTAGAGGAAAAAAAATTATATAAAAGAATTGTAAAGATTCTATAATTTAAATAATAAAGTATATTAAAGAAGGGTGATTAACGAAATAGAAAATAATTATTTCAACAAACTTGTGACGTCAGAAGCAAACATATCAACTTTAATATTTCAGGGTTTTTTAATTTTAATTTCAATATTATAATTTTAATTATCTTATTTTCTTCTTTTAACATTTGACTACAAATTCACCGTTAAAAAATTATATATTGATTTAACTTTAAGGAAAACGAAACTTATTGTTTTTAAATTTTTACATAAAAAACGTTTTTATATAAACAAATCGTCTTTTTTCCTTAAGGATAAATAAATATATAATTTTTTAATGGTGAATTTCTAGACATTGCGACTGTGTTGTTTTATAGTTTTGCTGTTTTGTTTTTAGATGATTCCGTATCATTATATTGTGCGGGTTGGGTTGGATAGGTCCTGGGGGCTGCCGCCCTTGGGCATTGGGAGTTTCTTTGTGCCGCCCGACGCCGAAATTCGTATGCCGGTGATCTGCCCGGTGCATGGTCGAATGAGTACATAATTATTTTCCAACCCTAGGCCATGGTGCAAATGCAGCTGCCACGATGGGGTTGCCGATAATCGTTTCGATTTTTATTTTAATTAGGCTTCGATTAATAATTAGTTCATTTTTCACTTGCTGTTTTTATTCCTTAATTGAGAATCAACGTTGAATTTTCAATTGATATTCTTTCGATTGAGAATTAAAATTTCACGTTCCATCAAAAATATGTTTTGATTAATGATAAAATGTACGTATAAATCGTTTCTTTTTTTTTAAGAAAATTTACCTATTACCTTCTAAATTCTTCAAAATATTTAAACGTCTAATATTTACAAATTTTTATAAATTTTCCAAATTTTCAACATTTTGCAAATTTCCAGAATTTTACAAAATTTAACCATTTTCAAGATTGTACAAATGTTACAAATTTTTACAAAATTTTACACATTTTTACAAATTTTACAAAACTTTCAATTTTTCAGTTTTACAAATTTTACGAATTTTACAAATGTTACAAAATTTTACAATTTATCAATTTTACAAAATTTTGCAATCTTCCAATATTTTACAATAATTAGTTTTCGCATGGTCTTTTTACTTTCACACACTTTAATATTTTACATACACGTGTGCAAAAAAGTTCAGTTTTCGTGACGAAATTTGCACTTTATACGCCGCCTTAACGACGCTGTATCCACGACTTTAAAGAAAACTTTTGGTAGTGCCAGTTGTAAGTTTCGTAAGAGATTATTTGTTTTCTTTAGAACATATTTTTTTACAAGTATTTTTGTTACTCGTAGTATTCAAAGTGTTTTCCACTTCGATATTCTCGATATGTATTGTCTTTTTATTTTGAGTACGTGAGATTAGTGTTTGGTGCAAAATTATTCTTGTGTGTGTTCGCTCACCTTTCTCTCTCCGGTGGACGACGACTAACGCGCGCGATTCTCTTATTCGTGCATTAGTTTCGCATGACACTCTATTAGACTGACGTGTTTATTCGTTTTCCATTTCAGGTGGGCTTTCGCGTCGTTAGGAACGTTGCTCTGGCTGTTGTGGCTGCGCCTGGTCACGACACAAAATTTTCAAATTTTCAAAATTTTCAAATTTTCAAAATTTTCAAATTTTCAAAATTTTCAAATTTTCAAAATTTTTAAATTTTTCAAATTTTCAAAATTTTTAAATTTTTAAAATTTTCAAATTTTCAAAATTTTCAAGTTCGTCAAGTTTGTCAAAATTTTCAAGTTCGTCAAGTTTGTCAAAATTTTCAAGTTCGTCAAAATTTTCAAGTTTGTCAAAATTTTCTAGTTTGTCAAAATTTTCAAATTTGTCTATTTTCAAATTTTTCTAAATTTGCACTACAGTTGCAATTTTCAACTGCCCAAGGACATGCCCTACGTCACGTCCCTGCGCCACGACCTGGTGAATGTCGGGGAAACGGTCATGCCGGGCTGGCGTGTCCGTGCCATGGCGTCTTTTCGATAATCGTTTTTCCGCGTCGTAGGATAGTGCGGTATTCTGTAGACTGGTGCAGCTGCAATGACCTGGATCTTTTTCTTTTTTATTGTTTAATACATTTTATCTTAATACTTTGATTTTTCTCTTTTCAAACTTCAAAAACTTCCAATTTTGCAAAATATTTATATTTTCAAAATTTTACAAACTTTAATATTTTTCAAAATTTTTCCATAATTTCTCATTTTGGGAAATTTAAAATTTTTGTAAAATTTTATACTTTTAAAAAATTTTTAAATTTTGTAAAATTTGATACTTTTAAAAAATGTTGTCACGTCCCTGTATATTTACTAATAATCAAATCAGTGACAAATATCAAAACCTCACTTTGATAGTTTTTTTTTCTTTTCCACTCTCTTTTTCCCTCTGTTCGTATACGCGTATATATATAATTTCGACTCTGGAAGAGTTCGACAGCTGCAAGTCAGCTGAGGATTTTACCCAGACCTAAGACAAATAATCAGAGTGCAATAAACATTCAAAAATGCTAACGGCTCCGATAAGCAATTGGAAACCTTAGGCCTGGGAGCCATAACACTGTACGTGCGCACATTAAAAGAAACAAATGTTGGAAAAGCGCCTCAAGAGGGCTGCGTTAGAGCGAAGCGACTGTAGGCCCCGCTGTAAGATAAGCCAGACTGGGCCCTCTATGCTCGAATTCCTACGATGCACACATGCGACGATCTATGTTTTTGTGCATGGGATATTATTTGTAATGTAGTTTCAATATTTGATTATTTTATCCATTTATTTTGTTTCTGAAATATGTTTTTAAGAATCTTTTTACGTTTTATATCTTATACTTCATATTAAAATTATAATTTTTGCTACGATATACTTATGAGAACCTTATCATATTTTATTATTAATATTATTAACATTACTTTATTATGTTAACGTTTAGCATAAAATACCTATGTTTAAATTTACTATTTATGATAATCATTGTTAGTGTAAATAACCGTATAACCATCATTAGAATTATTATTATATTATTATCATTATCCTTATTATTATTATTATTATTATTATTATTATTATTATTATTATTATTATTACTATTGTTATTGTTGTTATTGTTGTTATTATTTATTACAATAACGAACTCCGATATTTGTATTAAGAGACGGATATAACTATATATAGTGTGTATGGAAGCTGCTCTCTTTCTCCGACGCTTTTCCTTCTCTCTCACTCTCTGCATCATCGAATTAAGACCAAGAAGAAAGAGAAAAGCTTATCAGCCAATGATGCTCAACGGAAAATGAAGAGTGCGACGGTGCAGCCGAAATGTCTCAAAATAGAACCTTCTGGCTTCCTCGCTTAGCCAATGTCATCGAGGTTAAGGCCAAGCAAGGCGGATCTATATCGATCCATCCAATGAAGAAAAGATTCCTTCTACGCACCCTAGCTGTAGAGGGTAAAGAAGAGAAAATTCAGATGGCTCATGCCACCACGCGTGTTCTCAACAATCAGTCTCAGTCGAGGTGCAGCCTAGTGCATCTCGACTGCAGCACAAATCCGAAGCTTCTTCTCCAGCAGTCAGTCTGAATTCAGCAGACAACAGCTACAGCAACCATATCTTCAACTACACCGACTCCGAAGCCAAGCCCAGAAGACGACGCCATCCGCCAGCTCCAATACTCAAGTTCAGAAAAAGAGAGAGAGAGAGAGAAGAAAGAGCCAGACAGAATTCTGTTATTAAATCTTTCAATAAAAAGTAAGTTACACTTCTAAATATTCCATATTCTTTATTTCTGTAGTTTCTTTCCCTCTCTCTTTCTCTTTATATTATTATTTACTATTTCTTATAAAATCCTTCATAAACACGATGCTCCGCCATACGGTTTGCGTGTTTAAACCCTCCCGCTTCTCCTTAAAGTTATCCATGCTCTGAATATACAGTGCAGGGTAACTATCCTACAATTTCACAGTCAATTCCCCTAGGAAGTTAGTTAATTACCGTCCCATGCTTTTGCACGAAAGTGTAGGCGTAAAAATAAAAATATTTAATAAAAAAGACGTTTCCGCCTCGCAAAGACGTCACAATTTACAAATTTTTCAATTTTTTCAAAATTTTACAATTTTTCAAAATCTTCAAAATTTTTCAAAGTTATTCAAATATTTCAAATTTTCCAAAATTTTTAAGTTTCTTAAAATTTGAAATTATGGAAAAATTTTTCAAAATATTAAAGTTTGAAAAATGTAGAAAATATTGCAAAATTGGAAGTTTTTGAAGTTTGAAAAGAGAAAAATCAAAGTATTAAGATAAAATGTATTAAACAATAAAAAAGAAAAAGATACAGGACATTGTAGCTGCACCAGCCTACAGAATACCGCACTATCCTACCACGCGGCAAACGTTTAGCGAAATGATGCCATGGCACGGACACGCCAGCGTCGCATGACCGTTTTCCCGACCTCCACTAGGTCGCGGCGCAGGAACGTGACGCAGGGCACGTCCTTGGGCAGTAACCGTAGCATCGACCGAGGCACATGCGTCAGCCGATGGTTGCCACGATAGGTGACAAGTTTGACAGGCTGAAAATAAACATGGTCGGGGAGTAAGAGGCAGAAAAGAAAAGGGAAATAATTGATAAAACTAACCAGACCGCCGGGATAATCGTGCGTGTACATCTGGAAAGCCTTGTTATACGTCCAAGGCTAGGATCTTTTGCGCAGTTAGAATAACTGAGTCTTGAATTTTCGCGCCGCCGTGCGAAATTAGGAACAGCGTAGATCGCGTGCCGCCGCGAGGTGGCGTCGTGCAAATCGCGGTAGAAGTAGGCATGGCAAATCCATATAGCACTGGCTATCGCGGTACTCGTGTCCTATGGAATCTCACTTAAGTAACTTGCCTAGAGACGACTATAGGGCTAACATCTAAGTTTCAGAATAAATCACTGCTTTTAATTAAACTTCTTGTTTAATTATTTTGCTTTCACCCTCTTCTCCATATATATCTATTCTATCTTGAGCTTGTCTCATCGGCGCCAACTGTCGCTGGGCTGCTTTTCTGGAGCAGCTCTAGGCTCGTAGAGAGCTAGGACGAGGGGTCAGTGCTGTGTCCTCTCTCTCCCAATGAAGAAGCAACATCGTGGGACGAGTCAAGCGGTCTACTCCGCGGGTATCTGCAGATTGCTCGAGCGGCCGTCTACGACTCGAGTTCCTGTAGAGCGCTCGTCGCTCTCCTTTCTCCACGTCAAGGGTCGACGAGTCAACCATTCTACACCTTGGATCCTGAACAGCGCTCAGCCACTTCCCTTCTGTCTTCTACATCAACCTGGCGTACATCAGCCTGGCTAACCAAACGAAGAATATATAACTGACCGCGTCGTGACCAGGCGCAGCCGCATCAGCCGGAGCAACGTTCCTAACGACGCGAAAGCCCAGCTGAAATGGAAAACGAATAAACGCGTCAGTCTAATGAAGTGTCATTTGAAACTAATGCACGAATAAGAGAATCGCGCGCGTTAGTCGTCGTCTGCCGGAGAGAGAAAAGTGAGCGAACACACACAAGAATAATTTTGCACCAAACACTTAATCTCACGTACTCAAAATAAAAAGAGAATACATATCGAGAATATCGAAGTGGAAAACACTTTGAATACTAACAAAAAAACTTGTAAAAAAAATATGTTCTAAAGAAAACAAATAATCTCTTACGAAACTTACAACTGGCACTACCAAAAGTTTTCTTTAAAGTCGTCGATACAGCGTCTTAAAGGCGGCGTGTAGAGGTGTCGGTAATTGGTACATATACAAAGTTTCGGTAATTAGGTCATTACATTTACATGATGTCGATAATTAGGACATTTACAGAGTAATGCGCACGAACATTATCGAATGTCGGTAATTAGGACATTTACAGAGTAATGCGCACGAACATTATCGAATGTCGGTAATTAGGACATTTGCAGAGTAATGCGCATGAACGTTCTAAGTGGCATCAAAATGTTAATTATAACTTAATTTTTTTATACAAATGTTAATATATGAAAATCAGTAAACGTTAACAACACGTGTCCTTAACAGTTCTTAAGTCTCACAAGTATTTTGTTTCAGGAATTTATGTTAAAAATCGTAAGAAATTGATTCGGTAATTGAGAATTACAATTTTACTTATGGGGCTATCTTTGTCATTGTTTGCGTGCATCAGCGGTACGCCACGACTCGAAGAGCGGCGGTCCCGTCATTTTGTACTACAGTTGCCCAAAAAGTCGAGCCACTGACGCACGGAAGATAGAGAGCGCTGCGCTACTTCTTTCCGTGTGTACATTATGTAGATTATGTAAATTAAATAGAAAATATATAAATAAATATTTTGTTTATTTTGTAATTACAATTTCTTTATTTTCTGTAAAAAACAACTAGATGTATATCAATTTATTAGAAAACGAATAGTATTGAAATATTTTTTTATTAATCAATAAACGGGTTATGTAGCTCTTTACAATAGTAAATATAAGATAAATTTAGTGGCGCAAACAGTCACGGACTGACTCCTAAATTTTAATCTGATCACATTATATCGACAGTGAAGTGCGATCCTTTGGTTCCGCTTTGAGAAGGGAAATACACAAAAGAGAACCCAAGTAGACAAAATCTAAAAGATTGAGCAACGTAAGTATAATAAGAAAGATGTAGAGTAGTAGATAAACAGATCGACTAGAACGAGCTACAGAAACTGTATATTAAAGATTTGACCCTTGACTTAAAAATATCAATAGAGGATTCATTTCTGATATCTGCAGGAATAGAATTCCACCTACGTTTCACTCTATTCAAGCAGGAGTTAAAACTGTAGTTCGTTCTAGAGTCACCCTCCTCAACTTCCCGAGGGTTACGCAGAGTATATGGTATATGTCGCCGTACTAGGGCACTACTTAATATGTCTGAGTTCATGGTTCTATTCATTAGTTTGAAGGCTAGAATGCAGTCATGATATTGATGCAAAGATTTGATCGAACCAATATTTAATTCCCTAGTTAATTCATCATAATCGTGATCAAATCGGTGCATCGGCCGACCCATTTTATACGCAGCATATCTAAGAAACCCGTGTTGGCTTGACTCGAGCATCTTCATTTGAACAGCTGTATATGGAGACCAAATTAGCGAGGAATAAATAAAGTATGGCAACACTAGAGAATTATACAAATATGAGATAGATGCAATATTGGAAAATTGAGAAGTGGAACGTTTAATGAAACCAATCATTTTTGATGCCATGGAAGATATGTAACTAATGTGGTGTTCAAATGAGAGACTCGAGTCAAGCCAGATACCCAGATCCTTAATTATGTATGTTCTTTGTAACTGAATGTTTCCGATGTAATAATCGAACAGCAACGGATTCCGACTTCTGCTGAATTGTAGAAAAAGTTGCCAATTTTACATTCGACCCGAAAATTTTACTTCTGCCCCACAAATTTTACTTTTGCCGCAAATGGGTTTACGGGAAATATATGCTACTTTCGCCCCGATTTTCAGGGGCAAAAGTAGCCATCTCGGTCGAGTGTGGAAAAAAGATCATTTTACTTCCCTTAAGTCCTCCAGATAACAAGAACATTGTTAAAATTCCAAACCCATGAGCTGAGCCCCTTGGTGGGAAAACTCCAGCACCGAGTTAGAATAGAATAGAATATGTATTTTATTTGATTGCTCAAAAAATATCAGGTACATTCAAAAATATCAAATACACTCTCACATAATAAGCATATATAAATATTTGTATAAATACAGGGTACAGTCTTTCATAATAAATCTGTGCAGTATTATAAAATGCTTTTCGTGCAGTTTTCTGAATACTGAATACTATCACAACCCTGATAAGACAAAACGACATAACGTCTTTTTTCAATGTCCAAAAGGACGTTATAAAAATGTCTTTTAAACGTCATTTTAACCGCGGAATTTTTCCAAAAAATCTTTTATAGAAGCCTTTAAAGACGTTCTTTAAACGTTAAAAAAACGCCTTTAATACGTCTCCATAACAGTGAATAACGTTTTTAAGACGTCTTTAAGACATTTTTATATCTGAAAGTAACGTTCCAGAAACGTCTTATTAACGTCATTTAAAAGTATTTTATTAATAGAAGCTCTAGGAAACGAATAACTGTAGACGTTATAAAGACGTCTTAAAGACGTTTTCCCAACCTAGTATATACGACCATAAAACGTTATAATGACGACAAAAGGACGTTTTTATGACGTATATATATATATATATATATATATATATGAAAAAAAAATTTTTTAATCAATCATTATACTTTTATTTATTGAATGACTTGGTACACAAGATAAATGATCATTTTTTCAAAGATGTAAGAGGATATTTATTAATTTTAAAAGCGATTGTACAATAAATCACCTAAAGAATCTTAATCATTAATGTTTAAACTTAAGTTACATTCAATGTTACAAAATATCTGCTTACTAGCTTGCTATTATAATTGAAGGCTCGATAATCAGGACTTGTTCCGGTTTGTTCGACATCCTGATGCCGTCGACTGTTGAGCAGCTTATCTCCGTAGACTGTTCGACGTAACCGTCGCCGTATCCGCAGACGTCGCGCGCTCCAACGTCCTCGTCGTCGTCGCTGCTACACTGCTGCCGCTCGCTTCAGTTTTCACACACCACTTACTTATCTCTCTCTTTCTCACTCTCTCTTGCTCTCTGTCTCTTTCTCGCACACCTGACTCGACTCTCTGCGACTCGGGCTCGCGCGAGCACTTCCGGTGGTTCGTGCGTGACAACGCGCGAGATTTCGATGTGTGCTTCGGTGCAGCCGATCGCTTCCCAGTCAACGAACTTAAAACTTATGCAGAATAAACGCTAGTACGCAACTCGTCCACGGCAGCGCGACGATCTTCTACATCCTAAAGATAACCGCGGAGCGAGAGCAAGCGGTCGAAACCTACCGATCGTTTAGTGGATTTATGGAAAGTATATCAAAAGCCGAGCATGTAAGTATAGGTATATGAAAAGCTGTTCAAAGATGAGACGACTGATTGTCAGAAGAGAAAAAAGAGGAACAGAGTGTGTGTGTTTGTGTGGGCAAAAAAGTTAAGAGCAGAGAGAAAGAAAGAGAAGGAAGGAAGGAGCGCGAGCGCTGTCACGCACGAACCACCGGAAGTACTCGCGCGAGCCTGAGTCGCAGAGAGTCGAGTCAGGTGCGCGAGAAAGAGACAGAGAGCAAGAGAGAGTGAGAAAGAGAGAGATAAGTAAGCGGTGTGTGAAAACTGAAGCGAGCGGCAGCAATGTAGCAGCGACGACGACGAGGACGTTGGAGCGCGCGACGTCTGCGGATACGGCGACGGTTACGTCGAACAGTCTACGGAGATAAGCTGCTCAACAGTCGACGGCATCAGGATGTCGAACAAACCGGAACAAGTCCTGATTATCGAGCCTTCAATTATAATAGCAAGCTAGTAAGCAGATATTTTGTAACATTGAATGTAACTTAAGTTTAAGCATTAATAATTAAGATTCTTTAGGTGATTTATTGTATAATCGCTTTTAAAATTAATAAATATCCTCTTACATCTTTGAAAAAATGGTCATTTATCTTGTGTACCAAGTCATTCAATAAATAAAACTATAATAATTGATTAAAAAAATTTTTTCTCATATATATATATATATATATATATATATATATATATATATATATATAGACGTCATAAAAACGTCCTTTTGTCGTCACTATAACGTTTTATGGACGTATATACTAGGTTGGAAAAACGTCTTTAAGACGTCTTTATAACGTCTACATTTATTCGTTTCCTAGAGCTTCTATTAATAAAATACTTTTAAATGACGTTAATAAGACGTTTCTGGAACGTTACTTTCAGATATAAAAATGTCTTAAAGACGTCTTAAAAACGTTATTCACTGTTATGGAGACGTATTAAAGACGTTTTTTTAACGTTTAAAGAACGTCTTTAAAGGCTTCTATAAAAGATTTTTTGGAAAAAATCCGCGGCCAAAATGACGTTTAAAAGACGTTTTTATAACGTCCTTTTGGACATTTAAAAAATACGTTATGTCGTCTTTTTTAAGACGTCTTAATGACGTCTTAATAACGTTTTGTCTTATCAGGGAAGTCACTCTTACAAATTGTATCACTGTTATCACATATCGTAAAACTATAAAATATTGCACTTAAATTAGTACCTAAGTATGATGTAGTGCCAGAGCAATATAACATTGTCATCTCTTTTCCTCTAATGTTTGTCATTGTTGGCCACCATTGTTTTGAGTTATGTATCTGCGCAGCGATGTTTTGAAACGACATAAAGTGTGCAAATACTTAAGACTAGGAGGAAGGAAGTTCCAGAGGCGCACACCATGACCACTAAACGAGTACAGGCCCGTATCGTTGCGCGAAACTGGAGTTGAGAGCTCTCTTGCATCTAATCTACTGGAGGACCGGGCTTCGTTTTCCTTGAAGAGGGCCGCATGGTACGGCGGTTGCCCCATATTGCTCATTCCTTCTAACACTGTATATATACCTCAAGCATGAATTCTGCAATCTTTGCAGTCTAGTTTGTAGCTCGCCTGACACGTCAAGATACACTAAAGTGCAGTAGCTAAGTGAGAGATAACTAAGGATCGAAAAGATCAGAGGCCATATAGGGCTCTATTAACTTTCCTACTCACCGCATCAACCTGCGGTTTCCACGTCAACTTTGAATCCATGCCCACCCGATGTTAGTTACTGTATATCAAAAGGAACAAAGATGTTGTCCTGCACCTCAATGCCCGAAAGATGCAAATCGCGATCCTTGTTAATGTTATAATCTGAACCAAAAATAATTGCTTTCATCTTATTGACATTAAGACGCAAGTCATTCTGAGCCCAAATCAATACAGCTCGTGCAACAGCAGACAAACGTCTAATACCTTCATGAAGGCCGTCTCTGGTAACTTGAATGTAGGTCTGCAGATCGTCCGCGTATAGTGAGTGTTTGACACTGTAAGTACGTCACGTAAATCGTGAATGTACAGACTGAGCAGAAGGGGACCCAGTACAGAGCCCTGTGGAACACCAATATTAGTTGTAAGCTAATCTGATTCATCGTTTGATTTTGTAACCACTCTTTGGTTACGCCCTGCAATATATGACATGAATGACATTACAACGTTTCTAGAGTAGCCCAATCTAGTCAGTTTTCGCAACAGTTTCGATTGAGAAATCGTAAAAGACAATATAGTCAAATGCCGGTCTCCTCGAAGGGTTCGAAAAGCTTTCTTTTAATGTCTTAAGACAAATTCACGAAACTAACAATGCGAGATGAACTAGAGGGGATAATACTTGACTAATGTAAGATTATTTTTTAAATAATGTAGAAAATTTTTATGAAAATTGTGGATTTAAACCACACACTCTCGAGCGAGCAGAGCGAAAGTGTGATAGGACAGACAGAGCCGGAGAGAAGAAAAATAAGTAAATAAAGAAACAACTCAACAGTTGAATTATATATTTGCTTATTTACAGTGCACGCTAGCATGCGCACTACTGTATACTGTGACGGACTTAAGCCGTTCTTCTACTCCAACGTAGGAGAGTTCGTTTTCCAGATGTGTTATATTACACGCGGTTCGCGTACAGACCCGAAAAAGTGCGCGAGAAACAACCTTTTTCTTGATTCGCCCTTGATAGTTACGCTCCGAGGTCACGTTACGCCGCCGAGGTCGGAGCTGCAGAAGCGCAACTTTACTTTGTTTTTTGATATGCCAACTCGAACCAGTAGGAGGGCGCGTTAGCTCTCCGCCGGGCTAGCAGTCAACACCCCGAGAAAGGCGCCAGCGCGCTTTTCGCGAGTAAAACCCTGAAAACGTAGTCTCGGGCAGCGCGTTGGCCGCCACGAGCTATGCTTTTTAGGGAATTCGTTGGCGCGTTTCCCCCTCCAGTGGCTACTGAAGGACGTCCGGCGCACCCGAATAATAGGTAGAGGCGGGGAAGAATGAGTTACAATTCTTAGAGAACAATTAGTGTGAAACTTCGTTTTTTTATTGAGGGTAAAGGTACAATTAAAGAGGAGTGGAGTTAAGGTAGAGGGAAGCGAAAGAGAGAGATAACACGCGGTAGATAGGCGAGGATTCGCGACATCACCGTGCGCTCACCACAAGACGTGGCCCGAGTTCACCCTAGTATCCCGAGCGCGAGGCCTGCTCGCTGGCTAGCCACGGCTTGAGAGGTCCAAGAGAACTGAGTACCTCCTCGGCTGTGCGTCGCCGATATATACCCGAGTCAACTCTCTCCATCTCTCTCGCTCCCGTCCTCCTTCTCACGCTATTCGCGAATTCGTTGCTTGTCGCTGAACACGTGTTCGTATGTCTGCGCGCTCGTGTGTGTATACGCACACGCGCGCGTTTTTAGCTATTACGTTGGCCCCGCCGTATCATCTTAGTTAACAGATATAAAAACGAATCATTTCCGCAATAATTAAATAATTAATTAAATAATTTCTTATAAAAAAAACTAACTTTTTAATTAATACTACTTTCCTATATCCTAAATGTACTAACTAATTTATTTTAATTATAATAATTACTAATAATAATATAATATTAACATTAACAATAATAATTAATGGTACCATTTTTAATAATAATGGTATAGGTACAGGTCGTCTCAGTGCCCCCCAATAAAAGTTTCAATTTTGGAAACCAAATTTGAAAATTTTATTTTGCTTCCTAGGCGGCGTATACCTTCACTGGCTCGCTCTCCTAATAAAAAAGTAACGCGTCAGATAACGTGTTTTGTTTTTTATTTATTCTATTACTAAAAAAAATGAAACAATAATCAAAATTACAAATAATTAAAAATTAAGAAAATAAAACTCCTAAGTTTCAATTTGTTGAAGCCACTCTTCAAAATCGTTGATGGCATCCATCAGGTCGTCCGATTGGAGGTGTTGGCATGGGGCCTCTAGCCCCGCTAATACTTGGTCGACGTCCGACCCTCCGGTATTGGGTTCCATTGAAATCGGGTTTTGCTCGGGGGTATCGGTCGAAATTCCCTCCTGGACATCGCTCTGTCCCTCCCTGGCCTTTTTCCTCGCTATGATATTTTTGCGTGCCTGCAGTTTCCAGGAACTGTCTTCCAGCTGGTGTATGTCTCGGGGCTCGTATTCCTCGCCGTCGCTTAGACTTGGTAAATCCTCTTGGGCCGTTGCGATTTTTTCCGAGCTGTCGCTTAGCGCAGGAGGAAATGGTAGTAGCTGCGCTCTTCCCCTTTTTCTCTTTCGGCCCTTCTTTAGGGCTTGCGTTGGTTCCGGGTCGGGAGTGAGCTCGATGTCCGTTGGAGTGGGTCCGCAAAATCCAGGCTTCCTTGGTGAAGCTCCGGGTCGCCGAGCTTGCGCACTTCCAAAAAACACCCACCCTCGGTGTTTCCGTATGGACTTCTCCAGGTCTCCGGCCACCTGAGTTCCCTTCTGCTTCATCGTTGTGTCCGGGCCCAGCCGCGTGTCCTCTTTTGGTCCTCCGGGTGGGTTCCATCGAGCAGGTCCCTCGGCTCGCTGGAATCTTCCCTTCCTTGCGCATTTAAAGCGTACGCAGGAGATGCGTGTCGTCTTATATGGCACCGTCTTATGATACCTACTTCCCAGCGCTAAATCTCTTTCGCACACTACCGTCTCCTGATCGCACATACCGAATCGCACGTACCTTTCGGTAATTGTCGCTGCGTCGCGGGTCGCGGGTCGGATGTCGCACATGATGCTCGAGCTAAATCGACTGTGAGGTCCTTTTATCTTGCACCTTGACTCATCACCTCGGCTTTCCCCCTCTCTTCTGCCGGATTTTCGCACACGTGTTAGCTCCTTGTTTACGTTTGAGTTCTCCCATGCGCGTACCGGACCTGCGGTCATCCCTGCTTGTGTTTCTCCGAAAACATCGCATGTTTCTTCGATTTGGCTCTCTTCTTGTCCCTATCTCTATCTACCTTTTAATTCTATTCTTTCTCGCTACATTGCTTTCTTAGAGTATTTTGAACCATATTCTTTTTTCTTTGGGCCGATTTCACGGTGCCTCTTTTAATTTTAATTTTATAATTTGTTTTAATTGATGTTTGCACGTATATATATATATACACGAGGTGTCCAATACATACGTGCACTCGTTTAATTATTGTATTCTATTATTTTATGGTTCAATTGTCTCTTTGTTTACTTAATTTATTTTAATAATGCATATACCTTAATTATGTATTGGGCCAATTTCTCGGTGCCTCTTTTTGTTTATAATTTTCTGTTCTGCATTATTTAAATAATTACATTTCGTTTTTACATATGTGTTTTTGTTTTTCGCTTAATTACATGTTACGCTATCTTTTGTATTTTTAATCTATTCTAGTTATACTCTTTTACATTTGTTTAAATCTAAAACTTATAAACTCTTGAGCCTGTTCTATTCTATTGTGTGTTTCTCTCTCCCTACTGCCCCCCAAAAAAATTTGAATTTTTGAAAAAAAATTGGAAAATTTTATTTGACCGCGCCAGAGAGAGAACACCCTAAAGTTATCAAATTTCACTTGCCCAATTTATGATTACTTTCGTGTTAACAAACATAAATTTATACTATAAAAGTTTATTCTAGTTTATCTAATTTATCAATTTTTTGTTTCAATAATAAATTTTTCTTTTGATTACTTACTCACTGTAATACGGCTTTAAATTTGCCAAGTGAAATTTTCCCCGTTCTTTTTTTAATACCGGGTCGTAAAGTAGATACGTGTCGATTCCCACGGCTTGTTGCACGATAAATGGCCCTTCAAAAACATCAAAAAATTTTGCGATTTTGCCGTTCTACGCATCCGATACGTTTAAAGCTTTCAGTAACACTTTGTCGCCGTCTTTAAATTTAAAGTGCGTTTTATTCGCATTCCGTTTCGCTGCTCTATTCTTTAGGAATTTGTGCGCATAGTCGCGAGCCAGTGATATTCTATTGTCGCGGGACACATCGTTGTCCTCTTGTGGTACTTTTAAATATTTTTCCCATATCCTTGTTGGCTTATGGCCCATATGCAATAAGATAGGTGGCTGGTTCGTCGTTTCATGAGGGATTTCATTTATAATGTTTTGAATTTTTCGAATATACAGAGCCCACCCGCCGTGTTTATCCTTTACGAAAGTGCGTAAAAACCTTGCTAATTCTCGGTGTACGCGCTCGATTATGTTACTTTGAGGGTGTCTGATAGATGAATATATTATGCGTATCCCCTCGTTTTTTACTGTATCAATCCATTTTTTGCTCGTAAACTGCGTCCCATGGTCTGATATTATTGCCTCCGGTTTCCCATAAGTTGGTATGTAATCATTCATTAATTTTCTAATTACCGCTGTAGTGTTCGCCTTTTTTAGAGGATAAAATACTACGTATTTACTGAATACGTCTATAGTAGTTAAAATGTATTTTACACCACCTCTCGACATGGGTAAGGGACCAAAAAAGTCTATCGATAACATTTCTCGCGGTTTATTAGTTAATATAGGTTGCGTGATTTCGTCATATCGCTGTGTTAAATATTTAGTTTTTTGGCATGTATCACACGTTTTTAGTATTTCAGCTACCCTTTTCCGTAAATTTCGTGAGTAAAAATGCTCTAAAATTATTTTATATACTTTTCGCGGCCCCACATGCCCATATATCACGTGTACCTCCGTTACAAGTGGTTCTAAGTTCCCCTCTGGTATATATATATATTTTTGCACGATTAATCATAATTCTATATAATATATTTTTTCGAATTTCGAATTTCGAATTTATTTTAGCGTCCCCAGCCCTTAGTTTTTCCATAATCTGAGACGCGTACGGCTCACTTCTTTGTAATTTATCCATATTTTTACACAAATTGATTAACGCCGGGCTTGGCTTTTGTTGTACCACTGCGGCTATAATTATTTCTGTTTTTCCGCGTGGTTCGGCTCTAAATCAGTGACGCGGCTTAGATAGTCCGCGACGACGTTTTCTTTGCCCGGTATATATTCCGGGTCGATATTAAAGTCTTGTATAGCTAAATTCCATCTTTGTAACCTAGCATTACGGTACTTGCATGTTTTTAAAAAGGCCAGAGCTTCATGATCTGTCCTCACGTAAATATTTATTGCCCCCCGTAAAAACGTGTCCAATCTCTTTAATGCCCATACTAATGCAACCATTTCTTTCTCAGTGGTAAAGTATGCGCCCTCGCTCCCTTTTAAAGTTCTACTTACAAAACACACGACTTCTTCTTCACCCTCGTCATTTAATTGCGATAGTGCCGCGGCGCACGCAAAATCCAAAGAGTCGGTGGAAAGTATGTAAGGCCGTTAAGGGTCTGCGTATTTTAAAATAATGTTTTTATCAAAAATTTCTTTTATATTGTTAAAAGCTCTTTGTTGCACTGCGGTCCAATCAAAAAATGAACCGTTTTTAAGCAGCTCAATCAAAGGTTTTGTGTGGTGCGAATAATTTTTTACGAATTTAGTGTAAAAATTGACAAACCCCAAAAAACTCTGTAACTCCTTTACATTACGGGGTCTTTTAAAATTTGTTATGGTTTTTATTTTCTCGGGATCCGGCCTGATTTCGTGTGCTGATATAAAATGGCCTAGAAATTCGATTTCCTCGCACATAAAGTTTGATTTTTTAAAATTTAATCTTAGATTATGGGCTAAGAGTCTTTCATAAAGCGCAACTAAGTGCGACAGGTGTGTTTCGAAATTTTTTGATTTTATCACCATGTCGTCCACAAACAATACTAAAAATTCGTCAAAATCTGACGTTGTTTGATCTAGCCCTCTAATTAGGGCTGATCCGCTAGTTTTTATCCCAAAGGGCACCACGTTATGCTCATAAATGTGATTATCACACATAAAAGCCGTATATTTTTTGCACCGCTCCGCGAGCTTTACCTGCCAGTAACTACACGTGAAGTCTGAGGTACTCGTTATCGGCTTTCCCGCGCATCTTTGCAATACCTCCTCAACGCCCGGTGGCCCCTCGTAATCATCAATAAGCCGCGCGTTCAGTTTTCGAGCATCTAAACATAATCGCACAGAACCGTCCTATTTTTTAACTACGGCTACTGGGTTAATATACGGGCTGGTCGAGCACCTAATGATTCCTAATTCCAACATTCAGTTTATTTCCTTTTTTACCTGCTCGCGATATGCTAGTGGTATAGGATAGGGCTTAGTATAGAAGGGTGTATCGTCCTTCAAAATTAGCTCGTGCTCATAGGTAGTTAGCAAACCGGGTTTTTTTTCAAACACTTTTTTATATTTTACAAGTAATTCTTTTAATTTCGTTTTTTGTGATTCATTTAGATTTTCACATAAATTTACTTTATTGTCGATTTCTTCTACTGAGATATCGTACGATTCTTCGCGGGATTCCGTACCTTTTCCATCGTGTTCGTCGAAGTGATTCCTGAGATCTACCTCATTTTCGAGGTACTCATTTGCATGCTCGATGCACAGAAACGTATATTCGTTCGACGCGAACCGCCTATCTGTGTAACCGATAACACCGTGTTTCTGATTTACTTGAAATAATAAGTTTTGATTTACCGTGTCAATTAGCATTTTTAACGCTTTTATTGAGTTGTACCCGATGATACACGGTTTTACCAATTTTGGCACTACTAAAATTATTAATTTTGCCTCTAATCCTCCGATAGTTATAGTTAGCAGTATTTGGAACTTTAATCTCGCCGATTTTGCCCCCGTCGCGCCTTTAATGACTTTTCCACTTATAGGTAGTGTAGGGTATTCTTTAAGTTTATCAATATTTGCGTAATAAAATTCTTCTGAAATCGCCATGACTTCACTCCCCGTGACGATTAACGCCTTTACTTCGTTTCCGTATACGCTTATGCTAATTTCCGGACAACACGTGGTTTCGGCATTTTCTCCAGCGGGTTCTACATCCGAATTACGTGACGCAACTAATTCCCGTTTCCCGGGGTTTGAACATCGCTTATATCTATATCTAACACGTTTATGTCCGATTGATCTTTCTTATCTCTCCACTTATTGGTTTGGTTGTTTTCCCATTTTTTAGGATTTTTATACGTATTATTCACGGTTCTTTGACTTTCGGTTGGTTTCGCATTTTGCATGGCACTTATATTTTTCGTTTGCCAAGGTTATTTACCTTCCGTATTTGCAACAGGAGCCGCGGACTGGCTCGGCGCGTTACCCGTGAATTTTTTCGTTTCTACCGTGTTAACGGGCACGCGGTCGCCTTTTGTGCGCTGATCATCGCTGTCGTATTCTGCTAGTATTTTCAATAGAATAATTTTATCTTTTACCCTTTGCCCTGCTATACCTAACCTGATACTCCTCTCAAAATGCTCGCCGATTTTTAATCTTAGGTCTTCCTCGGGTAATTCGAGTTCAAGTTCTTTCGCTAATCCCAGGATATAAATCGCGTAATTTACGCGATTCATGGACGCCGAAGCATACCACTGCCCGAACTCTACTTTTCTTTTCGCCACTCGTCGCATGTTCGAATTCCAGTACCTCTCTTTGAATTTGTTTAAAAAATCGTCGTAATCTTTTATCTGGCCCTCCTGCAGGTACCACCAGTTATGAGCATCGTCTATTAGTGCCTGCGAAATTACACATAGTGTTTCATCGGCATCAGGCCGTATTAATGTAAAATAGTTTTCTAACTCAAATATAAATTTCATCGGTCTTTCCGAGGGTAATCCCTTAAATTTAGGTATATTTAATTTTATTTTTCTCGATGCTTCACTTCCGCTGGTCCCTGCCGAACTGGCACGCCCCGCATTGTGTTTATTGATCGAATTTTCGAGTTTTTTAACTGCCTGTTCGTTTTTCTCATATACCTCATCTACTTGCGCGATTAAGTATTTTTTCAATTCTCCCCCGCTATCACTATCTTCAAATTGTTTACTCAACTTCTCGTAATTTGAATATAACTCTGTATTTTTCGTTATTAAATTATCATTTTCCGTTTCCAGTATTTCGACACGATTTTCTAAGGCTTTCACGGCCGCTTCTAGTTTCGTGCCCCGCTGCGTTTCTGCGGCGCTCGCGTCTTGGGTTTTTTTTTAGCAAGTCTGACAGTGCATTTATGCGTCCAACTAAATCAGTATTTATCACTTCAATACGTGAAGTATTTAAAGGAGGTGACTCTAGTCCATCCGAAGTTTTAACTAAATTAGTAATTTTACTTTCTAGTTCGTCCTGTCTATCATCTAGGCATTTTAATTCCTCGGAAACGGCCTTTTCCCAATCGCGGTGCTTACGTTGCCCATCATCGAGACTATCCACGTGAGCTGTCGTCTCGATGTCTGTCATAAACGCCCCCAATAACCTTTTATTTTGCGGAATTTTGTATTTTTTTTATAAGAAAAAATATTAATAAAAAAAATACTTGTAAAATATTTTATTTTTATAAATAATATATTTTTATTAATATAAATATCCGCCAGAAATTATAATTTTAATGACCTATTTTTTAATCTATCATTTAAATTTTCGCTCGTTTTGCAAAAAATGGATTGAACTTTCCCTTCATTAAATTTATTCAATTTTTAAAGAATTTATACGGCGCGTGAGCTCAATAATCTTATCATCTTGTTCCTGCTGTATTTTTTCGAATTTCCCGAATTTTGTTATCATTTTCCCTGTAACTACTCCCAGATGACAACTCAATTTTTCGGTTTTCACCGTTACTTTGTTGACAACTTGTATCGCCTCATCTAACGACTTCCATAGATTTTGCATGTCTTGACGCTGATGTACAATTTTATTCTTTAGATTATCATTCTCTATTTTTAAACTTCGTACTTCATCGTCAAGACTTAATATCGTTCCCCATCTATCCACATCAATCTTAATTAACCGATTTATCAATTTTTGCGTGTCCGTAATACGCGAATGTACACGCGTTTCCGTGAACGTCCCGTCCCATTCCGGAATCATTTAAGGCTGCTTCTACGTGTTTTTTTTCTCGAGTCCCTGTTCGGGCGCCAATGTGACGGACTTAAGCCGTTCTTCTACTCCAACGTAGGAGAGTTCGTTTTCCAGATGTGTTTTATTACACGCGGTTCGCGTACAGACCCGAAAAAGTGCGCGAGAAACAACCTTTTTCTTGATTCGCCCTTGATAGTTACGCTCCGAGGTCACGTTACGCCGCCGAGGTCGGAGCTGCAGAAGCGCAACTTTACTTTGTTTTTTGATATGCCAACTCGAACCAGCAGGAGGGCGCGTTAGCTCTCCGCCGGGCAAGCAGTCAACACCCCGAGAAAGGCGCCAGCGCGTTTCGCGAGTAAAACCCTGAAAACGTAGTCTCGGGCAGCGCGTTGGCCGTCACGAGCTATACTTTCTAGGGAATTCGTTGGCGCGTTTCCCCCTCCAGTGGCTACTGAAGGACGTCCTTTTGTCGTCACTATAACGTTTTCTGGACGTATATACTAGGTTGGAAAAACGTCTTTAAGACGTCTTTATAACGTCTAATGTTATTCGTTTCCTAAAACTTCTATTAATAAAATACTTTTAAATGACGTTAATAAGACGTTTCTGGAACGTTACTTTCAGACATAAAAATGTCTTATTGACGTCTTAAAAACGTTATTCACTGTTATGGAGACGTATTAAAGACGTTTTTTTAACGTTTAAAGAACGTCTTTAAAGGCTTCTATAAAAGATTTTTTGGAAAAATTCCGCGGCCAAAATGACGTTTAAAAGACGTTTTTATAACGTCCTTTTGGACATTGAAAAAAGTCTTAATGACGTCTTAATAACGTTTTGTCTTATCAGGGAAGTCACTCTTACAAATTGTATCACTGTTATCACATATCGTAAAACTTAAAACTATAAAATATTGCACTTAAATTAGTACCTAAGTATGATGTAGTGCCAGAGCAATAATAACATTGTCATCTTTTTTCCTCTAATGTTTGTCATTGTTGGCCACCATTGTTTTGAGTTATGTATCTGCGCAGCGATGTTTTGAAACGACATAAAGTGTGCAAATACTTAAGACTAGGAGGAAGGAAGTTCCAGAGGCGCACACCATGACCACTAAACGAGTACAGGCCCGTATCGTTGCGCGAAACTGGAGTTGAGAGCTCTCTTGCATCTAATCTACTGGAGGACCGGGCTTCGTTTTCCTTGAAGAGGGCCGCATGGTACGGCGGTTGCCCCATATTGCTCATTCCTTCTAACACTGTATATATACCTCAAGCATGAATTCTGCAATCTTTGCAGTCTAGTTTGTAGCTCGCCTGACACGTCAAGATACACTAAAGTGCAGTAGCTAAGTGAGAGATAACTAAGGATCGAAAAGATCAGAGGCCATATAGGGCTCTATTAACTTTCCTACTCACCGCATCAACCTGCGGTTTCCACGTCAACTTTGAATCCATGCCCACCCGATGTTAGTTACTGTATATCAAAAGGAACAAAGATGTTGTCCTGCACCTCAATGCCCGAAAGATGCAAATCGCGATCCTTGTTAATGTTATAATCTGAACCAAAAATAATTGCTTTCATCTTATTGACATTAAGACGCAAGTCATTCTGAGCCCAAATCAATACAGCTCGTGCAACAGCAGACAAACGTCTAATACCTTCATGAAGGCCGTCTCTGGTAACTTGAATGTAGGTCTGCAGATCGTCCGCGTATAGTGAGTGTTTGACACTGTAAGTACGTCACGTAAATCGTGAATGTACAGACTGAGCAGAAGGGGACCCAGTACAGAGCCCTGTGGAACACCAATATTAGTTGTAAGCTAATCTGATTCATCGTTTGATTTTGTAACCACTCTTTGGTTACGCCCTGCAATATATGACATGAATGACATTACAACGTTTCTAGAGTAGCCCAATCTAGTCAGTTTTCGCAACAGTTTCGATTGAGAAATCGTAAAAGACAATATAGTCAAATGCCGGTCTCCTCGAAGGGTTCGAAAAGCTTTCTTTTAATGTCTTAAGACAAATTCACGAAACTAACAATGCGAGATGAACTAGAGGGGATAATACTTGACTAATGTAAGATTATTTTTTAAATAATGTAGAAAATTTTTATGAAAATTGTGGATTTAAACCACACACTCTCGAGCGAGCAGAGCGAAAGTGTGATAGGACAGACAGAGCCGGAGAGAAGAAAAATAAGTAAATAAAGAAACAACTCAACAGTTGAATTATATATTTGCTTATTTACAGTGCACGCTAGCATGCGCACTACTGTATACTGTGACGGACTTAAGCCGTTCTTCTACTCCAACGTAGGAGAGTTCGTTTTCCAGATGTGTTATATTACACGCGGTTCGCGTACAGACCCGAAAAAGTGCGCGAGAAACAACCTTTTTCTTGATTCGCCCTTGATAGTTACGCTCCGAGGTCACGTTACGCCGCCGAGGTCGGAGCTGCAGAAGCGCAACTTTACTTTGTTTTTTGATATGCCAACTCGAACCAGTAGGAGGGCGCGTTAGCTCTCCGCCGGGCTAGCAGTCAACACCCCGAGAAAGGCGCCAGCGCGCTTTTCGCGAGTAAAACCCTGAAAACGTAGTCTCGGGCAGCGCGTTGGCCGCCACGAGCTATGCTTTTTAGGGAATTCGTTGGCGCGTTTCCCCCTCCAGTGGCTACTGAAGGACGTCCGGCGCACCCGAATAATAGGTAGAGGCGGGGAAGAATGAGTTACAATTCTTAGAGAACAATTAGTGTGAAACTTCGTTTTTTTATTGAGGGTAAAGGTACAATTAAAGAGGAGTGGAGTTAAGGTAGAGGGAAGCGAAAGAGAGAGATAACACGCGGTAGATAGGCGAGGATTCGCGACATCACCGTGCGCTCACCACAAGACGTGGCCCGAGTTCACCCTAGTATCCCGAGCGCGAGGCCTGCTCGCTGGCTAGCCACGGCTTGAGAGGTCCAAGAGAACTGAGTACCTCCTCGGCTGTGCGTCGCCGATATATACCCGAGTCAACTCTCTCCATCTCTCTCGCTCCCGTCCTCCTTCTCACGCTATTCGCGAATTCGTTGCTTGTCGCTGAACACGTGTTCGTATGTCTGCGCGCTCGTGTGTGTATACGCACACGCGCGCGTTTTTAGCTATTACGTTGGCCCCGCCGTATCATCTTAGTTAACAGATATAAAAACGAATCATTTCCGCAATAATTAAATAATTAATTAAATAATTTCTTATAAAAAAAACTAACTTTTTAATTAATACTACTTTCCTATATCCTAAATGTACTAACTAATTTATTTTAATTATAATAATTACTAATAATAATATAATATTAACATTAACAATAATAATTAATGGTACCATTTTTGATAATAATGGTATAGGTACAGGCCGTCTCAATACACATAGCTCAATTTTTATTTCTCATGTGCATATAATGTTTTAGGGCTTATTTTCTTCTTTGAACATTTATCTTTTAATTGCTCCTGAAAAAATACGGTTTCTTTAACACTATAGTTCTGGAAAATATGTTTTAACAATTAAAAAAAATGTATTTATTTATTTGTTTGAGAATTATTTAAATATTACAATAATGAACATTTTTAATTAATACTTTCATAATAGTAGCGGACCGTAGATAAAGTTTGCTATTACATTATCGTTTTCATTTATGATGTAGTATATAAAGAATCGAAATAGAGGGGATACCAAAGTTGTATCTTAAAATTGTTTTTCTTCGTCATACAGAAAAATGTGTTAATATATACTTGGAATGAAAATATACTATTTTTAGAAAATGTCCATAAATGAACGAGTTCGCATAAATGTACGTATATGACCAAATCCAAAAAATTAACTTTTTGGTATCCAGAAATCGCAAAAAAAAATCTTAAAGCTGGGGTTTCCAAACCTTGTTTATTATGTTTTGGGGGTCAAATTATGAATAAAAATGCGTTTAAATAATGAAAATTGCCCATGTAACCATGTTTTTTAGCAAATTAGTTATTTTTTATACACGTAGATAAAAAAAACTAGGGGTTACTGTACAGTTAATAACTATGCACCCAAAAGTGGAAAAAACTTTTTCCGAGAAGATAATAAAAGTAGAAGAAAAACCTTTTTGCAACACAAGCACGATTTTCGCGTTTTTCTGTGCCTATTAAGCGGGCCTAAAGGACAATTTTTTAGACCAGCGGGCGCAAAAGTAACTTTTAAATGGCCATAATACAAACTTGTATATTTCTCTACCTACCGTAACATTTTGGGAGTCAAAATGATCGGATTGAAGTTTTTGAGATTTTGTTTTGTTCAAAATGCATATAATTATAGATTGAGTGTGGGATTTTGAAAAATAAAATTATTGACCGAAGTTACAGCCTGATGAAGTCTGAATTGGTAAATTAAAATAAATGTCTCATAAAATATGGCTTAAATAGTCTATAATTTCGGTCAATAATTCAATTCTGGAGCTAAAAAGGAACAATTCTAGACCTGATAGAGTTACGTGCTCTTACTATAAGTTGATAAAAATCAAACTTATGTTTAAGGAGATAAAACGTGCACAGTACCAAAAATATATATTTTTCCTTGGCACATCAACTGTTGTTAAAAAACCATACCGATTTTGCATGTGCTCTATTCTTTAATGTGTTATATTCAAACGCACTAACCGCCAAGTGTTTTTTTTTTAAGAAAAAATGCAAATTTTAAAAATCGAAAAATAAATTTTAGTTACGTTAACTGAAAACACATTTTTTAATGTAGGATTCTAGGAAAAAAATCTACAATTTCAATTTTCATTTCATGAAATTATGATATATTTTTGACACCACAATACGATCTTACACAAAAATTTTGAGCTATTTTTGACCTATATAACCACCATAGTATGCCATTATATGTTTACCAGTTATTTATACCTATTTTCAAAAAGTCACTTGCCCATCTAGTTGTTTTCGTACATTCTAGAAAAAATTTGACACACTTACTTCAGTGCAACAAATAAAAGTTAGTAACATTTATATTTTTCAACATTTTATCAACCGTATAAAAAATTCAATCAGTTTATTCATTGTTAAATTGTTTAAAAATTATATTTTGTAAAAAAGTTTTATAATGACATAATAAATTGAGCTCAAGATTCTTCAGAAAAGCTGCTAACTTTTATTCTAAACATTATAATTAATTTACTCTGAAAGTTACAGAAAGATTCCTTAAAACTAATGCGCGTACAACTTTTAAAAGTTAGAAAAATAAGTTTCGAAAAAAACACGTTTAAATATATAACTTTGGATAATAAAAGTACATTCATTTCAGAAAAAATTATAAAATTATAAAATTTATTTTCATTACATTGCAAAAGTGCAAATAAAGAAATTGAAACCCTTTTGCTAAATTTATGATTCCAGCTAAACAAAACATCTTTCAAAGTTATTAATCACTTATCAGGCACGACCGCTGTGCGGGAGAGCCTTTGTAAGGTTGGTTGTTGGTCCTGCAGGTTGCCAGTATCAAAACAAAGTGAAAATAACTTGAAAAACTGACAGCCGCTTACAATAAGATGCTATACTTTACGACCAGTGGACTATATCAGTAAATTTGTCATGAAAAGTTAGACGCTCGACTTCTGGACCTGTAATCGATATTTGGGCCGTTTTGTCCCGTGAAATTGTACATTATATGCATAAGAAAAGGGCAAATTTTTTAAACGAGTATAAATTTTTATTAGAAAATTTGTTATTAAGCATTAAAATCCCCTTAACTCAAAACCGAAGCATTTTACATAATAAAGTTAATATTTAACAATAGACAACTTTTACATATAAAAATAAGATTTCTTTTTCTAAAAGAAATGTGAAAATCATGATGTCTGAAAACCTTAACGATTTAAATAAAGAAATGCGAACCATGTAACTATCAAGTCGCGTTCTTTTAATAGAGCAACCACGGAGCGTGAGCATTAAAAATTGCTAAAAATCCAACGTTTTAAAACTTTAGTTATCCGTCACAAACTGGATGGTGATCTATATACTGACAATGCGAACGCGAAGGGCGAGCTACGTACAGTCGTGCCTTATATCGTGCAAATTTTGTTTTGATCTTTATGTTCACTATTTACAAAGTAATCGCATAACACTATTTTTTACGTAAGTGGACACTTTAAAACTATTAAAATACGAACTTATACATAACAAATACATAATTTAATTCCAATTTGTATATTCAGCAATTACCATCATTTACACTTGATTTTCTTCTTTATTATATATACTTTAAGTATTAATTTTGAGTAAAAAGGCCTCCATTTGATTAACATATTCATTAATTAAAATGGTCAATTTTCTACCGGGTTATGTAAAATTTATAATACTACCTACAAAATAAATGTGTAAACATTTGTTATATTTTCACGGCTAAAAAGCCATTTTTTAGTGGTCCACAATGCTGGATCAAGGGTGCGAAGGTGCTGGACGATGCGACGATTTCATATATTACAAAACAGGGAAAGTACCTTTAAAATATTATATTATGAATCACACGTCTTAAAATATTGATATTCTTTTATACGTATATTTATGCATAAAGTTATTAGCATATCGTAAAATGTCTTGCAGGAAATATTTGACTAAAATCGTGGTCAAGTTCTTCCATTACATCCTCGGGAATCTGTGATGCGCATTTTCGAGATGAGGATTTTACGAATAGAGAAAAGATTCGATTACGTCGTAATGTTTGTCCAATGCATTGGACGCAATGACAACAATTACGTTCCAAGGAAATTAATGGACAACAGTATGAACAACGCAAGCTCTGAATCGACTTCCGCCTTCTGCTACTTATCTTTCAGATAAAAGATTATTCTTCGATTTTGGCGAAGAAGATGCGGGCATGAAATATTTAGAATCTAAAGATAATCCGCCTGACGATGAAATGCCAACCAGCAAATGTATTAATAAAACACAAAATGGTCAATGTAATTTGAGTCAAGTAAATGCTTCACCTCATAAACTTAAACGTGATAAATGCTCGCGATTGTTTAAATTACGTGCTCGTTCACTTCAAAGTAAAGCAATAGTCCTACAATAAAAAGTGCAGCAATTACAAAGAAATATTAAAAATTAAAAAAATAGGACGGCTCGTTTGCGAAAAGTTTTACAGAAAACTAACGGGGATAACGTTCGAAATGTTGATACATTTTTAACGGATAAAGATATTCACCCTACAGCCGCCACTATGATTAGATTACAACTACATAAAGATAAAACGCAATATACTTCAGATGAAAAAGATTTAGCCAAACAAATGTATTTTCATTCAGCAGCTTGTTTTACTCGTTTATGAAACGCAGGTTTAAATTTACCCTCAGAATCTACCGTGAGAGGATGGATTTCTGAATATGACATTGTACCAGGTTTAAATGAAGTTGTTTTAAATAAAATTGGGGAAAATTTAAAAAAAGCTACCTCCAGACCAACGAATTTGCGCACTCAAATTTGATGAAATGTCAATTAAAAGTATGGAAGAATATTCAGAAAAGCAAGACTTAATAGAAGGGTTTTCTGATATGGGGAAAGACCGTAGAAGTCGCGAACTTGCCAAATACGCTTTGTTATTCGTTATAGATTCTTTAAATGTTAGATATAAATGGCACCAATTATTATTTTTTTGATTTAATAAAGATGGCGCAAGTGGTGACGAACTTTTTGAAATTATACCGTCAGTTTTAAAAGCGTTGCGTAAAATAGGAGCAGACGTAAGGCTTATCGTTCGTGATTAAGGTAGCAACAATTAAAAGGTCTTTAAACTTCTCCATGTAACGCCACAGAAACCTTATTTTTATATTAAAGATATTAAGTATTTTGCAATTTTTAATTGGCCGCACCTTATCAAACGATTGCTTTATCAGTTGCGATCTTATATTTATATTTATGTAGATGAAGTAATTGTATCTTATGATGATTTATTGAAAACATGGGAACTTGATAAGTCAAATGGCATATCAAATTTATTAGTCCATTTAACGCATAGTCAAGTGCTCCAACGACCGCACTGGCAGTTGACGTACTTGATAGTGCCCAGGCTTTCCTGGCGGGTGATAGTGTCTTCGAGTTTTTTCTCAAGCTGATTTTCTGGCTTGAGAATTAGGGTTCTCAAGTGCTACAAAATCGTAAATCGCAACTTGACCCTTCATCGGCGCGCGTTTTATGATCGGCACGGGGGACAAAGCTCGACCACCGCGAGAGCGTCTTGCTCTCAGCGCTTTTAGCGTAGAGTCATTTGCGTAGCATCTTATGCTTCGGCAACGGCTTGCATGCGACTACAGAAAGGCTTGTACAGTCCGTAAAAAAAATTTAATAGTTTTAGATGCTATGTTTTTGATTTAGTTAACTTTAGAATTTTAAATTAGAATAATATTATTTTAATCGTGCATCATTTTCGTAAATATTAATAAAATAATTAATATGCCTTCAGTTCATTAAAGGAGATTATTTTCTTTCGTATTATTTTATATTTTCTTTGTACCTAAAAGCATTGTAAGTTTCATTATAGATTGCACACGTTTTTTCTATTGCGTATTTTTTCATGTAATCATTTCTACTATACGTTAATTTTTGTTAGTATGTTAAGTAGGCTTTAGAAAATTAGATTATACATAATTTTTAATAACGAATACAGATTATATACATTCTGCAGGTCGTGTATTTTTATTATAACTTTTTTTTAGGATAATCTATAGTCTATAACGAGATTTTAAAGAAATCAAGTACAAGAGACTTGAAAATAATTATTCAAGCTATTGCCAAGTTTTAAATACAATACTTTATATTTTTCTTTTATGGTTAAGATTATATTTTAGTGCTTTTATACTATACTTAAATTAAGAAATGATTAAAAAATGTATTAAAAGTAAAATTAACATCTATAGAATTAATTCAGAAAATACAGGAGAACTAAAAATAAGGCTCACCCACTTATAGGCGTGCTTTTTAGTAGGGAGGAAAGCGGTTCTCCGTGTAGGCGTGGATTTTCTAAAAATGTTCCGGCATGATTGGAAAACTCCAAAATCTACCGAAAAGTATTTTGATTTAGATAATTTGCTTTGGCTATTTAGCCAGTACAAATGAGTTTCGTGTGCGCAGCAATCACACGTACATAAACTTAGAATATTTATTATACAAAGGAACGCTGATAAAAAAAAACAAAACAAAAGAAAAACAATATAGGTTATTTGTACATAACATCACAAGGTAGAGTTTTCGCGAATTACGCATATTGTTGTTAAATATAGGTATAGTCTTTTAACGTCGCATAGAGATCTTGGGTTTAACAGTTCGAAAACCCGTTCATAGTTATTTTCGTTACTAGTATGTCCCAGTATTTTTACTCTTGCTTCGGTGTATGCCGGGCAACAGTAAAGTATATGCATTAAGCTTTCTTTCTCGGGCATAAAGCACATAGTGCAATAATCGCACGTGTTAAGTTTTATAATATTATCATTGATAAGGATTCGTGCCTGCTGTATACCTACTAATCTACACTGCGCTATTATACGCAACATATTTGTGGGAATCTTATTTGTACCGTATAGATAGAATTCCTGGTTCTCCAATAAGCTTCGAGTATTTGTATTTTTTTTTTCAGATCAATTGGCGACTCTGCAAATAAAACTAAGTCGTCTGCGTAGGCTATACATATTACACCGTTTTTACAGTCAATAGGAATGCCATAAGCATTTTTCTTACGAAAAAATTCTTCGAAATCGCTTAAATACAGAGCAAAGAGCAGAGGACTCAGTATTTTGCCTTGTAATACACCTTCGGTAATGTCGACTGAATTAGTTAATCCCTCGGGACTACGCACTGCTATTGTGGCTCTATCGTATAAGCTTTTAAGAATCCTTATAAATTTAGAACTGACACCCATGTCGAATAATTTATTCCAGAGTAACTTGTGTTTGATAGAGTCAAACGCTCTTACGAAGTCGATGAAGAAAGAGTACACTTTTCTTTTAGGACGTCCGAGATGAATTTGTGAAATTGCGTTTAAAATGAATATATTGTCAATGCATCCTCTCTTTTTTCTGAAACCCGATTGAAATTCAGGTAAAATACCAGCGTTGTCAGTCCACTATAGTCTTTCGTAAAGAATTTGTGTAAAAATTTTTGTTATACAGTTGACTAAAGATATACCTCTATAATTTAAAGGTTCGTTGGGATCTCCTTTTTTATAAATCATCGAAGCATGCATCTCAGTCCAATCGGATGGTACTCTTTCTTCCTCAAGTATTTTATTGAATAAGCATTCGATGTATAATATCCAATTATCGGGTAGATTTTTATAAAAGTCGCTGCTTATACTGTCCGGACCAGGTGATTTTCCTGGTTTAGCGTTTCGGATACTTTCTAGGATTTCTTCGTGTGTAATCGGAGTGTCTAGTATAGGATGTCGTGCGTCGCTCATATTTAGATTAATAGTTTCCCTAGGAGGGTAGAGATGCTTAAGGAAGGTTTCCCATTTAGCAGGCTGTATGTAGTTTTTTCTTGTTGATTTTGTGCGAAAGCGATTAATAGTTGACCAAAATTTTTTACTATCTCGACAACTACCGATTGCTTCGGTTATGTGATTTTTGTGGTTTTTTTCTTTGGATTTTAATAATTTACCGTAACGGCTTTTAAATTGCTTGAACTGTTCTATTAATTGTTTATCTTTGAAATGATTTTTTTCGCACTTCCTTAAGCATCTTCTTACCTCTCGCTTTTTGATTGCACATTCTTTATCAAACCAAGGCTTTTTATAATTTTTTTTCTCATGTAAATTTTTATTTTGCATACCTAGTTTTATGGCTTTAGACTTTAGATTTTCCGTAAGGTGTCTATTTACGCTATCGATTGTTGCTTCAGACCACCTTGCCGCTTTACTATATCTTAAATTCTCGATGTACTCAAATCTTTTTTGTTTATTCCAGTGTAGCGTTTCGAATGTAAATATATTATTAGGAACATTTATGCTCTCAACATTACTATTTGTTTCTAAAATTATTGGCATGTGATCTGATAATGTAGGTATATTAGAATTTTAAAATCAGAAACTGTATTAAGGTAATGCCAGTCGCAAGCCGCAAAATCTATAACGCTTGAGCCTGTCGGGCCATGATATGTGTATTGTCCTGGGTAATCGCTTTTAAATCTACCATTCGCTACAACTAAACTCTCATTTTCAAAACACTCGATAAGTTTCCTACCTCTACTGTTTTCCTCTGTGTCTAGCGAGAATCGTTCGGTAAACACTTGGTCGTTTGATTTTAATTTTGTAGTATTTAGAGCATTTAAGTTTGCAATGCGGCAATTAAAGTCACCTCCCACGAAGAGAGGCATTTTAGGAAATTTATCGAGTATTTTTTCAACCGTTGCCTCGAATTGACTTAAAAGTTTCTCAAAATTTATATTTGACCTATATATACTAAAATTACTATGCAACTAATTCTTTTAGACGTTAATTTTATTGATAGTAAACTTTCCGAAGTTTCTAGTATTTCATGCGTAAACAGTCTCTTATTATAAGCAATCATGAGACCGCCTCTCGCTCGTCCCCTTACTTTTTCTTTACAGGCTTTAGCTACAACTAAATTATAATCCGTAAGCCAAGACGGCGGTTTATTAAGATCTTTCTCAACCCACGTTTCCGTAAAACATAAGATATCGCTTTTTAGTACATACTCTTGAATATCCGAATTATTTTTAAAACCTCGGACATTCCAGAAAATAGAAAAAGAAGAAGCAAAGAACAACGTTAACAAGTAAGTGAATTTAATTTTCTAAATTAAGCTCCCATACCTTTTTGCTCGCGCTTTTCTCTAAACTTCTTTTTTTTTCTCCCTATAAAATATTACTTTCCTAGTTTAAACAGCCAACTTTCTTTCTGGATCAAGCGCAGGCAATAGCCGTTGCGACTAGAAATTGAAGTTGTCAAATACTCACACACTAAATGCGCGTTAAATACAATCAAATGTAGAAAGGATCAAGGTCGGGTAAAAATCCGTTCCAACCTTTCTAACATTTGATTGTCAAATAATCAAATACTGAAATCGTGTTTCTTAGACTTTTACGCGATACGTTAAATGCACCCTTCCCTATACTAAAATCTTTCATCCTGAGCTCATCGATTTTAGCATCGAGGCTCGAAAAAAAGAAAATTCCACAGTGGTGCAGCCCTCTATAAAAACAGCCAAGGCTGGACGTTATAACGTCCCCTACGTGGCGAAAATCTGCAGTATTTGTAACAGTGCTTGATAAGGTTATAGATGCTTGTAACTCTTTATCCGAAACCTGTGTTGATAAGCAAAAGCGACCATTATCAGATAAAAATCCCCAGGTTGAATAGATTTTAGAACATTTTATTTCGTAGTCGAAGCAGTGGACTGTAATATTGAAAGCGAATAAGCCGCCTTGGTTTTATGGAATGCCTTTAACTGTTCGAGGTTTGTTAGGCTTGTATAAGGACCTGAAGTCTAACTTTCCTGATTATGTTTTTGCAACAGCTCATGTCGATTAAGATTCTGTAGAGCATGATCATTCTAAACTACAGTATAGAGGGGGTCATAATTCTAATTCTACTTGTCGAATGTACCGTTTAGCTTATAGACATATTTTATCAACAGGTTTTATTTATACTAGTAAAAGGGGTAACGTGACGTATTCAGAAACTCATTCAGTAGTTGAATCATCAAGCTGTACAGTTGCGACAACAGGGAGAAAGTGTCTTGATTCGCCTAATGCTGACTTGCCAGAATATAATTCAGAAGAAATGAAAGCACTTGAAGAAATTGTACAAGCAGCTGAAATAATGGAAATTTACTTGCAAGTAGATTCAACTGATATGCCAGAAATTATGGATATATGTGATATAAATACAGAGGAACTAATTAACTCGAAAATAAAAATAGTGGGTATAAATAATTACAGTGACATGAATGAAGAAGAAGTAAAAAGTGACATAAACACTAGAAATTTCTACAATTTAACAAAAAGTTAAATTTTGCACATTTACAAGAAGAACATAAATAATCTAAGTACTGTATTAATGGAAGTACTAGCTGAAATCTATAATCAAATCAGAGAAAACAAAAACAAAATTTGCTCAAAAGAAAACATGCTGTAATATTAATGTTTTAATTAAAGCTATAAGCAATCAAATTGATTTTATTCTGCACGTTAACCTAAGAAGTGTGAATGCAAATTTTGATAAATTGGAAATATTATTTGAAAGTTTAATTAATAAACCAAACGATAAATTATATGAACTAGACGGATATAAGAGCTATTATAATGAAAGTAGAAAAAGCAAAATGATGGAGTAATTGTTTTTGTTAATAGGAGTACAATACAAAAATTAAAGTTGTTGAATCTGTAAGGATTAGAATTTTAAAGACTCATATTACACTATATAATGAAAGTCGTATAAAAATTTCTGCTATGTACAGATCTCATGATATACATAAGACTGAGTTCATTCCAGATTTAAATAAATTCTTAAAGAAAATGAGAAATACCAAAAACCATTTAGTGATGGGAGATTTTAATATAAGTTTGATAGTATGAGTCAAGAATTTCTTTGTAATTTCTTAGACAAAGGATATACTCGTATCCTTGGTTTTGTAGGTATTATAAGACCTGCTATTGGCAATAGTAAAGGATTTTACATTGATTACATTTTTATTAAAACAAACTGCTTAAGTACAAAAACATATAAACTAAAATACTGTATATCAGATCTCTACCTTATTTATTTCTGTGAACATGATTAAAACGAATAATAAGGATTCGACAATAATATTAGATTATAAAACACTAAGAAATATTGCTAAGACAAGAGATTGGAGTGCGACTATGTCAATACATGATCCTAATATAGCTACTGACCAAATAATTAATGATAAACCATGTATAGAAGTAGCAAAAATAAAAAAGAAGAACAGACAAAAAGAAACACTGGAACGATTGGATTTCAGATGCTATTATTAAATCACGCAAGACAAAAGATTTCTTAGACTCGTATAATGTATGGCAAATGGATCGTAATATTGATCAACTAAGATTACACTACAAAACTATGCCAACATTTTAGATAAGACTATTTTGCTTGCAAAAATTAAATATGATAAAAGCTTAATCAAAAATAATACTAACAACCCCAAAAGACTATGGGAAATTATAGACACAAAATTTGGTAAGATAATGAAATCGAATGATACGAGTACTATAAATTATATTAAAACTGATACTGATAAGATAACTGATAAAATTAAAATAGCTAAGAATATGAACAAATATTTTTGTGAAATAGGCCAAAAACTCAGTGAAAAGATTGATCCGATTGAATTTGATTTGAAATTGCCATACATGAACGAAAACTCCATTTTTATAAAACCAACAAGTTCATCTGAAGTAACAAGCATAATTGATAATTTGAAATTAAAAAATAACGGTGTAGACAAAATTAATGCTAAAACTCTGAAGATAATCTGTAACTATATTGCTGAACCACTAACGCATTTATTTAATTCATGTATTGAAAAAGCTATCTGGCCGGATGCACTAAAAAAAGTAGAAATTAAAGCTATATATAAATCTGGTGAGAAACATAATGTCTCTAACTATAGACCTATTTAATTAATATCCAATATAGCTAAACTATTTTAAAGGATTTTACACAACTGAATTTTTGATTTTGGTAAAAAAATAACATAATATCTGAACATCAATTTAGTTTTATGAAAAAAATAGATACAAGGGATACTTTAAATTACTTAACAAATATTTTATACAGTAACTTGGATCAGAGTGAACCAACAATTGTAACTTTTTGGATTTGACGAAAGCTTTTGATACTGTTGACAATCAAATATTACTAGATAAACTTTATTATATTGGAATATTTGAAATTAGGGGACAGGTGTTGAATTTACTTTCAAGTTATCTTAATAATAGATAGCAAACGGTTAAAATAAACGACAATAAATTTATAACATATTGATTAAAACAGGTGTTGCGCAAGGTACCATCCTAGAACAACTACTTTTTATACTCTACATTAATGATATTTTGCAAGAAATCCCCATAGATGACACTGCAATTATAGCTACTGGTGATACCTGGAATGAAGCTCAAAGAATCATGAGCAAGTACCTGTTAATAGTTGGTAAGTGGTTCGCCGTTAACAAACTATCATTAAACGTTGATAAAACTGTATATATGACTTTTCGTAATTATTGCGATAGTATGCCAAATCAAATTGATGTAAAAATTAAGGATAACAAATTATACAGAGTTGAGAGCTGCAAATACTCTGGAGTCATATTCTTTTATTTTACTATCATAAATATTCCTCTATGAGAAACCAAAAGAATAAAATAGAAAGATAGAGACTATTCTGTTAAGAATTTTAAAACATGTTTTTGTTAATAAAAAAATAGTAAACTTTGGTTTTAGAACTGTAATAATTTTTTATCAAAAATTATATATATATATATATATATATATATATATATATATATATATATATATATATATATATATATATATATATATATATATATATATATATATATATATATATATATATATATATATATATATATATATTTAAATTTTTATAAATATTCTTTTGATCTATTAGCTTTACCCATTTCTCTCATTTTAAAATGTACATCTGTCAATCTGTGGAATTTTGGTAAATTTTGCAACGTTACATAAGAAAATAATCTTTTTACGAGTGCTGAAGATGACAAGGGTGGGTTCTACTTTATAAACAATTGTTTCACTTTAGGAAACTTTTCAAGAAGTTGAAGTCTTTTTGATGTCTGTTGAAGAAATCTCGATAATTTTTTTTCTCCTTCTTCTTGTGAAACTAATGATATAGAGGATGGACAATTGGTTGAAGATGGAAAATCATATCAGTTTTCATTGTCTGCATCTGCTTCCGGCGATTGCTCTCTTTGATTCGTTTTTGGTTTTATTAGATTTTTTGCCAATGCTTCAACTTTTTTTGAGCTTCCGAACTCAAATATGGTAACCCAGGTATTATAAATTTTGGATGCATCTTTTCAGCTATAGCTGCAAATTTACCGCTACCTTCAATATTGAAACAATCTGTGATTAAAAGTTTGCAATCTATATCGTTATCTTCTTCTAATAAGAATGACCACTTTCTTTTAAGACCTACTAGTGTAGGGAACACGCATCCGTAATAGCATTCCTTTTTTGCTTGAAGCTTGAGCAAGATGCTTAGACCATATCAAATATTCTTGTAAATAGCTGAAGTCCTCTTCTTGTAAAGATGTTAATGATTGTATAATAAGCTACGCTCCGGTTGTTAACAATTTTTCTTTTTGTGAGCAGATTTGTTTCAAGTGATCATTCAGAGAATTCCACCTCGTTTCTACAGGTCACTCCAAACTACATCGAATACTTTCACAATTCTTTGCATTGCTTTATAACATTTTCATAAATATCTTGAATGCCAACATTATTTATAATTGCTTCTATCGTATCAGTGGTAGCTAGAAGATTTAAAGGATTACTAGCACAACAGGAATGTTGAGATAGCATTGGATCATTCTGTGATACGTCGTTCCCTAAAAATTTAATGTTATCAACATCGTCTTGAAAAACTTCGATAAATTCTGAAGTAATATCTGAAATATAGATCAGTCACTATCACCACTTTTTTCCGATACATCATCAACTTCCATTTGAGTATCGTTTTCAACTTCCGGTTCCTCATTTCTTTCATTTATATGAGTCGATTGATTCAGCTCGTTTTAGATAGTCCTGATCGTAGCCGAACTTTCATTTGCTGTAGTCAAGTTTGGATTACTTGTTTCATTATTCTCTGAAATAATAATATTTTTGAAATACTATGCTTAATCTTTATTACTTTATAATAAAATTTATATGTTAGAAAATTTATTTTCTAGAGAGAGAGAGAGAGAGAGAGAGAGAGAGAGAGAATTAGAGAGAGACTTTATTTCTTTTGACAAAAATATAATAAAAGCTATCATATATCGATTGTCGTAAAAATAATTACATAACTTTCATCGCTAATTTATTAATATCACATATGTTCGTCAGGTTCTTTTTTTTAAATTGCAATTCAGTCTATATAGGTCTGTTACGTCAGTATTAATATTTGTATACAATATTTACATTAACACTTTCATTCCGTTTCAATATAACATAAGTTCATCAGATTCTTTTTAAAAATACAATTCGATCTATGATAGATAGATAGATATGTGTTTTATTTGTTCAGAACAAAAATTTCATACAGCCATTATATTACAGCTAGCTATATAGCATATATATAAATCGATAGTCAATACATAATAGTATATTAATACTATACAGCATGCAGTATATACAAATCGATAGCCAATACATAATAATATATTTCAGTCATATTAGTTACATTTGGTTTAGATCACAGATTACCGTATTTTTAGTTACATTTGGTTTAGCTCACAGATTATCGTAATTTTAGTTATATTTGGTTTAGATCACAGATCATCGTCATTTTAGTAAGATCGCTGGGCATTCTCATGTCAATATCTATCGCGTTGAACGCTTAAAATATCGATTATTCATTTTACACCATTCCGCATTCCATTCTCTTTTACAAATACATTTACACATATTGAGACATATTTCGCCCTCGAATAATCATTTAATCCACTAACCGTTATTGTTTAGGTCCCCGCGGGCCGAGAGAGGTTATTTCGAACGACAATTCTAAAACCTTTCATTGATGGATTACATCGCACATCGTCTGGAAGCGAGTTCCATAGTCTAGATCCCTGTGATACAAATGAATACAGTCCGGTGTCTGATTGAAGAAATCGGACCGCGAGCTCCTTTACACCACCTCTATCAGAGCTCCTGGACTGGTTCTCTTGAAAGAGAGCAGCAAGGTACGGTGGCTGCTGCATTCGGAATATTTGGTATAAAAGCATCGCCGAAAAATACTCTCTCCTATCCTTTACACATAACCAGCCCAAGCCCTCCCGATAAGGGGTGATCACTCATCCCTCCTGGCACCGTATATATAACGCACGCATGCATTCTGTAGGCGCTGTAGTCTCTTCTGTAGTCCCTTCAAAGTGTCTAGGTACAAAACAGAGTAGTAGTCGAGATGTGAAAAAGCTAATGCATATGCAAGTTGCTTTCGCAGCTGCTCAGTGGTGCACAAGCGAAATAATCGCAAGCCATACAGGTCTCAGTTTACTTTTTTGCTGACCGCATTAACCTGAGGTTTCCAGGTGAGCGCAGCGTCCATAACCACACCCAGGTTGGTGACGGTATCGGAGAATGGCACGTACATTCCATTCTGCATCTCAATGCCTGGCAATTCCAATTCTTGCCACGATCCTGCCAGAAATTAAGAGGGAGGACATTGTGGGAGTGCGCCGAATTCTCTCGGACCCATGTCTTTACGTCAGAGGCGGGCTCGGTCGAAATCTCCACGAGATATAAAGATACTAACCAGGTAAATTTGGAAATTGTAGCACGTAGGCCTCTTTCAGCAATTCCAAGCCTCCTCTGGTCCCTCCTATTACATTTTCGGTATTGCTGAATCGCGCCTCGACCATGCGATAGCGGATAATTATGGCCAGGTCCTGGATTATTCGGTCATCCGGAATGAGAGGAACAAGAAATGAGGGGGAGTGCTTTTATATGTCCGTAACTCGTGTAAGGCAACCCTGTTGTGTTGCTCGAATACAACGCGGAAGAAGGGGAAACCACGCCGCCCGGAAGATGTAATGTGTAGCGTGCAGCAGGGTAACCTCCCGCCCCTCTTCGTGGCTGTTATTTATCGGCTACCGCAAATCGCGTTCATCAAGAATCCGGATCTGAAAGACAATCTGATCAGGTTCTCCGCGGATTTTAGTCAAAAGGTCATAATGAGAGACCTGAACGCAGATATGTTGTGGACATCCTCGGATGCGAAGTACATAAGGGACCTAGCAGAAGAGCTCAGTATCTCGCTGGTCAAACATGGTGCGGCTCATCACACGCGCACGACGAACACGCGGATTGACATCATTAACACTGATGACAGCGACGTCGTCCTAGACAACAACAACATAATGGAGACATTCCCGAGTCGTCATAACGTGATAGACGTGACTATTAATGTCGAGACAGCGGCTCCCCCGGATCCAGTCGACATAAGCGCACGACTAGATATCCTCAGCGGCAATCTCACGGGGGGCCTTGATGAGTTGGCATCGGAAAAACACTTCGTTCCGAGGAAGAAGTGCGATCCCCTGTAGGTTAATACCGAGCTGACGCATATCTACAGAAAACAAGAGTCCGTGAAGCGTCACCACCATCGTACTAAGGATGGAAAGTTGTCGACCGAATACCAGTCCCTTTGTGCTTCCGCAGAAGAACGCACAAATGCAGCGCGCGAGCATGTTTGGAAAAAGCTACAAGGAATCGGGCTTTTACCTAAACTAAAAGATGGTCTTCACGGCTTCGGCCCCGATGAGTTGAATGCACAGTTTGCTGGGGTGTCAGTCTCTCAAAGCGAAACAGAGGACGAACTCAACAACATTGTTGCTGCGGTCAGTGAGGACGGCTTCAAGTTCAAGACTGTGGATTTTGCTGATGTTATCCTTGCAGTGGCTCATTTCTCCTCCCAAGCCAAGGGCGAAGATGGCATCCCTCAAAGCGTAATCACCAAGGCTCTACCTTATCTTTGGCACTACCTGATTACGCTTCTCAGCTCATCGTTGAAGTCTGAAGCCTTCCCTATCGCCTGGAAGAGTGCTCGGTTAGTGCCGCTGAAAAAAAGTCCCACACCATCCGCGGTCTCGGATTTCCGACCTATTGCGCTGTTGTGCTTTCTGTAAAAGGTACTGGAAAAAATTTTGTCCACGAGCAGATATCAGAGTACCTTAAGGCCAAAAAAATTCTTGGATCCGCTACAGAATTTCGGCAGTAGCTCAGCACCAAAACGGCTCTTGTGAAGCTCACCGAGGAGATACGGCAAAGCATCAGCAATAGGCAGCTTATGACTTGAAGGCCTTTGATAACATCTTGCCATCTAAGCTGTTAAAGAAACTCATCTGGATGGGTGTTTCCCGTGCAGTTGTGCTGTGGGTAAAATCATACCTGAGCAATAGGAGGTAGAAAGTCACTACTCCATCGAACGGCGATTCCGATTGACTCTTTTCCAAACTAGGAGTGCCGCAGGGCTCCATCTTAGGTCCGCTGCTGTTCAGCCTGTACATAAATGATCTGAAAGAGGTGCTAAGTGACCATACAGGCATCTTGCACCTGCTCTACGCTGACGACCTGCCGGTGTTCACACAAACGACCAAACAAGATCTTTCGGAGGCAATTCCGCGTCTAAAAACTGTGGCATAGGTGGTGTCGGAGTGGGCGACGGGTGCCTGCCTGAATCGCAATGTCACCAAAACTAAGGCAATTATATTTGGATGAGATTATAATGTAAATGCCACGTTTTCGTGGTCATTATCCGTACCTTCATATATACTTGAAACTATAATTTCATTTGCATTCCTGCCCAAGCCGCCACCTTCCACCTGACAGGTACTGCGGGTACACCGAGTTCGAATGGACCGACGGCTACATCTTCTTGCGGGACGTCTCCTAACTGTTTCAAAGTCTTCAGCAGCGCTGCTGGGCTCAATTAAATTGACGTTATCGTTATCTACGCACCCTCTCAACTATGGCCGCATGTGTAACTTCTAATTTTTGTAGTTTGACATCTAATTCACTATTCTAAGCTATTAATAAGGCCTGACGGATCTTGAGCTCCCCCAGGAAGGCGTCATGGTTGGCTAGTTTACTCTCCATGGCACTGGAATTCTCTTTTAATACCTTAACATCGTACATCAGCGCTGGAACTATCTTTAGGAGGTCTAGGTTATCCTAAATTCCAGTCACCAGGGGAATAACCTTATTCGCAACTAAGTAAACAACCTTCCTACACGCTTCCGTAATCGCTAAGCTACGATTTCTCTCTTCGTCCTCAAAGCTGGTGCCGCTGCGATTGTACCTGCTGCTGCTAATGCTTGTATAGTTGGCAGTCGGTAGGCTGTTGTCAACTTTTGATGCCGCGCTCGCAGTTGTGCGTGTGGTGGTCACGCCGTTCATACGCGTAGGCACTGATCTCCTGGTTAAATCGAGACCAGTGGGAGCAGCAACGACAGACCCCATCGGCGCATCAACCCGCCGTATCGCTGGGATTGACGAAGCCGAGGCATGCAGGGGTATCACTGCTTTACTCAGCAATACGTGCTGCTACCACACGATGGTGGTGGGGGTAGCTACACTGTCGGCAGCCGGCGATAAGTAGTGGCTCGACGGTTGTCTCTCCCCTTCCTCTTCTCGCTCTTCGCAAGACTCTTCTCTCCTGAACTGGTGTTCACATACCTGGAACGTTAAACATACCTGGAACGTTTAAGAATATTAATCTGAGCCAAAGTTATTAATAATTGAAGATATCAAATAATAATGCATGAATATTCGTGCAAATTGAAGTATTTTAAATCCGTTTATTTTTCATGCGTTTAGGTCCTTTGAGGCAGTTTTATTTAATACAAAAACATGCGGAGTTATGATCACAGCCAGAGGTACAATTTTTTAATGAAATAATGCATATTCGCAGCAGAATAGCTGATATCTTACGAAAAAGAGTCCACTCACAAAAACTACCGGTGCTTCGCTTCATTTCTAGCTACTAGTGAATGATCCTGAAAGTTTCAGAAAATTTTGCGACCCGCATCCCTGATAGTCTCCTTATCAGTGCCTACTGTCACAAATCTCAAAAATTGTATTTTAAACTTTGAATTTTAAACTGCAACTTTATAATTATTAAAAATTTGCAAATGAGTGATATTAAATTAGGTATATTTATAAATAATACCGTCAAATATCTTTCTGAATCCTGGTTTTTCAACTATATTAGCTGGAAGCTGACTCTCTAATGTGTGATTTATAATATTTTGCTCAAAGGTGTTCTGTGAAATACTGTACGTTATTCGTCGATTCACCGTATCCTCTTTAGCTGTACGTCTTGCTTTCTTATAAGCAACATATTCAATATGATTAGAAGGATGCTTCCTCTATATAAATATTAAACGAGAAGACGGTTGTATTTTGATAGTCTATACCTAAGATGTTTATGTTACAATTAATATATTGAATATGTTAACTTTACCTTCAAATGGCTTGCAAAATTAGATGATATGCTATACTCTCATTGGATTAATGAGCTGCATAATTTACATTTTGCAGATACGTGACCATTTAAGTTTTGACTCACTCATAACGACGTCAAAAAAAGTGCCGTCAATCCAACTATATTTACAGCCTGTTGTAAGACATTCTTGTTCTGCAGAAGATAAATTATTTCTTGAATCTTCATTTTCATGTGTTTCGAAAGGCCTTCTTGGGTATCGAACCACTCAAAAGTGAGCTATCTGCACTATTAGACCTTACAACATCTTCATTACTTCACGCAGATTTACTTGGTTTCACCATATTAATAATCTTAATAATTGAACCTTAGAAAAAGAACGTATTAATATACTACTAATTTTAATAAAAATATACAAATATTAAGTATATTTTTTTATCGAATAGTAGTTGATTTTCTGAAAAGTAATTAAAGGTCATTGATAAGATATATATATATATATATATATATATATATATATATATATATATATATATATATATATATATATATATATATATATAGAGGGGCCTGCGGCGGCTCAGTCGGCAGAGTGTCGGATTCCCACGCCGGTGACCCGGGTTCGAATCCTAGTCTCTGCCGATTGATACAAGCACCTCTGTAAAAATTACATGTACTTTGTTTACAAACACACCGCAGACCCCCGTCGTCGATTAGCACCATATGGGAGCACAAACATGGCGACGTTAAAAAAAAAAAAAGATATATATGGGACGTTTCACGTCAACCGGATCATCAGTGCACCCAAAATTTGGGTTAACCTATCAAAACGTTTGAGGTCTCAAAATGTTCTTCTGGTCAAGATCTTTCAAAAAAATGCTGGCGTTTTTTAAAATCCAATATCGCGCATCAAATATGGCGCCTGAAAGCCACATTTTCATAGCACATTTAACAAAAACAATAGTAAAAATGTTCTAATTTATAAAATATACCTCCCGAAAGCATGTAAAACGTATGCTCGGACTTATAATTGAGAATGCTTATAGAATTCCGAATTTTCAAATTGTGGATCCAAAATGGCGGACAATATACCACCACCAAACCATTTTACCGCAAAAAATGATTTCAGATTAGTTGAAAGTATCAACATAGGGGTTTTCGGAGATACTGAATCTTATTTTAACATTAGAATTCCGAAATTCAAAATGGCGGATCAAAAATGGCGGACATTATACCACCACCAAACCCATTTTACCGTAAAAAATGATTTCAGATTAGTTGAAAGTATCAACATAGGGGTTTTCGGAGATACTGAATCTTATTTTAACATTAGAATTCCGAAATTAAAAATGGCGGATCCAAAATGGTGGACATTATACCACCACCAAACCTATTTTACTGCAAAAAATGATTTAAGACCAGTTTAAAGTATCAATATACGGGTTTTTAGGGCCACTGAATCTCAATTTGACATCAAGATTTAAAAATTTTAAATAGCAGATCCAATATGGCTGACATTGCCCCCTCTTACCGAATTATACCGCAACAAATGATTCAAGATCAGTTTAATGTAGCGATATATGGTTTTTCAAAGACTCTGGATCTTATTTTAACATCGAGAATCTAAAATATAAAATAGCAGATACAATATGGCGGATCTTACCTCTCTCCTAACCCATTGTCAATATTTTGAACCTCAGACAGGCAATTTAAAACTCTATAAACGAGAAGAAAGCGATATGTGTAGGCTTAATACCCGTTTACACAGTTGGTGAGCAAGTCAATCAGCGGCTTTCTTCATCAGCGACTTCTTCTCCAACAGTCCATTTCAGGATAGTTGGTGAGCGAATTTTTTTTTTGTGGGGCTGTGTTATTAATAACTTTGGCTCAGATTAATATTCTTAAACGTTCCAGGTATGTTTAACGTTCCAGGTATGTGAACACCAGTTCAGGAGAGAAGAGTCTTGCGAAGAGCGACAAGAGGAAGGAGGAGAGACAACCGTCGAGCCACTACTTATCGCCGGCTGCCGACAGTGTAGCTAACCCCACCACCATCGTGTGGTAGCAGCACCGCTTTGGTGGTGCGACGAACGAGCCAAAAAAGGAGAAGAGAAGCGCAGAGCAGCTGCACCGAGAGCCTCGCCGAAGAGAAGACGTGAACGTTATCGTCAGCGGCGCGTCACCACCTCGTACCGTCGCACTCTATATAGTAGAGGTAAGGGCTAGCCCGTGGCAACCGCAGACGTTTAATAGGGCCACACTACGAATAGTGTGCCATGCCCTCGAGACAAAACAGCCCAATACAGCCTAATATAGCCCACGGTGAGGAGAGAACGCGCGCGATTGCAACCCTCTCCAATTCCGACGGCGTGTTCACCGACGATCGTGCTGAACACGCAAGCGACGCTCGACCTACGCGATTTTTTATTTCTTATTATCGACTCGGTTTATATGTTAAAGTAATTTGTTAAAGTAGAATGTTTATTTATTTATCATTTTAGAATATGTATTAAATCAGTGTGCCTTTAATTAACCCGAACCCGCCTGCTCCTCGCATCGAGTTAGGCCGTAGCAAGGCTACATCGCTATTCGCGTTGCGAAAGTATTAGTCTTCACGTTTTCGCGCTCCTTCCAGGTCGCGAAAACCAGTGCGTAGAGGAAACTTCGCACGAAGCCGAATCCTCGTGGATTTAGTCTATACGGGGTTAAGCCTGCACAGCTACATCGGGGTAAGGCTACAGCGGCGAGTCGCCGCGGGCCACCTCAAAGGTAAGAGCTGCGGTAAACAATAAATTAATTGTTATATTATATAGGGGCCTGCGGTGGCTCAGTCGGCAGAGTGTCGGATTCCCACGCCGGTGACCCGGGTTCGAATCCTAGTCTCTGCCGATTGATACAAGCACCTCTGTAAAAAAATTACATGTGCTTTGTTTACAAACACACCGCAGACCCCCGTCGTCGATTAGCACCACATGGGAGCACAAACATGGCGACGTTAAAAAAAAAAAAAAAAAATTAATTGTTATTAATGATTGAGCACCGCGTTATAATATATATATATCCCCTGGGCGCCCTCCGTCGTCACGTCCCTGAATTTAACCCAGGCATGTTCGCACAATCAAACCAGTCTGGCACCAATATGCTAATTTATTACCACAATATTATTAGTGTAATATTACACTAGCCCAAGCATAGCATAACTTTTCACCACAATAACATTCCGGGTGCATTTTTTATTACTTTCTCATTACTTTCGACCCGTGCACGTAATAATATGCGAAAGCTATACCCAGTCCAAAAAAAATTAAATATTATACATAATTAAACCGAAGCCGTTTAAAGACATGTCTTATTTATAAATATGCAACTGTAAAATGTATTAATCCAGCCCAACCATTTCTAAACAGTACGAGTCACTCTTTCAAGACTAAGAGAGATTCAATTTACATAATCCAACTGGTACATATAGATATAACCAACTGCAACCATTGGTTACACCGATATGATCGATACAAGTGCATTTTATAGAAGAACCGAGCATTATAAATTTATTACTTCAGCCAAACTAATTCTACACATTACAAGATACTCTGTCAAAACTAAAAAACACCCAATTTACATAACCTACTTGGTTTTTATAGATATATTAAACTTTAACAATTTGTTACACTATAATGGTCGATAAAAGTGCATCTTACAGAAGACTCGAGCATTATAAATTTATCACTCCAACCAATTCTGCAGAGGACAAGATACTCTACATAGTCTAGAGTAAATTTACATAATTCGACTGATTTTATATAGATATAACCTATTATAACAATTGGTTACACCGTAATGGGGGAGGGAAATGCATTTTATAGAAGAACTGATCATTATAAATTTATTACTCCAGCCCAACTATTTCTACACAGTACAAGATACTCTGTCAAGACTAGAAAACAACCAATTTACGTAATCGAGTTGAATTGGACTACTATTCTAGATTATTTATTTTATTACAAAACTCTTTTAGTTTATTCTTAATTACATAAAAAGACGATTCTTATGTTAGTTTTAAATTATAATCAAACAGTCAAATAAAGGAATATATGTATATTCAATAATAATGGACATTACCGGGAATTAACCATTTGCATACATACGTATACGCAAATTAAATTTAAAACAGTATTAACTTATAAAATTGACTGCAATCTATTTGTTTGAAAGAATATTGAACAAACTAATAGATTGCAGTCAATTTCATAAGTTATTACTGTTTTAAATCTTAAACTAATACTCAAAACTTTATAACCGTTAAAAAATAAGTAACTACCAAAAATAACCGAATCTTACTCCGTTGCAATGTTGAAAATAAGATAACGTTAACTTTATGTTTGTAAGTTTGATTGTAAGCAAAGTAATGTTAACATTTCATAATCAAACCTTCATAATTGAAATAAATTACAATATAGAATAAATAACAAATTACCAATATATTTCTTTATATTAAGTAAATGAAGTCCTAGCTGTGTTTTTACCAAAGAGAGCCGCAAGATACGGAGGTTGTCCCATATTTATTGCTTTATACAATAATAACCCCGCAAAGTATGCTCTTCTTTCCTTTACGGTAAGCCAGTCAAGATATATCCTGTGAGGAGTGATGTGCTCGTGTTAGAAAACACCACATATGTATCTCACACATGAATTTTGAATTCGTTGCAACTTCGTCTCGAGCTCATCAGACACATCAAGGTGACCCACGGAACAATAATCTAAATGTGGTACTACCAGCGCACATGCAAGCTGCTTTCTCAACGCCTGAGTTGTGCATGAACTAAAAAATCGTAGGCTGTAAAGAGCACGATTTACCTTTATTCCAACTGCATCAACCTGCAGTATCCATGTGAGTTTATAGTCCATGGCAACACCAAGGTTTGTGACCGAGTCAGAGAAAGGCAATGCCGGGCAAACCAAGATCCTGCAGCCGATTGATGTTGTGCTCGGAGCCAAAAATGATCTCTTTTGAGCCCCTCTCCAAGCCCCAGGGAAGACAACATCAGACAAAGAGGAGTTGACGACCCTCGCTATATGATAACTTACATACGGGAGAGCCTTAGCTACAACGCTTTGGGGAATACCGTCCTCACCCCTAGCCTGCGACGAGAAATGAGCATCAGCCAGGACTACGTCCGTCACTGTAACGTCTTTGAAAACAAAGCCGTCGCCACTGGCCAAGTCCAAGATACTACCTAAATCAACGTCACCTTCACTCTGGGAGATCACCCGGCGAGAAGCCATGCAACCTCCCTCCCCGTGCCCTTGGCAGGAGCCACAAGCCCTTTAGTTCTTTCCAAATATCCTTCTTATTTTCTAGGACTTCAAAAATCTTATTCTGCATGTAAGTCTCCCGCGCGATTTTCATGCGTTGTTCTGCTTGGACTGCGAGAGATTGGTACTCCTGCCAGAGATTACCGTTTTTTGTGGGATCCATGGGGGATTTGCTTTATTTTTTGGTGTAAATTGCTTCAGTGGAGCGAGTTCATCTATTGCCCCATGAGATTGGCGCTGAGCTGTCCCAATAAATTGTCCATATCGTTGTTGTCCAAGCAATCAAACGCCGCCCAGTCACATTTACTCAGGTAAGATAAAAGATCTTCCTGTTCTATTGTTTTAAAATCTCTGTAACTAAAAGTGTCGGTGATGGGGCTATTGTTTAATTTAAAATCTATTTCAACGTCTATGAGTGTGTGATTGCTGGCAAAGGGCGCCGCCTGATTGCTGGCATTCAGCATCACGTTGTTGTCATCTGTCTAGTTACCTCGCCTGATGTCACCGAAAACGACTCATCTGACCGTAGCAGGCGGGTATTTACTATGTCTGTTTTCTGTATTGATGGGAGGACACGACGCTGTATAGCATGAACCACATCGACACGCTTGGTGCTATACTGTCAAAAATATTCGAAATTATTAAATCATTATTGCAACTTGTATTATTATTAGTTTGTGTTGTCCTCCCACCTACCATTTTAACCCGCGTGCTTCGTCCAGATGACGTCGACGCCGTATCTTGCAGCGTATCGTTGCTATCGTCATTCAAATTATTATCGATATTATATACATTATTATTATTATTTACATTATTACTAATTACACTATTTATCTTATCATTACTATTTCTATTTCTAATACTGTGCGGTGAAAAAGTTGTATTTTCCTTACTGGTAGGCAGGTCAATTTGGTAATTTTCAATTTTACTTTTAAATTCTTGATGTTTATGTTGAATACTTTTCAAAGTTTTCTCTATATTATTATTTATTGCAGTTTCATGATTGTTGCTTGCAGTCTCGTGTGCAATAATTTTTCCTATGTCCTTTAATATGTCGGAGTTGTCACTTTCAAAATTAGACTGCTCAATGTTATCTACTCTGTCTATAATTGCATTATAATTAGCTTCGATCTTATTCAACACATTATTTGTTATATTTTTACACGATTCGTGTAGCTGTTTGTTTTGAATTTTTAAATGATTAATTTCATGACAAAGCACTTGCTTTTCATTTAACATCTCCTCCAGCTGGGAGTGTTGTTTTAACATCTTATCTTTTATTTTCTGCATTTTGGACCCAATAATCAGTGCTAGAGTATGTATCGCTGGTCACGAATCTGGCCTTTTAACAATTGCATCCAATCTGCTTTCAAGAGAGGACGAATGTCTAGTAAGTGCATTGTCTATGTTTCTAGATGTCGAATTGGCGTACTCCACCAAACAGGAGACTGTTGTCCCTTTTTTAAAGGTAGTAGAATCTAACATACGTATTACCGATGCATTAACATCATTTACACTGCTGAAATTACTTGATTTGAATGAATGCGATGCATCGTCACCGTGAGTGGTCTCGACGCTCCTGGCCATGACGACGCTTGGGGATTCCCCGCTATGCTCTGCTCCCATGTTGGATGTAGGCGGGCTCAGTGACGTCACAGGTGAATGAGAGGCCACTCGGAGCTGGCTGCTGGAGGGGGTGGGGCGCTGCCCTAGCAACGGAGAGAGTGACGAGTTGGTTCACTAGATTGGCTTGCGCAGCCGTTACTGTCCTCTTATTGGCTGGAGTGGAAGCGGCTAACTCTTTCTCTGTTGCACACATGCTGATATTCGTCGCGCGCGGAGCTACCGACTTGATGACATGTGATATTGCAGATGTAGTACTTCCCTAATGAGTTGCTGCTCCTGGGGACCTCCCCGCAGATGGCGCAACTGTCGGCCATGATGGTGGTGGCGACGTAGATATTTGTTCCGCGAGGGGAAAATGCTGTTATTTGGACCAGGTTACAGTAGATGTCACCTCGGTAGCCTCGTTGTTACAGCTCAAATCGGTAGATGGCGCCTAGGTAGTAGGTGGCGCTGCGTTGAAATATCCTAATACGTGTCCACTTCTTCTATGTTACTTTTGCTCCATGCTCAGCTCCAAAAGGCAGGGGCCAATGCCACGAGCAGTCGAGCAGCAAGTCCCCACATACACAGAGAGAGCGAGAGAGAAAGAGAGACAGGGAGAATTAGAGTCCGCCTAGGTATTGTCAAAATGAAAAGTAAGTTCAATATTATTTGCTGTCTAGTCTAATTCTAAAATTATGCTATTCATACTCTCCTTTTTATATTATTAGAACATTTCAGGCGCGCTACGCGCGCCAGAATTTCACTTTTTATGTGAAATCATTTATATGCATCAAGTATTTATAAATTAAAAATTGTTAATACAATCATTTAGTTTTAGTTCAAGCATTAAACGATGAAATGATCTTTCTACTGAAAAAAATCAGGCTGCATAAAAATACATTTATAAGTGAGGTGTACTATATGAAGGTTGTGGCACGATAATAGTAATAGTATATACCTACAAAGTTTTAAGAATTTTAAATCATATACACGGTGATTTTCTTATCTTAAAAGGCAAATTACTCCTCAGATTTTCCATACGTAAAGACACTTTATTATTTTAGATAAATCGGTGCAGATAGTAAAGTGCGTGGATAATGTGTAGTGCGAGGATAGTGGGGTGTGAGGATAGTGGGGTACGTAAATAATGGGGTGCATGGATAGTAAAGTGCATGGATAATGCGAAGTGCGAGGATAGTGGGGTGCGAGGATAGAGAGGTACGTAAATAGTGGGATGCATGGATAGTAAGGTACGTGGTAGCATGGTCAGTGAGTGTAAGTGCATCAACATCAACAAAGCAATTAATGTATTTCTTTCTTATGCTTTCACTTTCTTTCTCTCTTTCTTTCTTACGCTCAGACGTGCATCATTATTTCAAGAGGATACAGAACGCACCTATTATCAACAATAATTACAGAAAACTTTATTTTTACATTTAATTTACAATTTTGAGAGAATGTACCATGTTGTCGTTTTTATCAAAAATAGTACAGAATGTGAATATTTTTTCAAAAGTGAAAATTAAATGAACAATTTGGGTTTTTGTAATGGTGTGTAATAAATGGTTTCACATCTTTTTATTAATAAATGAGATACTAATAAAATTAAATGTACAAAATTTTATTATTATTTGTTACATAATAGATCATTTGAATAATACATTTTTACTACTCTTATAAAATTATAGTACGATAAGTTACAATGTACCAAATTACAATTATGTTTTGTATTATTTAATTATTACAAATTATTTAACACTAATTTTTTTAAATTTATTATTGATGATGCTTATTACGCCACCAAATAGTAAATTAAATAATTTAACTTTATTTATCAAACGTAACTGATTGTTACGTAGATAATTATTGCATAGGTATTTTAAACTTAAATAATACATTTCTGAGATATAAACTATCTGCAATATAAATACATTTTGTATCTCTAAGGCATTTTACATATCTAAGGTACATGATATTTATATTATTACATTCATAGACAACTAATCTATGATAAACTTATATCATACATTTTCTAGTTATGTAATTATTGTCTATAAGTATTATATCAGTTATTTCATTTAGAATGGTTTTACAATTCGAAAAACTAAAACTAAATTTTCATTATGATGATAACAAATTTTTGTTACTAGTTAATGTTCATAATTTATTTCAAGTAACCCGGGTAAAAGTGGATTTCAGGTGGGTAAGTGAACCATCATGAATCATCATGAACAATCATTCATGATCATGCGAGATTACGCTCACAATTTGCTGAACTTGGACATGTTCGTGCAGAATCATGCAGTTTCATGCACTATCATGCTTGAAACTTGACTGGGCGTGTATTCGCATGTTGAAGGATACTTATACGTTTTTATGAAAGTTCATGAATGATTATTTACAAAAACGCATGAATGTTTATCAGCATGCCTATATATCCCCAGTCAAGTTTCAGGCATGAAAGTGCATAAAACTGCATGATTTTGCACAAACATGTCCAAGTTCAACAAATTTTTAGCGTAATCTCGCATGATTATGAATGATTGTTCATGATGATTCATGATGCTTCACTAACCCACCTGAAATCCATTTTTACCCGGGTAAACAGCGATAATAGTTATTTTTGTAAAATAAATCAGTATTGATGCATACTTTGTCATAAAACAGCAAATTAAATAATATTTTATAATTTGATAATCACTTCTAAATCATGAGAAACTTAAAGCGTACATTCTGTAAATATAAGCTATATAAGCTATATGAAACTTAAATTATTCATTTGGCAGATATAAATACATAACATTTCAATTATGAATATAGACATTGACTTCGAAGATAAATTTAGTGCTTTAAAATAATTGTGTGGAAGTATTACATCAGTCTTGGTTAGCATTTTCTCCAATGATTTAATTTTTATGTAGAACAATTGAAGAGTTGATAACATCTATTAACGGTAGTGGAGTGTCATCGTTAGTAGTAATTGATGTTGAATCAGAGCAATCAATTTGAACAACATTATCTGCTTTAAAAATAGTAAAATTATTGAAATTAGTATTTTAATTGATTTATTTTTAAATTAAAATTAGTGTGTATGTTTACCGTTGTATTGGACGTTTCCTACTACAGTAACTAATACTTCTTTAACAATTCCGTGCATGTTATTATAATTTTGAATACATACGGTGACTTTAAAAGTACCGTTGCATATATATCCATAAGCAAGTCTAGAATTTCCTAGTCTAGCAAAAACAGTTTTCATATATCTCTTAATTTCTACGAAGAAAAAAACAAAATCATTACAAATAAGGTAAAGTCGCCTATTATGACACATTGCGAAAATTAGATCCCATTATGAAACACGCTCAGAATATTTTATTTTATGGAAAATTTTGATTCGATTGATACAATAAAAAAATATACACTTTAACTTAAAGATCTCTTCTTCATGATGCAATTGAAAGAAAATGCGAAAGAAAAATTTTAGAAATAAAAAAAAAACTTTTTTATCGTAGTACTGTATGACGGGTAACTAACACTGGTCGAGTAGCTAGTTATGGGTGAATGAAACCTGTTACTATTTTATTGATTTTTTCCTTATATCATTATTGTCGTACATAAAAGATTATTCATTTTGTAGATAAGACCTCATAGAATAAATTAACATCGATATTACTTTTTTTTCTATGAATAATCGTAAAATAAATGGGTGTTTCTGAATAGGATACAAATTTTTTTCAGGACCCTATTTATGAAACACTAGAAGCTCGCGTTTCATAATTAGGAACCCGATTTCAGTTCCGTTCCCTATTCACGAAACACGTAAACAACACCGCAGAGCACGTTTCGGAGTCGAGATCTCGTAGCCTTTTATTTATTTAAAATATAATCGTTTACTTACATAGTGTGAGTGATAAGTATATAAGTGATTTTAGTGCATGTAGGTGTATTTTCCCTGAGCAAGTAAGTCAACATTTTACGTATAACTTCATAACAACAATCCTAACCTAGAAAATAGTTCTCTAGTTAAATGTAGCAAATACTTCTTTTTAAATATTAACTTTTTTACTTAATTAAGTATTTATATTACAGACATGAAGGTACGCAAACGTAATTCATCTAATAAAGAAAAAACGTCCAAAAAGAAAAATGAGAATCACGAGGCTACAAGACCATCTAAATCAAAGTGCAAAATAAAAGTTGTTAATAGTGTGTTAAGTAGAAAATACGCCAATGGAAAAATACTTAAACATGAAAAGAAAGTGTTATACACCTGAAGTAATTAAGGATGCAATGAAGGCTGTTAATGAAGGTGCGTCTCTCAGAAAAGCAGGTGGAATGTATGGCGTACCCTACGCTACACTAAGTAAAAAACTGAAAAATCCTGACGCTATTGGCAAAAAAGGTGGACCTCCTAAGGTTTCGACTGCAGACGAAGAAACAAACATCATTAGATGGTTAATTTACAGAGCTGAGACAAGCTCGCCTGTGACCAAATCTGAGTTATTGGCTGCATCGAGACCTACTTGTTGAAAGAACAAAAGAAGACTTGTTTCAAAAATAATCGCCCTGGGAAAAAATGGTATGCTAATTTCAAAAAACGTCATCCAGAGATCAGTTTGCGTGTAGCTCAAAATCTTCCTCTTGTGAGGGCTGCAGTCACTGAAAAGGATTTGCGTGAATGGTTTGGTGAAGTGCAACAATATTTAGAAAAAAAAGATTTGATAAATATAAATGCTTCCAGAGTGTTTAATTGTGATGAGACTAACATTCAATTGCATCCTAAAGCTGAGAAAGTTTCAGTAAAAAAAGGTGCACGCACAGTTTATAAGGTAGTTGATGCTCCTGAAAGAGAAAATGCTAAAGTATTATTTATGTACAGTGCCCAAGGTACGAGGGCACCACCTATGATATTATATAATTATAAGGAAGTTCCAAAGAAAGTATTAGAAAACTTCCCTGAAGGTTGGAGTATAGGTTTATCTGACAGTGGATGGATGAATACTGAAACTTTTTATGAGTACATGTCTAGAGTGTTTTATCCATGGCTAATTAAAAATGAGGTCGAATTTCCAGTTGTAGCGTACATGGATGGACATGCATCGCATATCACTCTTCCACTTGTTAAGTTTTGTCTTGAAAAAAAAATCGAACTCATCGCATTATATGCACATTCGACACACATTCTCCAGCCTTTGGATATTGCATATTTTCATCCACTGAAAGATATGTACAACAAGAAAGCAGTTCCTAAATGGAAACGAGAAAACAATGATAGACGACTGAAAAAAGAAGATTTTCCCAAAGCTTTACAAATAGCATTGGAACTTTTCTCAGAAGAGAAGAAAGTAATTGTCAGTGGCTTTAAAGCTGCTGGATTGTATCCATTTAATCCTGATAATGTTGATTACAACGTTTAAAAAAAAAGGAAAAAAAGTAAAAAAAGTAATTCAGATAAATATGAAACGACTGAAAAAAAACCAAACTCAAAATAATTTCGAAGATGCGGAACAACATTTGAAGAATTTTGAAAAGAATTTACCACTTTCATTAATAAATATATTTAAGAGTTGTGAAGAATCTCAAGAATGGCTTGGTTCCATAGAGAATAAAGGACTTTTTATGTACTGGCTTATTTTGAAGAAAAATATTTCTGGTTAGATTTTAACATTTCAATTTTAGTTAATCCTAGGCTAATCAATTAATATTTTTGATTTCTACGCATAACATATTTAATACTAACTTGAATACTTGATTATATACACGATTAATATTTACTAATGAACTTTATTATTTACATGATTTATATTTTACCAATGAACTTAGTTTCATAATTTTATTATATTTAGGTACGTTTTTAATAGAAGATAGTGAATATTTAGTCGTAAATACTGAAACTGTTAGACAGTTATCTATAATTAAGAATGTAAAAAAAGTAAATTTGCAAACAACTATGAAAGATTCAGTTCCAGTTGAACAACTAGTAGATATAACCGATGAATTATTCATTGAAGAAGAGACATCTCCAATTGAGCAAGTACTTGCTGTGCCTGTCGAATCAAATCAACCATCTGTGGAAGAGCCAATTGTAGTCGAAGAAGCATTACACGTGTCTGATGAGATAACTCTACCATTTTTGGAAAGCGCCTTCACGGAAGATAAAATATTTATTCTATCTCCAGAACAATATTTATTTACAGTAGACAATGTCAGTGCCACAAGTTTGATAACAAATTTGAATTCTCCAGTAATAGATGAAGTTAGTATTTGTAATTTCTATTAATTCAATAACGAACGTTGCCATGTTATTAATGATCAAAGTTGTTTTTAGATTAATTTTCGAAAATTACCGAGTCAAACAATTAAACTGATATAGTTGACAATGGCATTCTCAAAGAAAATATCGATACAAACCATCAACACAGTTCAGCGTCTAAAGAGGAAGGTACTGAAATTCCATTTCGCGATGAGTCGAACCGAATTGTCGACGAATGCGGCGATAATATGAATAAAAATGACTCGAAATTGATTCAAGAAAACCAAAAAGAATCGCAAAGTAAGATCATGAATCAGCTAATCAATATAATTGTAACAAAACGGACTTTTCTTAACCGCGAACCTTAAGTTTACGGGTTCGAAACCTCCCCCTAGCTAGTCGGTTTAAGCCAGGGTTCGCGGGAAAGGTAAGGACGGAGATGAAAAAAATACTGGTTTTTGACACTTCTGTCATTTACATTATAATATTAACAATTTTATTTAAACTTTAAAGAAAATATAAAAGTATATACAAAAAAATTAACAAAATTAATAAATAAACAAACTAAAGTTATTAAACGCTTATACAAGTTACTTAATTTCTATTAAACAATACAAACTTAATTTCTACGCAAAAACGGAATAACGCAAGTACGGAAAAACGGTGAATCATCTATAATACAACGGGAGCGCCCGATGCATTATAGTGCATTTTTGGTAAATCTTTACACTTCTTCAGTTCACGGGAGCGCCCGAGAAGTGAAGGTGCATCGGAAAACTGTCGATGCTAGCACGGGTGCGCACGAGCGAGCATCTCCAGCGAGTCGAAAACCCTAGTTGCACGGCTAACCTGGCTCGTGTCTCATCGCGTAATCACGGGTGCGCCCGAGAGTACATGAGGAGATGGCCGAGCGTAGGTTCCTCGGAACTAGCCCGGTTTACCGCCCAGGGCAGACTGTCGAAATACGCTTGGAAGCCTGCTTATATACAGCTCGAGCGCCGACAGTCTGTATATCTATACTTATTGCTGACGTAGGAGCGGCGACGGCGCAGTGGGGTAATCCTCGGCCGCTCCGGTATAGCACGTATACCTCAAGTATAGGCGCGGCGCGCGCGCGGTGAGGGGCAAGCGTTGCCCAGCGACGGCTCGCTGCCGTAGAGCGGCTCGCTGCCGTAGAGCGGCTCGCTTCGCGAACTAGCCGAACGCGCCAAAACTCATACTCTCTCTCTCGCACTCACTATCTAAAATTATGTACACTTAATTGCTGGCCCGCTGGCCATTTAAATTCTACTACACACATAATATTCAACGCATACATGTGATGGCATGAAAACGACCATCCCATCACATACCCCCCTATTTCGAAGAGTGAAACAACGGTTTCACTCTTACAAACACAAAACGAATATAAACAAAACTTATGCCGTGCCTTCTGCCAATATATTTCCCTGCGAATCTTCCGCCTTTTATACGATACTGGCCGTTAAGGGTTTTAGATCTCTTCATTATCTAAATCGAAGATAACGGGGGAAATTCGGCGGCGTACGGTAAACGGTCCCTCAAACTTATCATCTAATTTAGCGGCAAAATCATTATTCTTATTTGATAATCTATGTGTACGTACTAACACTAATTCACCTAACTCTGGTTTCCAATCGCGCCGGCCCAAATTGTAATATTTTTGTTGTCGTTGGAAACTTCGCGCCATGTTTACCCTAGCTAATCCTAAAGCTTCGCGGACTGTGATCTCCTCCTCACCTCTTGTTCCAAGCTTGCTGGAGCAACCATCTCTCTTCCAAAAGTTAAGTAGGCCGGTATATAGCCTGTTGACTCACTTACGGACGAGTTGATTGAAAATGCAATTTCGGGTAAAAATGCATCCCAGGACTTGTGGTTACGTTCCTTGATATACTGCCGTATCCTAGTTTTAATTGTGCGATTCGCACGCTCTACCGGATTGCATTGCGGCGTATAATATAAGGTGGTGTGAAATCATGTTTTATACCCGCGTCCTTCAAAAGGCTATTCAACTCTTTAGAAATAAATTGTCGGCCATTATCTGTTATAACCGACTGCATGCAGCCAAAACGCAAAATGACGTCGTTTTTAAACGTCTTAGCTATATTGCTGCCGGTCGCTGTGCGTAGTGGTTTGACCTCCACCCACTTCGTAAAACAGTCCTGCATCACCAAGATGTGTCGAAAATTTCCGCTAGATCTTGGTAATGGGCCTACTAAATCGATAGACCAACGTTCCGCTGGTCCATCCACATACCTCGCATGCATTTTTCCTGCCGGTGCAACCTGCATAGGTTTATGCACCTGACAGCTGGTGCATGACCTGACGTATTCGGTGGCTTCCCTAAACATTCCGGGCCAGTAGTAACGTGTTGCAAGTTTTGCAAGCGTTTTGGCTACTCCTAGATGACCGGCTGTCGGGTTGTCGTGCACTTCTTGCATCACTCTCGCACGCTCTCCCTCCGCCACACAGATCTTCCATTCGTCGTCAGGCTCGTTATTCTTGAAATCGAGGCTATGTAGGATGTGTCGGTACAAACGGTTTCCTTTTATACAGTATTCGGAGTTATCTTGGGGTTTCTCTTTTACGGAATTGAACATGCGTCCATACCACTTGAGTTTCCCCGTGGCTCCAATTTCGAATACTTCCAGTGGTTGCCGTGTGAGGGCGTCGGCGACGTTGTTCTCAGCGCCTTTTCGATAGAATATATCAAAATCCCACTGGCTTAGTTCCATAGCCCATCGAGCTAACCTGCCTGATGGGTTATCGATTTTATGGAGCCACTGTAGTGACTGGTGATCTATCACCACCTCAAAATGGTAGCCTTCTAGGTACCCCCGCATCTTCCAAATGCCCCATTTTACTGCAAGACATTCGAGTTCCGTGACCGAATAATTGCGCTCTGCCTTGTTGATCGTGCGGCTAGCATACGCAATTACCCGTTCTTCTTCTCCCTCTCTCTGTGTTAACACTGCGCCGAGTCCCTCAAGGCTAGCGTCCGTCTGCAGCACGAACGTTTTTTCCCAATCAGGACACGCCAGCACTGGAGCTTCCGTGAGTCGACGAATTAGTTCTTCGTACGCCCTCTGCTGGTCTGTTCCCCAGTCCCACACAGTTTTCTTCCGAAGAAGTCTGCTGAGTGGCGCTGCGATCTGTGAAACGTCTTTCACGAACCGACGGTACCAGGAGAGTAGGCCAATAAAACGACGTAATTCCTTCGTGTTGGTCGGTGGAGGAAGTGCTTTAATGGCTGCCACCTATTCCGGATCAGTGTGCAGGCCATCTTTATTTACAATATGTCAAAGATATTTCAGTTGTTGCCGGACAAATTGGCACTTCTCCCAGTTAGGAACTAGACACGCCGCTCTTAGTCGTTCCATTACAATTTTTAATAATTTTACGTGATCTTCGTAATTTTCCGAAACTATGATAATATCATCAAGGTAAACACACACGTGTGGTGCTAAATCTGGCGTTATAATTCGGTCTAGTAATCTTTGGAAAGTGGCGGGGGCCGCGTGTAAACCAAACGGCATACCCTTGAACTCAAAGAGTCCTCTACCCGGTGCGGTGAACGCCGTGAGACGCTTGCTCTCTTCGGTGAGCGCCACCTGCCAGTAGCCATTCTTCAGGTCGATAGTCGTAAGTAGTTTCGCGCCTCTAAGTTTATCTAGAGTTGCGTTTACCTGAGGTAAGGGATACGCATCTTTCCTCGATATACTATTCAGACGTTTGAAATTCACGCGAAAACGGTTTTTCCCGTCCTTTTTCGTCACTAGAACGACTGGAGAATTCCACGGACTATCAGACGGTTGAATGACGCCATCTATTAACATTTTATCGACCTCTTCATAGATGAGTTTTTGCATCGCGGGATTTTTAGGTTGGTAACGGTGCTTAAAAGATGTGTTGTCTAGCAGACGGATTTCATGCTTGACTAACGGTGTTACTCCTTTGACTGAGTCAAACTTGCGTTTTTCCTCGTCAAGGAGCGAAATCAGGTGCTTTCGTTGCTCTTCCGGTAACGTGGATAAACCTTCAATCGGATCGACAGAGCATAATCCGTCTGGAAGCTCGTCATCCTCTTGTGACAGGTCATCGTTGTCAAGAGTAACGCGTAAATTTAGATGGTTCAGCAGGTTCATTCCAAAGATAGCGTCATGGTCGAGGGTGTACATTACCAGAAAGCGGTGGTATAATGATCGCTTCCTTATCGACACTCGTCCTGATAAACTTTTATTTACCACTATTGGAGTGCCGTCGGCCATTGTCGCTACCTTGTTCTCGAGTCTCTCCAGCCAACCTCCATGATTGACTAAATCAGCCACTTCCTGGCTAATGTAGGAGCAGATGGATCCCGTGTCGACTAGGGCTCGAAAAATGTGACGCCCCGCCTTCATTGAAATGAAGTAGCGGGTGTCTCTGGTTTTTGAGCGGCCGGGTTTCTTCGCGGCCCGGCCGCGTTGCCGTTTTCCGGCTTCGGGCATCGGTAATCTTTAAAGAACACGCCCTCTTTGCCACAAAACGAACAGAATTTCCGTGCCGGATTCTGGCACTGGAATCTGCTGTAACCCCGCTTGCAACGCCAGCAGCATTTATTGCAGTCATACGTCGCAACATTATCAACTTTACCACGTGGGCGGCTGTTCTGTTGCGGCGCTCTCGTTCTGTTTTCTTCCGTGACCTTTTTCAGTGTCTCTTCTACACGGTCGACGCACTGAATTAGATCGTTAATAGATTGCAGTTGCCTCCGCGGAATGTGCAACTGTAGTTCCGCTCGCATGTTATAGGATACGTTGTCCAACTGTGTTGCCAACGGTATACCACCTCGACGTCGCATAAGCGTCGAAAGCTGTGTTACGTATGTTCTTATTTCTTCGCCCTGCAATTGTCGACGATTGTGGATCTGGCTATCCAAATGTCGTAATTGCATAGGCGAGAGAAGAAATGATCGGAGGTTCTCTTTTAGTTCCTCCCAGGTGAAAATCACTCCGAGATTACGCAACCAAAGTTGTGCTTCTCCCCTTAAAAGTTCGGGGAAACCTTGTAGCAACTGTGCATCGGAAAGTCTATATGCACGTTGCAATTCTTCTACGCGCTCTAAAAATGTGTAGAGCTTCCTCCCATCGAAATGACAACCCCACTTGGGCATTGTTTCCAAAACGCGGGTTGATTCATTCGGAGCCTGCACGTAAATTACTTGCGGTATTGCCTGCTCCATCTTACTCGCGGCGGTGCTAGCCAGAATTCCTTGCTGCTGCATTCTTATTTGTGCTCGTTCTTGAGAGGATTTTATCACATCTTGCTCCTTCACTGCTGTCTCGTTGAATTCTGGTTTGTCTTCGTCTGTTTTGTCGAATAACGCTGGATTCGAACGTATGAATTTTACCATGCGTTGTCGCAGCTCCGCAATCGTACCTTGATGATTCAGTGCATGTGTCTGCATTAATTCTTGCAGCTCCTCCTTAGAAAGGTCATAGACCCACGATACAGCCATTTTTATAATATAAAACAAGTGTCAAAAACCAGAGAAAAAATAATGTCCAAAACTGTTCGGGCGCCATGTAACAAAACGGACTTTTCTTAACCGCGAACCTTAAGTTTACGGGTTCGAAACCTCCCCCTAGCTAGTCGGTTTAAGCCAGGGTTCGCGGAAAAGGTAAGGACGGAGATGAAAAAAATATTGGTTCTTGACACTTCTGTCATTTACATTATAATATTAACAATTTCATTTAAACTTTAAAGAAAATATAAAAGTATATACAAAAAAATTAACAAAATTAATAAATAAACAAACTAAAGTTATTAAACGCTTATACAAGTTACTTAATTTCTATTAAACAATACAAACTTAATTTCTACGCAAAAACGGAATAACGCAAGTACGGAAAAACGGTGAATCATCTATAATGCAACGGGAGCGCCCGATGCATTATAGTGCATTTTTGGTAAATCTTTACACTTCTTCAGTTCACGGGAGCGCCCGAGAAGTGAAGGAGCATCGGAAAACTGTCGATGCTAGCACGGGTGCGCCCGAGCGAGCATCTCCAGCGAGTCGAAAACCCTAGTTGCACGGCTAACCTGGCTCGTGTCTCATCGCGTAATCACGGGTGCGCCCGAGAGTACATGAGGAGATGGCCGAGCGTAGGTTCCCCGGAACTAGCCCGGTTTACCGCCCAGGGCAGACTGTCGAAATACGCTTGGAAGTCTGCTTATACACAGCTCGAGCGCCGACAGTCTGTATATCTATACTTATTGCTGACGTAGGAGCGGCGACGGCGCAGTGGGGTAATCCTCGGCCGTTCCGGTATAGCACGTATACCTCAAGTATAGGCGCGGCGCGCGCGCGGTGAGGGGCAAGCGTTGCCCAGCGACGGCTCGCTGCCGTAGAGCGGCTCGCTTCGCGAACTAGCCGAACGCGCCAAAACTCATACTCTCTCTCTCTCGCACTCACTATCTAAAATTATGTACACTTAATTGCTGGCCCGCTGGCCATTTTAATTCTACTACACACATACTATTCAACGCATACATGTGATGGCATGAAAATGACCATCCCATCACATAATTTAAAATTATTTGATAAATTTCAGTAAATATTCATGTGCATTCCTTATGCTTATAGATTACTCGCTTTCTCAACAGAAGGAGAACTTTTGCGAATCTTTTATTCTTCCTACAGAATATTTGCCTAAAAATAAAAAACAAAAATTGACACCAATAGGCAAGAAGAAACTACCTGCTGTAGGAACCTGTGAGGTATGGTTAGAAATTCAGACTGAAAAAGAGCGACAGCAAAAAATAGAAGAGGAAAAATTAGCAAAGAAAAAAGAATTACAAGAAAAGAAAAAGAAGTTGGCAGAAGAAAGAAAAAGATTACAAGAGGAGATGAAAATGCTGCAAAAGAAAATCAAACAAGAAGCTGTATAATTGATCTAATTCAACAATATTTATTACATATTGTACCAAAGTATTAAATCTAGTTTAATTTTGAGTAATTTGTTAACTAAAATTTACAAATATTATGTAAAGTTACCATTTAAATGAAGAAATTTTAATAAAAACTTTATTTTTTAATTTAAAACAAAGTTACATGTTTTTCTCACCTTATGTTATTATTTAAAATTATTATTTTTGATATTTGAGTGAATATTTTGTTTGTTTGTACGGTCACATCATTTACAAAACTCAAATTTAACAGTATTCACTTTAAATATTGATAAATTATTCATAAATAAAAATATTTTAGTGTGTTTCATAATAGGAGTTACTGTTTCATAACATGGGTGCTAGTGGTAAAATCGTGTTTCATAATAGGGCCCGGAAGTACATTCACAATTTTATTTTTAAATTATTAAATATAATATTAATTAAAAAAGTAAAAAGCGGTATAGATTCTACATAAAATAGCGCTTCAAATGAGTTATAATAATATCTGATTTGATGTGATCTATTTATTTATATTTTGAGTTGAAAAAAAAGTACCCGAAAACCGTGTCATAATAGGCGACTTTACCTTAATAAAGATAGAACTATAAAAATATAAATAAAAATCAACTTACTAATCTTTCCATCAGCTGTTGGTAAATCAGTAAAGGTTACTTCTTGAGGTTCATATTCTTCATCTGACACCGGTTCGTATTGACCTAGAAATTCCATGATCGTATTAACTTGGATATTAATTTCCATCGGAACCAGATTATTGTTTCTACGAAAAGCTGATGCTGTAGCTCGAGCTGATCCACCATCGATGTGGACAATCTGAAAATAACATATATAATTAATTAATATAATCTATGTAATAAATAATAAATTTGTGACAAAGATTTTACATTGTATAATTTAAAAAAAAATGAATTATTAAAATAACAATACAAAATTTGTGGTTTCTCGGCATAACGACATAATAAGTCCACTTTTTTTAAAATTGAGTTTTTAACGTTTTTGGCATCCTTACTTAGTATATTTTCAGATAAACATGCAAAAAATAATGAATGTGTAAATATGTGATATGTGAAGTGATCATATCTGCTATTTATAAATTTTTTTAACATTGGTTTAATTGGAAAATCAAATCTTTATACCTTAATATCTCGAAAACAATAAAAGTGGACTTATGTCGTTATGCCTTTCACCCACATAAATATATTTTAGAGTAAAATATAAATAAATAAGATTGTTATCAGAATAATTATGCAAAGTACCTCATGTATTCGTAACTCCAATTCATAATTGGCGATTTGCTCATTCCAAATGAGACATTGTATCCTCTTGGATGATCCATTATTTAGAACAAATTTTAATAGGCGATGTACGCCTCTATCGCCACCAACGCGCCTAGGAGCTTACACTTCATCTACGTAACCTATTAGTTCTCTGAAACAGAAAATCAAAGTTATAAATTATTAATCACTAATATTAATGATTTGTACATTAATTATCAATTTATAACTTAATTATGAGTATTTATAATCAAATAGAAAATAATTATTAAAAGTAATAAATAATAATAACGATAATAATATAACGTACACATTTCTGTCTCCGTTTCTTATATCGTCGATCCCAGCATCTGAAGTGAAATTATTCCTTGCAATTTCCTGCATGGCTATTCTGTAATATTAATTACATTTATGAATAATATTTTATTAATTTATAATAATATATTAGAAAAATAATAGAAAAATAATCTTCTTACAAAAATAAAATTTACTTACGTACGATTATACGAATGAAGCTTGTGGCATGTAAAATGCCACAATGAAAAAGTAAACAGAGAAGTAAGATGAGGTTATATTGGACAGGTAGGGTTAGTATTGGGGTAGATTATTAAATAAACAAACTCCGGACGGAATAACGCACGCACCAAACCACCGAACGCACGCTATTTTAATTTGCTAAATTTTTCATTTAATTAATAAACCGCGAATCTTTTATATTTCACGGGGGGAGATCGACGGTGCAACACCACACAAACACACCACGAGCACAGACACACCACAAAAACAGCGGCCGATGTAGCAGACACCTCCAGACAAGCTGAGCAGCACAAGGAAGCGGCGACTACGGAGAAGAGGTCGAGGCCTTCATTTGTTTCAGGAGCAGCCGTCCTAGAAAGAGAGAAACAGGAGACGACACGAGCGGCCGCGAGCCGCGGGCCGAGGCAGCAGCAGCAGCACAGCAGCAGCAACACAGCAGCGGCAGCACGGCGGCAGCAGAAGAAAACGTACTCACACACACACATACACACTCGCGTACGCGGACACCCGGGAGATAGAGCGATCGGAGCGCGAGGAGGCTCAACGGCGTCATCTGTAAGGACGACGACGGGAGCAGATGATGAGGAGGCGGGCGCGTGTCATGCGCATGGAATCGAGTGGGGAGAGTAGAGGGAGAGCCGAGCGGCAAGAGAGAGACGGAGGACGAAGCCTCAAATAAGATGAGAAGAGAGATGCGCGCACGGAGAAGGGAGCAAGACGCGCTTACAATGAACGCGTCGCGCTCCGTCCGTCCGCATGTAAGAAATATCGAGTAATGGGATGAGTATCGGAGAAGCGTGCAGTATAGAGGGCGCTATTAATATTTTGAATTATGCACGTCCCCGGGGCGAACTGCACGACGGGTAAAATTAGAGCAGTAACTAACCTTCGGTTACTACTCTAGTAAAAATCGAGTTTAGGGCCTATGCCCACAGGTGTTAGAAAAGGAGAAAAGATCGAGTAAGGCAGAATAGAGGGAGCTAGGGTATAAGGACGCCACGAAGAGAGGACTCGTGTCCTTCCGCCCTGCCCCATTCCGTCCGGAGCCTTCACCGCAGACAGTCGTGTCACGCAATACCGAGAAGCTTAGCTGTCCGAATGGAGAAAAGGTAGCGAGTCTGATTAGTACGAGGATTCTCTGTGAGATAGTCAGTAACGTGAGTACTGATTGGTCGGCAGTTATTTGCCCACAAAGCGCTCGACCTTCAGATTCAAGAAGTTTGTAATTTTGCCTCGAAAAATTACTTGGTGAGATCCTTTCGTACTTATTCTTTGTTTCAGTGCCGTCGAGATTTGGGAGACTTGGTGGAGAGTCGGAGCTACAATTGTGTGTGTTCGCCGCCGATTATTTTTTTGTTGTTTTAGGTCGAGAGTTCCCGAGTTCGAGACGAGTTTATTATTTACAGGTGGTATAAAATACCGGCAACGCGGTCGGCACTTGGTGCGTGCTAGTAACGGCGAGAGCGGCCATTGGACCGCCCACGTGCAACCATAGGCCTTTAGCGAAATAGTTAACAGAGGGAAATAAGTAAAGTCGTGGCGAGGGTAGAAAATTAAAGTATTAAAATTTGGGGTGTTATAATTAGTATACAAAATTAAAGTAGTAAATTTTGGGGTTTTCTAATTATTATTTTAAGAAATTAAATGTTACAATTAAGGAAGCAAGTAAAGTTATGGCGGCATATGAAATGTTAACGGACCGACATCTGATTATTTATAGGTATTAGCGATAAATGCAATTTTATGTATAGATATTATTATCGAGAAATAAAGTTAGAAAAGATTATATATGTATATATATATTTATATATCATTTACGTAGCTAGCACCTATATGAGCCATAATAATTTAAATTGTTAATAATTATTTATTTAAATAACTCGAGATTGGATCTCCGTGGGTTGCGCCGTTTGTCCAGGCGTCGTCTCAGTGAACCTCCTCTCGAGATCGGAGTAGTCCACCAGAGGGTAATTGTCGAGTAATAAATAGCAGTATTGTCCGAATAATAAAATAATTAATGAGTTGTATGAACAGAATCCATATCGGTTAAAACTACAACATCATAAGCTTTGTAGTTATACAAAATTAATTTATATATGTACTGCTCTTTGCGCACGTCAGTGTTTGATTATCTATGTACGCTTTTGATACTAAATGAAGCAACAATATTTGTACCTAATAAGAGAAGAAATTTTTTTATTATCTATATACAAATATTCAAAATAACATATTATTGCGCATAATAGTAAGATATATTAACAGTTTCTTCCCGGCTAATGCATAAGCCACTTTTTTCTAATTATCTACAAATTTAATTAAAATTTATACTTTCGATAAAATCTTGATGTTTCTGCCTCTTTCTAGTAGCTTAATGAATACAATAACCGGTTGCATAAAAAGTTTCCTTAACTTTTACGATTTTAGTAAGACAATATTCAAAGAAATTCGCGATAATTCATGAGTCATTTTTGACTCGTGCCGGGACGAACTTGTTAACGTGGATAACAGAATTTACACGCGAGTCGAGATAGAAGCGTGTATTATTTAGAATGTATATTCTCTGTTTACGTACTGACATGGAAATTTGGATAGACCTTCGACTGTACGCTTAGTATAATGTTGCGCGCGGTATGCATGGTTGAAGGAATGAGAGGTATGCTCCCTCAGAGACTTCTGAATGTCTTTGAAGCGTAATAGGGGAGAGCGGGACATAATCAATGCGAGGTAATATGAACACTTGAAATTTAAAAAATGTGTCCATTATATTTCACAAATCACTGTTCATTATGCCTCGCGCCTTTTAACACAAGTTTTATATGGGAGTTCCTTTTGCATTACAACTTCTAGAGCGAGGTCAATGAACACTTCTGAAGACCTTTTTTCATTTGCAAATATTTAATATTTTTTGCGAGTTACAAATAATTTGAAATGATACAATTACTTATTAGATATTAGAAAGAATTTATGTAATAGTAACTTTTATTGAAATCGTGATTTAGTACTTTTAAAACTTAAAGTGATTATTTTGCCTCAAAAGTGCTCATTTTGCCCCATCCTCCCCGACCTCGAGCAACGTTTTACTAAACCTGCACTCGACGTGAAAAATAACTTCGAATTTCGCATCGAATTTCTTAGAGATTTCATGAATGTAATTCGGTTACGTATAGTTAGGTTGTGGCGCCCACTGTCGTCCCGTCAAGCAACCAGCTGGCGACTAGGCCAAGCGTCGAGCGGCAGCGATACCCGCGCAAGCAGATTCTCGTGCCTCGAGTGGAGCTCGAGGCGAACTAGTCGTCCGGCAAGCCACAGTCGCTCGCCGCCTCACGCCCAGGGCTCATCTCGTTATAGCTCTGGCGTATTTCAGGACAATAGTCCATCCTGTATATAGTTGAACATATAATATAAGGAGTTATTAAGGTTAAGCCTTGTCTTATCTATCTCCTCGGAATCCTTCATATCCCTCGCTCATCCTGTAAGCTAGGGCAGTTTGGTATATACGAGTGTTCCCCGTGATTAGCGGGAACCCCGCATTACCATAGTGGTGACCCCGACGACTCCGAGTGAGAATTATATTTTAAAGACGAGATTTAAATAATCTTCGCGAGTGTTCTTGTACTGAACCAAGGAGTGTCAGAAAATCCTCTAGTTCCCGGCAGCAGGGCATGGAATGAATCCCACTAGCAGCCGTGCAACAAGACGCTGAGGACAGCGAGACCGCTCCAGTACCTCCTGCTAGGCCTTTAAGAAGCAGGGTAATTGAGGTCATTGCGGCGAAGAGGCTCTTGTCGGCAACCAGCAGCACCTCAGGGCAGACGTCTCTCAATAGAGAACGCGGACGCGCAATTGCGCCGCGAGGAAGCAATCCCGCCAATTTTGCGCGCGTTTTTGCTGAAAACGACGCCGTTGAGCCGGTCGATAGTAAAGTTTGTGATCGCTCGGATGGCGAGTTACTAGACTCGCCGCGAGGTGACGCCGCCGACGATTCCATCGACTCCGCCAGTCAAGAAGAGTTCGACCGCACGGTCTTGCAGTTGCAAGTCTCGCCCACAGAGGACGCCAGTGTGTCAGTGTTGCTCGAGGACACCAAGCGCACGCCAGTCATGCCGAACGGAACAGGTGGCGCGGATGGAGCGGGCGGCACGGCGTCGGTCGAGGCAACGAGCTGTCGCTTACCGCAGTTCATAAAAGACCAACCGCAGCTTTGGTTTTATCAACTCGAGTCCGTTTTTCTTGTTAATCGTTTCAGACCAGACGAGTCGAAATTTCATCTCACGATTAGCGCTTTGGATGCAGACGCGCTAATCGAAGTTGCAGATCTGCTAAAGACGCCGCCTGCTAAAAAAGAGAATTCTTTCTAGATTTTCTGATTCCCCAGACCGCAATCTGCAAATGCAGTCGCTGGCAGGAGATATGGCGTGTGAAGACATTTTGCGCGTGAAATAGCTCGCTTTACTACCTCTTCATGCACAAGGGGTTTTAACAATTTTCAAAAAAAATGATATTCCCCTGTTCTACAAACTCAGCAAGTCGCTGCGGTGCAGCGCGAGTCGGACTTTACGCAAGTTAAGCTTTTGTTAGCAGAGCTTATCGGCATCAACCGAGACATGCTAAAAAAGCTCTCTCCTGGAGGTTCACAGCGGGGAGCAAGCAACTTTAATCGCAACAGAGGAAGGTCGAGCAGTCCTCGTCGCCTCAACGGACTCTGCCACTATCACTTTCGATTCGGAGCAAATGCCCGTCGATGCGTGCCACCGTGCTCGTACAAGGCACCACAGCAGGTGAACAGCGGGAACCAGGAAAACTAGCGATGCTATCGTCTGTGATGACCGCAGACGGCAGCCGCATTGACGTCAACAACAACATCAACAAGCAGCTGCCCAAGGAGACCCGCCTGCACATATTCGATAGGACAACAGGTTTGAAGTTTCTTGTTGATTCTGGATCAATCGTGTCGTTACTTCCACACACAGCATCTAAGCTCAGACGATCTCCATGCGAGCTCAGGTTAGTTGCTGCCAATGGATCCGTCATCAACACTTATGGTCTCAAGGTGGTCACGCTCAATTTTGGAATGAGGCGAGCGTACTTTTGGGCCTTCATTCTAGCAGATGTTAAGCAGCCAATAATAGGAGCAGATCTCGTTGCTCATTTTGGGCTGTTTGTTGACCTCAAGAGGAGGCGCCTCTATGACTCAACTACTGCTATAGGCTCAGATGGAGTCACTCATCGGGTGCCCACTCCGAGTATCGCATCCGTAGCTTCTAACTTTAAGGACATTAGAGATGAACGAGTTGCTAATCTCGTTTCTCGTTTTCAGAGTGTTTCTTGCTCTGATTCATCTCTTCGAGGAGGACCGTCAGTACCAGCTATCTCATACCACATTGTCACCAACGGCCCACCTGTGCACCATCGTGCCCGCCGACTTACTGGTGACAAACTAAAGGCAGCCAAAGAGCATTTTGATTTGCTCCTGTACCACGGCGTCATCCGGCCGTCCAGCAGCCAGTGGGCCAGCCCGTTGCATATGGTGCGTAGGAAAAATGAAACATGGCGTACGACTGGAGATTTTCGTGGTCTTAATGCCACCACTGTGCCTGACCGATATCTGGTCTATCGCACGGAGGATCTCATTCACAGTCTACATGGTGCGAAGATTTTTACGGTTTTAGATCTGGAAAGGGCTTATAACCAGATACCTGTGACTCCAGAAGACGTCCCAAAGACGGCCATAATTACCCCCTTTGGACTCTTTGAATTCGTGGGCATGCCACCACGTCTCCGTAACGCTTCTCAGACATTCCAAAGATTTATGGATAATTTGTTCCATGGTTATGACTTTGTCAAAGTGTACTTCGACGACATAGTCATCACCTATAAGTCACTTGAAGAACACCTAGAGCACCTAAGAATAGTTTTAGATATACTAATTAGAGATAAATTAATCGTTAACTGGGATAAGTGCCAATTTGCCAAAGAAGAGGTGAAGTTCCTAGGATACTGCGTCAACACATCCGGTTTCCAGTCACCAGCTGATCGGATCGACATTATCACAAACTACTCCCGTCCAGAGACTGTGATGGATTTACGCCGCTTTATCGGCATCATCAATTATTTCCGTGCCTGTATTCCGCATGCAGCTGAAATGCAAGCACCGTTAACTGATTTTTTACGTAGCTCTAAGAAGAGGGATAAAACGTAGATTGTTTGGTCTGACAAGGCCATCGAAGCCTTTCAGAAATGCAAGGACAGCCTCGCAGCTGCTACCAGTACGAGTTTTCTCTCACCGACAGCTCCACTTTGCCTCACCAGGGATGCGTCATCGACGGCCCTGGGAGCGTGACTTGAACAGCTGGAGGATGATGACTGGCGACCTCTTGGTTTCTATTCCAGGAAGCTGTCGCCCACTGAAGTAAAGTATAGTCCGTACGACAGGGAGTTGCTGGCAGTTTTTGCAGTGCTCAAATACTTCGAACACGTGCTTGAGGGTCGTGAGTTCGTAATTCGGACCGACCACTGGCCGCTGGTCAAGACCCTTGACCCGCGTCCTGAAAAAGCTTCACCTCGTCAATGTCATCAGCTGGAGTACATTAGTCAATTCTGTGCCAAGCTGGAGTACATAATCAAGATATGGGAATTTTTATATTATTTATTTAAATATTCAGATTATTATTAATAATTTATAAACAATATAGTTCTAAATGACCATTTGATCAATCGCAAATATAGAAACTGTATGCGTGATATCTCAAGATCGAAGTAATTTTATTTTATTTATTTAAACAAACAAATTATTATTAATAATTATTTAGCAGTGTTGTTGAAAATGATAATGAAATCAATCGAAAATATAGAAACGCTACGTGGGATACCTCAAAATACGAGAAGTTGTATTTAGTTATTTAAATGAACAAATTATTATTGTTAATTAATAAAAAATATTGTTGCAAATGACAATTAGATGAATCTCAAATATGGAAACGCTATGCGTGATATAACAATATACGAGAAGTTTATTTTTTTTATTTAAATATTCAAATTTTTATGAATAATGTATAAGCAATATTGTTGAAAATGGCAATTAGAATAATTGAAAATATGGAAACGCTGCGTATGATATCTCAAAATTTGAAAAGTTTTATTTTATTTGTGTAAATAAACAATTTATTATTAATATTTTATAAGCAATATTGCTGAAAATGACAATTCAACCAGTCGCAAATATGGAAACGCTATGCGTGATATCTCAAGATATGAAAAATTTTATTTTATTGATTTAAATATAAAAATTATTATTAATAACTAATGAGCAATATTGTTGAAAATGACAATTAGGTGAATCACAAGTATTGAAACGCTATGTGTGATATGTCAAGATATGAGAACTTTTATTTTATTTATTTAAATAAACAAATTATTCTTAATAATTTATAAGCAATATTGTTGAAAATGACCATTCGATCATCGCAAATATAGAAACGCTACGTGTGCTACCTCAAAATACGAGAAGTTGTATGTATTTATTTAAATAAACAAATTATTCTTAATAATTTATAAGCAATATTGTTGAAAATGACCATTCCATCAGTCGCAAATATGCAAACGCTACGTTTGATACCTCAAAATACGAGAAGTTGTATTTATTTATTTAAAAAAAAAAATTATTATTAATAATTTCTAAAGCAATATTGTTGAAAATGACAATTCGATCAGTCGCAAATATGGAAAGGCTATGCGTGATATATCAATATATGAAAATTTCTATTTCATTTATTCAATAATCAAATTATTATTATTAATTTATGAGCAATATCGTTGAAAATGATAATTTGATCAATTGCAAATATGGAAACGCTATGCGTGATATATCAATATACGAGAAGTTTATTTATTTTATTTAAATATTCAAATTTTTATGAACAATGTTTAAACAATATTGTTGAAACTGACCATTCGATCAATCGCAAATATGGAAACGCTACGTGTGATACCTCAAAATACGAGAAGTTGTATTTATTTATTTAAATAAACAAATTATTATCAATAATTTATAAAGCAATATTGTTCAAAATGACAATTCGATCAGTCGCAAATATGGAAGCGCTATGCGTGATATCTCAATATATGAAAAGTTTTATTTTATTGATTTAAATATAATAATTATTATTAATAAATAATAAGCAATATTGTTGAAAATGACAATTAGGTGAATCACAAGTATTGAAACGCTATGTGTGATATGTCACGATATGAGAAGTTTTATTTTATTTATTTAAATAAACAAATTATTCTTAATAATTTATAAGCAATATTGTTGAAAATGACCATTCGATCAGTCGCAAATATGGAAACGATACGCGTGATATCTCAAGATATGAGAGTTTTATTTTATTTGTGTAAATAATCAAATTATTATTATTAATTTATCAGCAATATTGTTGAAAATGATAATTTGATCAATTGCAAATATGGAAATGCTACGCGTGATATCTCAAGATATGAGAAGTTTTATTTTATTTATTTAAATAAACAAATTATTCTTAATAATTTATAAGCAATATTGTTAAAAATGACCATTCGATCAGTCGCAAATATGGAAACGCTACGCGTGATATCTCAAGATATGAGAATTTTTATTTTATTGATTTAAATATAAAAATTATTATTAATAACTAATAAGCAATATGGTTGAAAATGACAATTAGGTGAATCACAAGTATTGAAACGCTATGTGTGATATGTCAAGATATGAGAAGTTTTATATTATTTATTTAAATAAACAAATAATTCTTAATAATTTATAAGCAATATTGTTGAAAATGACCATTCGATCAGTCGCAAATATGGAAACGATACGCGTGATATCTCAAGATATGAGAAGTTTTATTTTATTTGTGTAAATAATCAAATTATTATTATTAATTTATGAGCAATATTGTTGAAAATGATAATTTGATCAATTGCAAATATGGAAACGCTACGCGTGATATATCAATATACGAGAAGTTCTATTTATTTATTTAAATAAACAAATTATTCTTAATAATTTATAAGCAATATTGTTAAAAATGATCATGCGATCAATCGCAAATATGGAAACGCTACGTGTGATACCTCAAAATACGAGAAGTTGTATTTATTTATTTAAATAAAGAAATTATTATCAATAATTTATAAAGCAATATTGTTCAAAATGACCATTCGATCAGTCGCAAATATGGAAACGATACGCGTGATATCTATAGATATGAGAAGTTTTATTTTATTTGTGTAAATAAACAATTTATTATTAATATTTTATAAGCAATATTGTTGAAAATGACAATTCGATCAGTCGCAAATATGGAAGCGCTATGCGTGATATCTGAAGATATGAAAAGTTTTATTTTATTGATTTAAATATAATAATTATTATTAATAACTAATAAGCAATATTGTTGAAAATGACAATTAGGTGAATCACAAGTATTGAAACGCTATGTGTGATATGTCACGATATGAGAAGTTTTATTTTATTTATTTAAATAAACAAATTATTCTTAATAATTTATAAGCAATATTGTTGAAAATGACCACTCGATCAGTCGCAAATATGGAAACGATACGCGTGATATCTCAAGATATGAGAGTTTTATTTTATTTGTGTAAATAATCAAATTATTATTATTAATTTATCAGCAATATTGTTGAAAATGATAATTTGATCAATTGCAAATATGGAAATGCTACGCGTGATATCTCAAGATATGAGAAGTTTTATTTTATTTATTTAAATAAACAAATTATTCTTAATAATTTATAAGCAATATTGTTAAAAATGACCATTCGATCAGTCGCAAATATGGAAACGCTACGCGTGATATCTCAAGATATGAGAATTTTTATTTTATTGATTTAAATATAAAAATTATTATTAATAACTAATAAGCAATATGGTTGAAAATGACAATTAGGTGAATCACAAGTATTGAAACGCTATGTGTGATATGTCAAGATATGAGAAGTTTTATTTTATTTATTTAAATAAACAAATAATTCTTAATAATTTATAAGCAATATTGTTGAAAATGACCATTCGATCAGTCGCAAATATGGAAACGATACGCGTGATATCTCAAGATATGAGAAGTTTTATTTTATTTGTGTAAATAATCAAATTATTATTATTAATTTATGAGCAATATTGTTGAAAATGATAATTTGATCAATTGCAAATATGGAAACGCTATGCGTGATATATCAATATACGAGAAGTTCTATTTATTTATTTAAATAAACAAATTATTATCTATAATTTATAAAGCAATATTGTTTAAAATGACCATTCGATCAGTCACAAATATGGAAACGATACGCGTGATACCTAAAAATACGAGAAGTTGTATTTATTTATTTAAATAAACAAATTATTCTTAATAATTTATAAGCAATATTGTTGAAAATGACCGTTCGATCAATCGCAAATATGGAAAGGATACGCGTGATATCTCAAGATATGAGAAGTTTTATTTTATTTATTTGAATAAACAAATTATTATCAATAATTTATAAAGCAATTTTGTTCAAAATGACCATTCGATCAGTCGCCAATATGGAAACGCTACGCGTGATATTTCAAGATATGAGAAGTTTTATTTTATTTATTTAAATAAACAAATTATTCTTAATAATTTATAAGCAATATTGTTGAAAATGACCATGCGATCAATCGCAAATATGGAAACGCATCGTGTGATACCTCAAAATACGAGAAGTTGTATTTATTTATTTAAAAAAAAGAATTATTATTAATAATTTCTAAAGCAATATAGTTGAAAATGACAATTCGATCAGTCGCAAATATGGAAATGCTATGCGTGATATATCAATATATGAAAATTTCTATTTTATTTATTCAATAATCAAATTATTATTATTAATTTATGAGCAATATTGTTGAAAATGATAATTTGATCAATTGCAAATATGGAAACGCTATGCGTGATATATCAATATACGAGAAGTTCTACTTATTTATTTAAATAAACAAATTATTATCTATAATTTATAAAGCAATATTGTTTAAAATGACCATTCGATCAGTCACAAATATGGAAACGATACGCGTGATATCTCAAGATATGAGAAGTTTTATTTTATTTATTTAAATAAACAAATTATTCTTAATAATTTATAAGCAATATTGTTGAAAATGACCGTTCGAACAATCGCAAATATGGAAACACTACGCGTGATATCTCAAGATATGAGAAGTTTTATTTTATTTATTTAAATAAACAAATTACTCTTAATAATTTATAAGCAATATTGTTGAAAATGATCTTGCGATCAATCGCAAATATGGAAACGCTACGTGTGATACCTAAAAATACGAGAAGTTGTATTTATTTATTTAAATAAACAAATTATTCTTAATAATTTATAAGCAATATTGTTGAAAATGACCGTTCGATCAATCGCAAATATGGAAACGCTACGTGTGATACCTAAAAATACGAGAAGTTCTACTTATTTATTTAAATAAACAAATTATTATCTATAATTTATAAAGCAATATTGTTTAAAATGACCATTCGATCAGTCACAAATATGGAAACGATACGCGTGATACCTCAAAATACGAGAAGTTGTATTTATTTATTTAAATAAACAAATTATTATCAATAATTTATAAAGCAATATTGTTCAAAATGACCATTAGATCAGTCGCAAATATGGAAACGATACGCGTGATATCTATGAGAAGTATATTTAGAGATATGAGAAGTTTTATTTTATTTATGTAAATAAACAATTTATTATTAATATTTTATAAGCAATATTGTTGAAAATGACAATTCGATCAGTCGCAAATATGGAAGCGTTATGCGTGATATCTCAAGATATGAAAAGTTTTATTTTATTGATTTAAATATAATAATTATTATTAATAACTAATAAGCAATATTGTTGAAAATGACAATTAGGTGAATCACAAGTATTGAAACGCTATGTGTGATATGTCACGATATGAGAAGTTTTATTTTATTTATTTAAATAAACAAATTATTCTTAATAATTTATAAGCAATATTGTTGAAAATGACCATTCGATCAGTCACAAATATGGAAACGATACGCGTGATACCTAAAAATACGAGAAGTTGTATTTATTTATTTAAATAAACAAATTATTCTTAATAATTTATAAGCAATATTGTTGAAAATGACCGTTCGATCAATCGCAAATATGGAAAGGATACGCGTGATATCTCAAGATATGAGAAGTTTTATTTTATTTATTCAAATAAACAAATTATTCTTAATAATTTATAAGCAATTTTGTTGAAAATGACCATGCGATCAATCGCAAATATGGAAACGCTACGTGTGATACCTCAAAATACGAGAACTTGTATTTATTTATTTAAATAAACAAATTATTATCAATAATTTATAAGCAATATTGTTGAAAATGACCGTTCGATCAATCGCAAGTATGGAAACGCTACGTGTGATACATCAAAATACGAGAAGTTGTATTTATTTATTTAAATAAACAAATTATTCTTAATAATTTATAAGCAATATTGTTGAAATTGACCGTTCGATCAATCGCAAATATGGAAACGCTACGTGTAATACCTCAAAATACGAGAACTTGTATTTATTTATTTAAATAAACAAATTATTATCAATAATTTATAAAGCAATATTGTTGAAAATGACCGTTCGATTAATCGCAAGTATGGAAACGCTACGTGTGATACATCAAAATACGAGAACTTGTATTTATTTATTTAAATAAACAAATTATTATCAATAATTTATAAAGCAATATTGTTCAAAATGACCATGCGATCAATCGCAAATATGGAAACACTACGCGTGATATCTCAAGATATGAGAAGATTTATTTTATTTATTTAAATAAACATATTATTCTTAATAATTTATAAGCAATATTCTTAAAAATGATCATGCGATCAATCGCAAATATGGAAACGCTACGTGTGATACCTAAAAATACGAGAAGATGTATTTATTTATTTAAATAAACAAATTATTCTTAATAATTTATAAGCAATATTGTTGAAAATGACCATTCGATCAGTCGCAAATATGGAAACGATACGCGTGATATTTCAAGATATGAGAAGTTTTATTTTATTTGTGTAAATAAACAATTTATTATTAATATTTTATAAGCAATATTGTTGAAAATGATAATTTGATCAATTGCAAATATGGAAACGCTACGCGTGATATCTCAAGATATGAGAAGATTTATTTTATTTATTTAAATAAACATATTATTCTTAATAATTTATAAGCAATATTGATAAAAATGATCATGCGATCAATCGCAAATATGGAAACGCTACGTGTGATACCTAAAAATACGAGAAGATGTATTTATTTATTTAAATAAACCAATTATTATCAATAATTTATAAAGTAATATTGATTAAAATGACCATTCGATCAGTCACAAACATGGAAACGATACGCGTGATATCTCAAGATATGAGAAGTTTTATTTTATTTATTTAAATAAACAAATTATTCTTAATAATTTATAAGCAATATTGTTGAAAATGACCATGCGAACAATCGCAAATATGGAAACGCTACGTGTGATACCTCAAAATACGAGAAGTTGTATTTATTTATTTAAAAAAAAGAATTATTATTAATAATTTCTAAAGCAATATAGTTGAAAATGACAATTCGATCAGTCGCAAATATGGAAATGCTATGCGTGATATATCAATATATGAAAATTTCTATTTTATTTATTCAATAATCAAATTATTATTATTAATTTATGAGCAATATTGTTGAAAATGATAATTTGATCAATTGCAAATATGGAAACGCTATGCGTGATATATCAATATACGAGAAGTTCTACTTATTTATTTAAATAAACAAATTATTATCTATAATTTATAAAGCAATATTGTTTAAAATGACCATTCGATCAGTCACAAATATGGAAACGATACGCGTGATATCTCAAGATATGAGAAGTTTTATTTTATTTATTTAAATAAACAAATTATTCTTAATAATTTATAAGCAATATTGTTGAAAATGACCGTTCGAACAATCGCAAATATGGAAACACTACGCGTGATATCTCAAGATATGAGAAGTTTTATTTTATTTATTTAAATAAACAAATTACTCTTAATAATTTATAAGCAATATTGTTGAAAATGATCTTGCGATCAATCGCAAATATGGAAACGCTACGTGTGATACCTAAAAATACGAGAAGTTCTACTTATTTATTTAAATAAACAAATTATTATCTATAATTTATAAAGCAATATTGTTTAAAATGACCATTCGATCAGTCACAAATATGGAAACGATACGCGTGATATCTCAAGATATGAGAAGATTTATTTTATTTATTTAAATAAACAAATTATTCTTAATAATTTATAAGCAATATTGTTGAAAATGACCGTTCGAACAATCGCATATATGGAAACACTACGCGTGAAATCTCAAGATATGAGAAGTTTTATTTTATTTATTTAAATAAACAAATTACTCTTAATAATTTATAAGCAATATTGTTGAAAATGATCTTGCGATCAATCGCAAATATGGAAACGCTACGTGTGATACCTAAAAATACGAGAAGTTGTATTTATTTATTTAAATAAACAAATTATTCTTAATAATTTATAAGCAATATTGTTGAAAATGACCGTTCGATCAATCGCAAATATGGAAACGCTACGTGTGATACCTCAAAATACCAGAAGTTGTATTTATTTATTTAAATAAACAAATTATTATCAATAATTTATGAAGCAATATTGTTGAAAATGACCATTCGATCAGTCGCAAATATGGAAACGCTACGCCTGATATCTCAAGATATGAGAAGTTTTATTTTATTCATTTAAATAAACAAATTATTCTTAATAATTTATAAGCAATATTGTTGAAAATGACCATGCGATCAATCGCAAATATGGAAACGCTACGTGTGATACCTCAAAATACGAGAAGTTTTATTTATTTATTTAAAAAAAAAAATTATTATTAATAATTTCTAATTATTTTATTTGTGTAAATAATCAAATTATTATTATTAATTTATGAGCAATATTGTTGAAAATGATAATTTGATCAATTGCAAATATGGAAACGCTACGCGTGATATCTCAAGATATGAGAATTTTTATTTTATTTATTTAAATAAACAAATTATTCTTAATATTTTATAAGCAATATTGTTAAAAATGATCATGCGATCAATCGCAAATATGGAAGCGCTATGCGTGATATCTCAAGATATGAAAAGTTTTATTTTATTGATTTAAATATAAAAATTATTATTAATAACTAATAAGCAATATTGTTGAAAATGACAATTAGGTGAATCACAAGTATCGAAACGCTATGTGTGATATGTCAAGATATGAGAAGTTTTATTTTATTTATTTAAATAAACAAATTATTATCAATAATTTATAAAGCAATATTGTTCAAAATGACCATTCGATCAGTCGCAAATATGGAAACAATACGCGTGATATCTCAAGATATAAGAAGTTTTATTTTATTTATTTAAATCAACAAATTATTCTTAATAATTTATAAGCAATATTGTTGAAAATGACCGTTCGATCAATCGCATGTATGGAAACGCTACGTGTGATACCTCAAAATACGAGAAGTTGTATTTATTTTTTTAAATAAACAAATTATTATCAATAATTTATAAAGCAATATTGTTCAAAATGACCATTCGATCAGTCGCAAATATGGAAACGATACGCGTGATATCTCAAGATATGAGAAGTTTTATTTTATTTGTGTAAATAATCAAATTATTATTATTAATTTATGAGCAATATTGTTGAAAATGATAATTTGATCAATTGCAAATATGGAAATGCTACGCGTGATATCTCAAGATATGAGAAGTTTTATTTTATTTATTTAAATAAACAAATTATTCTTAATAATTTATAAGCAATATTGTTAAAAATGATCATGCGATCAATCGCAAATATGGAAACGCTACGTGTGATACCTCAAATTACGAGAAGTTGTATTTATTTATTTAAATAAACAAATTATTATCAATAATTTATAAAGCAATATTGTTCAAAATGACCATTCGATCAGTCGCAAATATGGAAACAATACGCGTGATATCTCAAGATATGAGAAGTTTTATTTTACTTATTTAAATAAACAAATTATTCTTAATAATTTATAAGCAATATTGTTGAAAATGATCTTGCGATCAATCGCAAATATGGAAACGCTACGTGTGATACGTAAAAATACGATAAGATGTATTTATTTATTTAAATAAACAAATTATTCTTAATAATTTATAAGCAATATTGTTGAAAATGACCGTTCGATCAATCGCCAATATGGAAACGCTACGTGTGATACCTCAAAATACGAGAAGTTGTATTTATTTATTTAAATAAACAAATTATTATCAATAATTTATAAAGCAATATTGTTCAAAATGACCCTTAGATCAGTCGCAAATATGGAAACACTACGCGTGATATCTCAAGATATGAGAAGTTTTACTTTATTTATTTAAATAAACAAATTATTCTTAATAATTTATAAGCAATATTGTTGAAAATGACCATTCGATCAGTCGCAAATATGGAAACGATACGCGTGATATCTGAAGATATGAGAAGTTTTATTTTATTTGTGTAAATAATCAAATTATTATTATTAATTTATTAGCAATATTGTTGAAAATGATAATTTGATCAATTGCAAATATGGAAACGCTACGCGTGATATCTCAAGATATGAGAAGATTTATTTTATTTATTTAAATAAACATATTATTCTTAATAATTTATTAGCAATATTCTTAAAAATGATCATGCGATCAATCGCAAATATGGAAACGCTACGTGTGATACCTAAAAATACGAGAAGATGTATTTATTTATTTAAATAAACCAATTATTATCAATAATTTATAAAGCAATATTGATTAAAATGACCATTCGATCAGTCACAAATATGGAAACGATACGCGTGATATCTCAAGATATGAGAAGTTTTATTTTATTTATTTAAATCAACAAATTATTCTTAATAATTTATAAGCAATATTGTTGAAAATGACCGTTCGATCAATCGCATGTATGGAAACGCTACGTGTGATACCTCAAAATACGAGAAGTTGTATTTATTTTTTTAAATAAACAAATTATTATCAATAATTTATAAAGCAATATTGTTCAAAATGACCATTCGATCAGTCGCAAATATGGAAACGATACGCGTGATATCTCAAGATATGAGAAGTTTTATTTTATTTGTGTAAATAAACAATTTATTATTAATATTTTATAAGCAATATTGTTGAAAATGACAATTAGGTGAATCACAAGTATTGAAACGCTATGTGTGATGTGTCAAGATATTAGAAGTTTTATTTTATTTATTTAAATAAACAAATTATTCTTAATAATTTATAAGCAATATTGTTGAAAATGACCATTCGATCATCGCAAATATGGAAACGCTACGTGTGCTACCTCAAAATAGGAGAAGTTGTATTTATTTATTTAAATAAACAAATTATTACCAATAATTTATAAGCAATATTGTTGAAAATGACCGTTCGATCAATCGCAAATATGGAAACGCTACGTGTGATACCTCAAAATACGAGAAGTTGTATTTATTTATTTAAATAAACAAATTATTATCAATAATTTATAAAGCAATATTGTTCAAAATGACCATTAGATCAGTCGCAAATATGGAAACACTACGCGTGATATCTCAAGATATAAGAAGTTTTATTTTATTTATTTAAATAAACAAATTGTTCTTAATAATTTATAAGCAATATTGTTGAAAATGACCATTCGATCAGTCGCAAATATGGAAACGATACGCGTGATATCTGAAGATATGAGAAGTTTTATTTTATTTGTGTAAATAATCAAATTATTATTATTAATTTATGAGCAATATTGTTGAAAATGATAATTTGATCAATTGCAAATATGGAAATGCTACGCGTGATATCTCAAGATATGAGAAGTTTTATTTTATTTATTTAAATAAACAAATTATTCTTAATAATTTATAAGCAATATTGTTAAAAATGATCATGCGATCAATCGCAAATATGGAAACGCTACGTGTGATACCTCAAAATACGAGAAGTTGTATTTATTTATTTAAATAAACAAATTATTATCAATAATTTATAAAGCAATATTGTTCAAAATGACCATTCGATCAGTCGCAAATATGGAAACAATACGCGTGATATCTCAAGATATGAGAAGTTTTATTTTATTTATTTAAATAAACAAATTATTCTTAATAATTTATAAGCAATATTGTTGAAAATGACCATTCGATCAGTCGCAAATATGGAAACGCTACGTGTGATACGTAAAAATACGAGAAGATGTATTTATTTATTTAAATAAACAAATTATTCTTAATAATTTATAAGCAATATTGTTGAAAATGACCGTTGGATCAATCGCCAATATGGAAACGCTACGTGTGATACCTCAAAATACGAGAAGTTGTATTTATTTATTTAAATAAACAAATTATTATCAATAATTTATAAAGCAATATTGTTCAAAATGACCCTTAGATCAGTCGCAAATATGGAAACACTACGCGTGATATCTCAAGATATGAGAAGTTTTATTTTATTTATTTAAATAAACAAATTATTCTTAATAATTTATAAGCAATATTGTTGAAAATGACCATTCGATCAGTCGCAAATATGGAAACGATACGCGTGATATCTGAAGATATGAGAAGTTTTATTTTATTTGTGTAAATAATCAAATTATTATTATTAATTTATTAGCAATATTGTTGAAAATGATAATTTGATCAATTGCAAATATGGAAACGCTACGCGTGATATCTCAAGATATGAGAAGATTTATTTTATTTATTTAAATAAACATATTATTCTTAATAATTTATAAGCAATATTCTTAAAAATGATCATGCGATCAATCGCAAATATGGAAACGCTACGTGTGATACCTAAAAATACGAGAAGATGTATTTATTTATTTAAATAAACCAATTATTATCAATAATTTATAAAGCAATATTGATTAAAATGACCATTCGATCAGTCACAAATATGGAAACGATACGCGTGATATCTTAAGATATGAGAAGTTTTATTTTATTTATTTAAATCAACAAATTATTCTTAATAATTTATAAGCAATATTGTTGAAAATGACCGTTCGATCAATCGCATGTATGGAAACGCTACGTGTGATACCTCAAAATACGAGAAGTTGTATTTATTTTTTTAAATAAACAAATTATTATCAATAATTTATAAAGCAATATTGTTGCAAATGACCATTCGATCATCGCAAATATGGAAACGCTACGTGTGATACCTCAAGATATGAGAAGTTTTATTTTATTTATTTAAATAAACAAATTATTCTTAATAATTTATAAGCAATATTGTTGAAAATGACCATTCGATCAGTCACAAATATGGAAATGATACGCGTGATATCTCAAGATATGAGAAGTTTTATTTTATTTATTTAAATAAACAAATTATTCTTAATAATTTATAAGCAATATTGTTGAAAATGACCGTTCGAACAATCGCAAATATGGAAACACTACGCGTGATATCTCAAGATATGAGAAGTTTTATTTTATTTATTTAAATAAACAAATTATTCTTAATAATTTATAAGCAATATTGTTGAAAATGACCGTTCGAACAATCGCAAATATGGAAACACTACGCGTGATATCTCAAGATATGAGAAGTTTTATTTTATTTATTTAAATAAACAAATTACTCTTAATAATTTATAAGCAATATTGTTGAAAATGATCTTGCGATCAATCGCAAATATGGAAACGCTACGTGTGATACCTAAAAATATGAGAAGTTGTATTTATTTATTTAAATAAACAAATTATTCTGAATAATTTATAAGCAATATTGTTGAAAATGACCGTTCGATCAATCGCAAATATGGAAACGCTACGTGTGATACCTAAAAATACGAGAAGTTCTACTTATTTATTTAAATAAACAAATTATTATCTATAATTTATAAAGCAATATTGTTTAAAATGACCATTCGATCAGTCACAAATATGGAAACGATACGCGTGATATCTCAAGATATGAGAAGTTTTATTTTATTTATTTAAATAAACAAATTATTCTTAATAATTTATAAGCAATATTGTTGAAAATGCCCATTCGATCAGTCGCAAATATGGAAACGCTACGTGTGATACGTAAAAATACGAGAAGATGTATTTATTTATTTAAATAAACAAATTATTCTTAATAATTTATAAGCAATATTGTTGAAAATGACCGTTCGATCAATCGCCAATATGGAAACGCTACGTGTGATACCTCAAAATACGAGAAGTTGTATTTATTTATTTAAATAAACAAATTATTATCAATAATTTATAAAGCAATATTGTTCAAAATGACCCTTAGATCAGTCGCAAATATGGAAACACTACGCGTGATATCTCAAGATATGAGAAGTTTTATTTTATTTATTTAAATAAACAAATTATTCTTAATAATTTATAAGCAATATTGTTGAAAATGACCATTCGATCAGTCGCAAATATGGAAACGATACGCGTGATATCTGAAGATATGAGAAGTTTTATTTTATTTGTGTAAATAAACAAATTATTATTATTAATTTATTAGCAATATTGTTGAAAATGATAATTTGATCAATTGCAAATATGGAAACGCTACGCGTGATATCTCAAGATATGAGAAGATTTATTTTATTTATTTAAATAAACATATTATTCTTAATAATTTATAAGCAATATTCTTAAAAATGATCATGCGATCAATCGCAAATATGAAACGCTACGTGTGATACCTAAAAATACGAGAAGATGTATTTATTTATTTAAATAAACCAATTATTATCAATAATTTATAAAGCAATATTGATTAAAATGACCATTCGATCAGTCACAAATATGGAAACGATACGCGTGATATCTCAAGATATGAGAAGTTTTATTTTATTTATTTAAATCAACAAATTATTCTTAATAATTTATAAGCAATATTGTTGAAAATGACCGTTCGATCAATCGCATGTATGGAAACGCTACGTGTGATACCTCAAAATACGAGAAGTTGTATTTATTTTTTTAAATAAACAAATTATTATCAATAATTTATAAAGCAATATTGTTCAAAATGACCATTCGATCAGTCGCAAATATGGAAACGATACGCGTGATATCTCAAGATATGAGAAGTTTTATTTTATTTGTGTAAATAAACAATTTATTATTAATATTTTATATGCAATATTGTTGAAAATGACAATTAGGTGAATCACAAGTATTGAAACGCTATGTGTGATGTGTCAAGATATGAGAAGTTTTATTTTATTTATTTAAATAAACAAATTATTCTTAATAATTTATAAGCAATATTGTTGAAAATGACCATTCGATCATCGCAAATATGGAAACGCTACGTGTGATACCTCAAGATATGAGAAGTTTTATTTTATTTATTTAAATAAACAAATTATTCTTAATAATTTATAAGCAATATTGTTGAAAATGACCATTCGATCAGTCACAAATATGGAAACGATACGCGTGATATCTCAAGATATGAGAAGTTTTATTTTATTTATTTAAATAAACAAATTATTCTTAATAATTTATAAGCAATATTGTTGAAAATGACCGTTCGAACAATCGCAAATATGGAAACACTACGCGTGATATCTCAAGATATGAGAAGTTTTATTTTATTTATTTAAATAAACAAATTACTCTTAATAATTTATAAGCAATATTGTTGAAAATGATCTTGCGATCAATCGCAAATATGGAAACGCTACGTGTGATACCTAAAAATACGAGAAGTTCTACTTATTTATTTAAATAAACAAATTATTATCTATAATTTATTAAGCAATATTGTTTAAACGACCATTCGATCAGTCACAAATATGGAAACGATACGCGTGATATCTCAAGATATGAGAAGTTTTATTTTATTTATTTAAATAAACAAATTATTCTTAATAATTTATAAGCAATATTGTTGAAAATGACCGTTCGAACAATCGCAAATATGGAAACACTACGCGTGATATCTCAAGATATGAGAAGTTTTATTTTATTTATTTAAATAAACAAATTAATCTTAATAATTTATAAGCAATATTGTTGAAAATGATCTTGCGATCAATCGCAAATATGGAAACGCTACGTGTGATACCTAAAAATACGAGAAGTTGTATTTATTTATTTAAATAAACAAATTATTCTTAATAATTTATAACCAATATTGTTGAAAATGACCGTTCGATCAATCGCAAATATGGAAACGCTACGTGTGATACCTAAAAATACGAGAAGTTCTACTTATTTATTTAAATAAACAAATTATTATCTATAATTTATAAAGCAATATTGTTTAAAATGACCATTCGATCAGTCACAAATATGGAAACGATACGCGTGATATCTCAAGATATGAGAAGTTTTATTTTATTTATTTAAATAAACAAATTATTCTTAATAATTTATAAGCAATATTGTTGAAAATGACCGTTCGAACAATCGCAAATATGGAAACACTACGCGTGAAATCTCAAGATATGAGAAGTTTTATTTTATTTATTTAAATAAACAAATTACTCTTAATAATTTATAAGCAATATTGTTGAAAATGATCTTGCGATCAATCGCAAATATGGAAACGCTACGTGTGATACCTAAAAATACGAGAAGTTGTATTTATTTATTTAAATAAACAAATTATTCTTAATAATTTATAAGCAATATTGTTGAAAATGACCGTTCGATCAATCGCAAATATGGAAACGCTACGTGTGATACCTCAAAATACCAGAAGTTGTATTTATTTATTTAAATAAACAAATTATTATCAATAATTTATGAAGCAATATTGTTGAAAATGACCATTCGATCAGTCGCAAATATGGAAACGCTACGCCTGATATCTCAAGATATGAGAAGTTTTATTTTATTCATTTAAATAAACAAATTATTCTTAATAATTTATAAGCAATATTGTTGAAAATGACCATGCGATCAATCGCAAATATGGAAACGCTACGTGTGATACCTCAAAATACGAGAAGTTGTATTTATTTATTTAAAAAAAAAAATTATTATTAATAATTTCTAATTATTTTATTGATTTAAATAAACAAATTATTCTTAATAATTTATAAGCAATATTGTTGAAAATGACCATTCGATCAGTCGCAAATATGGAAACGATACGCGTGATATCTCAAGATATGAGAAGTTTTATTTTATTTGTGTAAATAATCAAATTATTATTATTAATTTATGAGCAATATTGTTGAAAATGATAATTTGATCAATTGCAAATATGGAAACGCTACGCGTGATATCTCAAGATATGAGAATTTTTATTTTATTTATTTAAATAAACAAATTATTCTTAATATTTTATAAGCAATATTGTTAAAAATGATCATGCGATCAATCGCAAATATGGAAGCGCTATGCGTGATATCTCAAGATATGAAAAGTTTTATTTTATTGATTTAAATATAAAAATTATTATTAATAACTAATAAGCAATATTGTTGAAAATGACAATTAGGTGAATCACAAGTATCGAAACGCTATGTGTGATATGTCAAGATATGAGAAGTTTTATTTTATTTATTTAAATAAACAAATTATTCTTAATAATTTATAAGCAATATTGTTGAAAATGACCATTCGATCAGTCGCAAATATGGAATCGCTATGCGTGATATATCAATATACGAGAAGTTTATTTTTTTTATTTAAATATTCAAATTTTTATGAACAATGTTTAAACAATATTGTTGAAAATGACCATTCGATCAATCGCAAATATGGAAACGATACGTGTGATACCTCAAAATACGAGAAGTTGTATTTATTTATTTAAATAAACAAATTATTATCAATAATTTATAAAGCAATATTGTTCAAAATGACCATTCGATCAGTCGCAAATATGGAAACGATACGCGTGATATCTATGAGAAGTATATTTAGAGATATGAGAAGTTTTATTTTATTTATGTAAATAAACAATTTATTATTAATATTTTATAAGCAATATTGTTGAAAATGACAATTCGATCAGTCGCAAATATGGAAGCGTTATGCGTGATATCTCAAGATATGAAAAGTTTTATTTTATTGATTTAAATATAATAATTATTATTAATAACTAATAAGCAATATTGTTGAAAATGACAATTAGGTGAATCACAAGTATTGAAACGCTATGTGTGATATGTCACGATATGAGAAGTTTTATTTTATTTATTTAAATAAACAAATTATTCTTAATAATTTATAAGCGATATTGTTAAAAATGATCATGCGATCAATCGCAAATATGGAAACGCTATGTGTGATACCTCAAAATACGAGAAGTTGTATTTATTTATTTAAATAAACAAATTATTATCAATAATTTATAATGCAATATTGTTCAAAATGACCATTAGATCAGTCGCAAATATGGAAACACTACGCGTGATATCTCAAGATATGAGAAGTTTTATTTTATTTGTGTAAATAATCAAATTATTATTATTAATTTATGAGCAATATTGTTGAAAATGATAATTTGATCAATTGCAAATATGGAAACGCTACGCGTGATATCTCAAGATATGAGAAGATTTATTTTATTTATTTAAATAAACATAATATTCTTAATAATTTATAAGCAATATTCTTAAAAATGATCATGCGATCAATCGCAAATATGGAAACGCTACGTGTGATACCTAAAAATACGAGAAGATGTATTTATTTATTTAAATAAACCAATTATTATCAATAATTTATAAAGCAATATTGATTAAAATGACCATTCGATCAGTCACAAATATGGAAACGATACGCGTGATATCTCAAGATATGAGAAGTTTTATTTTATTTATTTAAATCAACAAATTATTCTTAATAATTTATAAGCAATATTGTTGAAAATGACCGTTCGATCAATCGCATGTATGGAAACGCTACGTGTGATACCTCAAAATACGAGAAGTTGTATTTATTTTTTTAAATAAACAAATTATTATCAATAATTTATAAAGCAATATTGTTCAAAATGACCATTCGATCAGTCGCAAATATGGAAACGATACGCGTGATATCTCAAGATATGAGAAGTTTTATTTTATTTGTGTAAATGAACAATTGATTATTAATATCTTATAAGCAATATTGTTGAAAATGATAATTTGATCAATTGCAAATATGGAAACGCTACGCGTGATGTCCCAAGATATGAGAAGATTTATTTTATTTATTTAAATAAACATATTATTCTTAATAATTTATAAGTATGGAAACGCTACGTGTGATACCTAAAAATACGAGAAGATGTATTTATTTATTTAAATAAACCAATTATTATCAATAATTTATAAAGCAATATTGATTAAAATGACCATTCGATCAGTCACAAACATGGAAACGATACGCGTGATATCTCAAGATATGAGAAGTTTTATTTTATTTATTTAAATAAACAAATTATTCTTAATAATTTATAAGCAATATTGTTGAAATTGACCGTTCGATCAATCGCAAATATGGAAACGCTACGTGTAATACCTCAAAATACGAGAACTTGTATTTATTTATTTAAATAAACAAATTATTATCAATAATTTATAAAGCAATATTGTTCAAAATGACCATGCGATCAATCGCAAATATGGAAACACTACGCGTGATATCTCAAGATATGAGAAGTTTTATTTTATTTATTTAAATAAACAAATTATTCTTAATAATTTATAAGCAATATTGTTGAAAATGACCATTCGATCAGTCGCAAATATGGAAACGATACGCGTGATATTTCATGATATGAGAAGTTTTATTTTATTTGTGTAAATAAACAATTTATTATTAATATTTTATAAGCAATATTGTTGAAAATGACCGTTCGATCAATCGCATGTATGGAAACGCTACGTGTGATACCTCAAAATACGAGAAGTTGTATTTATTTATTTAAATAAACAAATTATTCTTAATAATTTATAAAGCAATATTGTTCAAAATGACCATTCGATCAGTCGCAAATATGGAAACGATACGCGTGATATGTCAAGATATGAGAAGTTTTATTTTATTTGTGTAAATAAACAATTTATTATTAATATTTTATAAGCAATATTGTTGAAAATGACAATTAGGTGAATCACAAGTATTGAAACGCTATGTGTGATATGTCAAGATATGAGAAGTTTTATTTTATTTATTTAAATAAACATATTATTCTTAATAATTTATAAGCAATATTCTTAAAAATGATCATGCGATCAATCGCAAATATGGAAACGCTACGTGTGATACCTAAAAATACGAGAAGATGTATTTATTTATTTAAATAAACCAATTATTATCAATAATTTATAAAGCAATATTGATTAAAATGACCATTCGATCAGTCACAAATATGGAAACGATACGCGTGATATCTCAAGATATGAGAAGTTTTATTTTATTTATTTAAATCAACAAATTATTCTTAATAATTTATAAGCAATATTGTTGAAAATGACCGTTCGATCAATCGCATGTATGGAAACGCTACGTGTGATACCTCAAAATACGAGAAGTTGTATTTATTTTTTTAAATAAACAAATTATTATCAATAATTTATAAAGCAATATTGTTCAAAATGACCATTCGATCAGTCGCAAATATGGAAACGATACGCATGATATCTCAAGATATGAGAAGTTTTATTTTATTTGTGTAAATAATCAAATTATTATTATTAATTTATGAGCAATATTGTTGAAAATGATAATTTGATCAATTGCAAATATGGAAATGCTATGCGTGATATCTCAAGATATGAGAAATTTTATTTTATTTATTTAAATAAACAAATTATTCTTAATAATTTATAAGCAATATTGTTAAAAATGTTCATGCGATCAATCGCAAATATGGAAACGCTACGTGTGATACCTCAAAATACGAGAAGTTGTATTTATTTATTTAAATAAACAAATTATTATCAATAATTTATAAAGCAATATTGTTCAAAATGACCATTCGATCAGTCGCAAATATGGAAACAATACGCGTGATATCTCAAGATATGAGAAGTTTTATTTTATTTATTTAAAAAAAAAAATTATTCTTAATAATTTATAAGCAATATTGTTGAAAATGATCTTGCGATCAATCGCAAATATGGAAACGCTACGTGTGATACGTAAAAATACGAGAAGATGTATTTATTTATTTAAATAAACAAATTATTCTTAATAATTTATAAGCAATATTGTTGAAAATGACCGTTCGATCAATCGCCAATATGGAAACGCTACGTGTGATACCTCAAAATACGAGAAGTTCTATTTATTTATTTAAATAAACAAATTATTATCAATAATTTATAAAGCAATATTGTTCAAAATGACCCTTAGATCAGTCGCAAATATGGAAACACTACGCGTGATATCTCAAGATATGAGAAGTTTTATTTTATTTATTTAAATAAACAAATTATTCTTAATAATTTATAAGCAATATTGTTGAAAATGACCATTCGATCAGTCGCAAATATGGAAGCGTTATGCGTGATATCTCAAGATATATAAAGTTTTATTTTATTGATTTAAATATAATAATTATTATTAATAACTAATAAGCAATATTGTTGAAAATGACAATTAGGTGAATCACAAGTATTGAAACGCTATGTGTGATATGTCACGATATGAGAAGTTTTATTTTATTTATTTAAATAAACAAATTATTCTTAATAATTTATAAGCGATATTGTTAAAAATGATCATGCGATCAATCGCAAATATGGAAACGCTACGTGTGATACCTCAAAATACGAGAAGTTGTATTTATTTATTTAAATAAACAAATTATTATCAATAATTTATAATGCAATATTGTTCAAAATGACCATTAGATCAGTCGCAAATATGGAAACACTACGCGTGATATCTCAAGATATGAGAAGTTTTATTTTATTTGTGTAAATAATCAAATTATTATTATTAATTTATGAGCAATATTGTTGAAAATGATAATTTGATCAATTGCAAATATGGAAACGCTACGCGTGATATCTCAAGATATGAGAAGATTTATTTTATTTATTTAAATAAACATAATATTCTTAATAATTTATAAGCAATATTCTTAAAAATGATCATGCGATCAATCGCAAATATGGAAACGCTACGTGTGATACCTAAAAATACGAGAAGATGTATTTATTTATTTAAATAAACCAATTATTATCAATAATTTATAAAGCAATATTGATTAAAATGACCATTCGATCAGTCACAAATATGGAAACGATACGCGTGATATCTCAAGATATGAGAAGTTTTATTTTATTTATTCAAATAAACAAATTATTCTTAATAATTTATAAGCAATATTGTTGAAAATGACCATGCGATCAATCGCAAATATGGAAACGCTACGTGTGATACCTCAAAATACGAGAAGTTGTATTTATTTATATAAAAAAAAAATTATTATTAATAATTTCTAATTATTTTATTGATTGAAATATAATAATTATTATTAATAATTAATAAGCAATATAGTTGAAAATGACCGTTCGATCAATCGCAAGTATGGAAACGCTACGTGTGATACATCAAAATACGAGAAGTTGTATTTATTTATTTAAATAAACAAATTATTCTTAATAATTTATAAGCAATATTGTTGAAATTGACCGTTCGATCAATCGCAAATATGGAAACGCTACGTGTAATACCTCAAAATACGAGAACTTGTATTTATTTATTTAAATAAACAAATTATTATCAATAATTTATAAAGCAATATTGTTTAAAATGACCATGCGATCAATCGCAAATATGGAAACACTACGCGTGATATCTCAAGATATGAGAAGTTTTATTTTATTTATTTAAATAAACAAATTATTCTTAATAATTTATAAGCAATATTGTTAAAAATGACCATTCGATCAGTCGCAAATATGGAAACGATACGCGTGATATTTCAAGATATGAGAAGTTTTATTTTATTTGTGTAAATAAACAATTTATTATTAATATTTTATAAGCAATATTGTTGAAAATGACCGTTCGATCAATCGCATGTATGGAAACGCTACGTGTGATACCTCAAAATACGAGAAGTTGTATTTATTTATTTAAATAAACAAATTATTCTTAATAATTTATAAAGCAATATTGTTCAAAATGACCATTCGATCAGTCGCAAATATGGAAACGATACGCGTGATATCTCAAGATATGAGAAGTTTTATTTTATTTGTGTAAATAAACAATTTATTATTAATATTTTATAAGCAATATTGTTGAAAATGACAATTAGGTGAATCACAAGTATTGAAACGCTATGTGTGATATGTCAAGATATGAGAAGTTTTATTTTATTTATTTAAATAAACAAATTATTCTTAATAATTTATAAGCAATATTGTTGAAAATGACCATTCGATCATCGCAAATATGGAAACGCTACGTGTGCTACCTCAAAATACGAGAAGTTGTATTTATTTATTTAAATAAACAAATTATTACCAATAATTTATAAAGCAATATTGTTGAAAATGACCATTCCATCAGTCGCAAATATGGATACGCTACGTGGGATACCTCAAAATACGAGAAGTTGTATTTATTTATCTAAATGAACAAATTATTATCAATAATTTATGAAGCAATATTGTTGAAAATGACCAGTCAATCAGTCGCAAATATGGAAACGCTACGCGTGATATCTCAAGATATGAGAAGTTTTATTTTATTTGTGTAAATAAACAATTTATTATTAATATTTTATAAACAATATTGTTGAAAATAACCATTCGATCAGTCGCAAATATGGAATCGCTACGACTGATATCTCAAGATATGAGAAGTTTTATTTTATTTATTCAAATAAACAAATTATTCTTAATAATTTATAAGCAATATTGTTGAAAATGACCATTCGATCATCGCAAATATGGAAACGCTACGTGTGATACATCAAAATACGAGAAGTTGTATTTATTTATTTAAATAAACAAATTATTCTTAATAATTTATAAGCAATATTGTTGAAATTGACCGTTCGATCAATCGCAAATATGGAAACGCTACGTGTAATACCTCAAAATACGAGAACTTGTATTTATTTATTTAAATAAACAAATTATTATCAATAATTTATAAAGCAATATTGTTCAAAATGACCATGCGATCAATCGCAAATATGGAAACACTACGCGTGATATCTCAAGATATGAGAAGTTTTATTTTATTTATTTAAATAAACAAATTATTCTTAATAATTTATAAGCAATATTGTTAAAAATGACCATTCGATCAGTCGCAAATATGGAAACGATACGCGTGATATTTCAAGATATGAGAAGTTTTATTTTATTTGTGTAAATAAACAATTTATTATTAATATTTTATAAGCAATATTGTTGAAAATGACCGTTCGATCAATCGCATGTATGGAAACGCTATGCCTGATATCTCAAGATATGAGAAGTTTTATTTTATTTATTCAAATAAACAAATTATTCTTAATAATTTATAAGCAATATTGTTGAAAATGACCATTCGATCATCGCAAATATGGAAACGCTACGTGTGATACATCAAAATACGAGAAGTTGTATTTATTTATTTAAATAAACAAATTATTCTTAATAATTTATAAGCAATATTGTTGAAATTGACCGTTCGATCAATCGCAAATATGGAAACGCTACGTGTAATACCTCAAAATACGAGAACTTGTATTTATTTATTTAAATAAACAAATTATTATCAATAATTTATAAAGCAATATTGTTCAAAATGACCATGCGATCAATCGCAAATATGGAAACACTACGCGTGATATCTCAAGATATGAGAAGTTTTATTTTATTTATTTAAATAAACAAATTATTCTTAATAATTTATAAGCAATATTGTTAAAAATGACCATTCGATCAGTCGCAAATATGGAAACGATACGCGTGATATTTCAAGATATGAGAAGTTTTATTTTATTTGTGTAAATAAACAATTTATTATTAATATTTTATAAGCAATATTGTTGAAAATGACCGTTCGATCAATCGCATGTATGGAAACGCTACGTGTGATACCTCAAAATACGAGAAGTTGTATTTATTTAAATAAACAAATTATTCTTAATAATTTATAAAGCAATATTGTTCAAAATGACCATTCGATCAGTCGCAAATATGGAAACGATACGCGTGATATCTCAAGATATGAGAAGTTTTATTTTATTGATTTAAATATAATAATTATTATTAATAACTAATAAGCAATATTGTTGAAAATGACAATTAGGTGAATCACAAGTATTGAAACGCTATGTGTGATATGTCACGAAATGAGAAGTTTTATTTTATTTATTTAAATAAACAAATTATTCTTAATAATTTATAAGCAATATTGTTAAAAATGATCATGCGATCAATCGCAAATATGGAAACGCTACGTGTGATACCTCAAAATACGAGAAGTTGTATTTATTTATTTAAATAAACAAATTATTATCAATAATTTATAAAGCAATATTGTTCAAAATGACCATTCGATCAGTCGCAAATATGGAAACAATACGCGTGATATCTCAAGATATGAGAAGTTTTATTTTATTTATTTAAATAAACAAATTATTCTTAATAATTTATAAGCAATATTGTTGAAAATGATCTTGCGATCAATCGCAAATATGGAAACGCTACGTGTGATACCTAAAAATACGAGAATATGTATTTATTTATTTAAATAAACAAATTATTCTTAATAATTTATAAGCAATATTGTTGAAAATGACCGTTCGATCAATCGCAAATATGGAAACGCTACGTGTGATACCTCAAAATACGAGAAGTTGTATTTATTTATTTAAATAAACAAATTATTATCAATAATTTATAAAGCAATATTGTTGAAAATGACCATTCGATCAGTCGCAAATATGGAAACGATACGCGTGATATCTCAAGATATGAGAAGTTTTATTTTATTTGTGTAAATAATCAAATTATTATTATTAATTTATGAGCAATATTGTTGAAAATGATAATTTGATCAATTGCAAATATGGAAACGCTACGCGTGATATCTCAAGATATGAGAAGATTTATTTTATTTATTTTAATAAACATATTATTCTTAATAATTTATAAGCAATATTGTTAAAAATGATCATGCGATCAATCGCAAATATGGAAACGCTACGTGTGATACCTAAAAATACGAGAAGATGTATTTATTTATCTAAATAAACCAATTATTATCAATAATTTATAAAGCAATATTGATTAAAATGACCATTCGATCAGTCACAAATATGGAAACGATACGCGTGATATCTCAAGATATGAGAAGTTTTATTTTATTTATTTAAATAAACAAATTATTCTTAATAATTTATAAGCAATATTGTTGAAAATGACCGTTCGATCAATCGCAAGTATGGAAACGCTACGTGTGATACCTCAAAATACGAGAAGTTGTATTTATTTATTTAAATAAACAAATTATTATCAATAATTTATAAAGCAATATTGTTCAAAATGACCATTCGATCAGTCGCAAATATGGAAACGATACGCGTGATATCTCAAGAAATGAGAAGTTTTATTTTATTTGTGTAAATAAACAATTTATTATTAATATTTTATAATCAATATTGTTGAAAATGACAATTAGGTGAATCACAAGTATTGAAACGCTATGTGTGATATGTCAAGATATGAGAAGTTTTATTTTATTTATTTAAATAAACAAATTATTCTTAATAATTTATAAGCAATATTGTTGAAAATGACCATTCGATCATCGCAAATATGGAAACGCTACGTGTGCTACCTCAAAATACGAGAAGTTGTATTTATTTATTTAAATAAACAAATTATTACCAATAATTTATAAGCAATATTGTTGAAAATGACCGTTCGATCAATCGCAAATATGGAAACGCTACGTGTGATACCTCAAAATACGAGAAGTTGTATTTATTTATTTAAATAAACAAATTATTATCAATAATTTATAAAGCAATATTGTTCAAAATGACCATTAGATCAGTCGCAAATATGGAAACACTACGCGTGATATCTCAAGATATGAGAAGTTTTATTTTATTTATTTAAATAAACAAATTATTCTTAATAATTTATAAGCAATATTGTTGAAAATGACCATTCGATCAGTCGCAAATATGGAAACGATGCGCGTGATATCTCAAGATATGAGAAGTTTTATTTTATTTGTGTAAATAATCAAATTATTATTATTAATTTATGAGCAATATTTTTGAAAATGATAATTTGATCAATTGCAAATATGGAAACGCTACGCGTGATATCTCAAGATATGAGAAGATTTATTTTATTTATTTAAATAAACATATTATTCTTAATAATTTATAAGCAATATTGTTAAAAATGATCATGCGATCAATCGCAAATATGGAAACGCTACGTGTGATATCTCAAGATATGAGAAGTTTTATTTTATTTATTTAAATAAACAAATTATTCTTAATAATTTATAAGCAATATTGTTGAAAATGACCATTCGATCAGTCGCAAATATGGAAACGATGCGCGTGATATCTCAAGATATGAGAAGTTTTATTTTATTTGTGTAAATAATCAAATTATTATTATTAATTTATGAGCAATATTTTTGAAAATGATAATTTGATCAATTGCAAATATGGAAACGCTATGTGTGATATGTCAAGATATGAGAAGTTTTATTTTATTTATTTAAATAAACAAATTATTCTTAATAATTTATAAGCAATATTGTTGAAAATGACAATTAGGTGAATCACAAGTATTGAAACGCTATGTGTGATATGTCAAGATATGAGAAGTTTTATTTTATTTATTTAAATAATCAAATTATTCTTAATAATTTATAAGCAATATTGTTGAAAATGACCATTCGATCATCGCAAATATGGAAACGCTACGTGTGCTACCTCAAAATACGAGAAGTTGTATTTATTTATTTAAATAAACAAATTATTACCAATAATTTATAAAGCAATATTGTTGAAAATGACCATTCCATCAGTCGCAAATATGGAAACGCTACGTGGGATACCTCAAAATACGAGAAGATGTATTTATTTATCTAAATAAACCAATTATTATCAATAATTTATAAAGCAATATTGATTAAAATGACCATTCGATCAGTCACAAATATGGAAACGATACGCGTGATATCTCAAGATATGAGAAGTTTTATTTTATTTATTTAAATAAACAAATTATTCTTAATAATTTATAAGCAATATTGTTGAAAATGACCGTTCGATCAATCGCAAGTATGGAAACGCTACGTGTGATACCTCAAAATACGAGAAGTTGTATTTATTTATTTAAATAAACAAATTATTATCAATAATTTATAAAGCAATATTGTTCAAAATGACCATTCGATCAGTCGCAAATATGGAAACGATACGCGTGATATCTCAAGATATGAGAAGTTTTATTTTATTTGTGTAAATAAACAATTTATTATTAATATTTTATAATCAATATTGTTGAAAATGACAATTAGGTGAATCACAAGTATTGAAACGCTATGTGTGATATGTCAAGATATGAGAAGTTTTATTTTATTTATTTAAATAAACAAATTATTCTTAATAATTTATAAGCAATATTGTTGAAAATGACCATTCGATCATCGCAAATATGGAAACGCTACGTGTGCTACCTCAAAATACGAGAAGTTGTATTTATTTATTTAAATAAACAAATTATTACCAATAATTTATAAGCAATATTGTTGAAAATGACCGTTCGATCAATCGCAAATATGGAAACGCTACGTGTGATACCTCAAAATACGAGAAGTTGTATTTATTTATTTAAATAAACAAATTATTATCAATAATTTATAAAGCAATATTGTTCAAAATGACCATTAGATCAGTCGCAAATATGGAAACACTACGCGTGATATCTCAAGATATGAGAAGTTTTATTTTATTTATTTAAATAAACAAATTATTCTTAATAATTTATAAGCAATATTTTTGAAAATGACCATTCGATCAGTCGCAAATATGGAAACGATGCGCGTGATATCTCAAGATATGAGAAGTTTTATTTTATTTGTGTAAATAATCAAATTATTATTATTAATTTATGAGCAATATTTTTGAAAATGATAATTTGATCAATTGCAAATATGGAAACGCTACGCGTGATATCTCAAGATATGAGAAGATTTATTTTATTTATTTAAATAAACATATTATTCTTAATAATTTATAAGCAATATTGTTAAAAATGATCATGCGATCAATCGCAAATATGGAAACGCTACGTGTGATATCTCAAGATATGAGAAGTTTTATTTTATTTATTTAAATAAACAAATTATTCTTAATAATTTATAAGCAATATTGTTGAAAATGACCATTCGATCAGTCGCAAATATGGAAACGATGCGCGTGATATCTCAAGATATGAGAAGTTTTATTTTATTTGTGTAAATAATCAAATTATTATTATTAATTTATGAGCAATATTTTTGAAAATGATAATTTGATCAATTGCAAATATGGAAACGCTACGCGTGATATCTCAAGATATGAGAAGATTTATTTTATTTATTTAAATAAACATATTATTCTTAATAATTTATAAGCAATATTGTTAAAAATGATCATGCGATCAATCGCAAATATGGAAACGCTACGTGTGATATCTCAAGATATGAGAAGTTTTATTTATTTATTTAAATAAACAAATTATTATCAATAATTTATAAAGCAATATTGTTCAAAATGACCATTCGATCAGTCGCAAATATGGAAACGATACGCGTGATATCTCAAGATATGAGAAGTTTTATTTTATTTGTGTAAATAAACAATTTATTATTAATATTTTATAAGCAATATTGTTGAAAATGACAATTAGGTAAATCACAAGTATTGAAACGCTATGTGTGATATCTCAAGATATGAGAAGTTTTATTTTATTTATTTAAATAAACAAATTATTCTTAATAATTTATAAGCAATATTGTTGAAAATGACCATTCGATCATCGCAAATATGGAAACGCTACGTGTGCTACCTCAAAATACGACAAGTTGTATTTATTTATTTAAATAAACAAATTATTACCAATAATTTATAAAGCAATATTGTTGAAAATGACCATTCCATCAGTCGCAAATATGGATACGCTACGTGGGATACCTCAAAATACGAGAAGTTGTATTTATTTATCTAAATGAACAAATTATTATCAATAATTTATGAAGCAATATTGTTGAAAATGACCAGTCAATCAGTCACAAATATGGAAACGCTACGCGTGATATCTCAAGATATGAGAAGTTTTATTTTATTTGTGTAAATAAACAATTTATTATTAATATTTTATAAACAATATTGTTGAAAATAACCATTCGATCAGTCGCAAATATGGAAACGCTACGACTGATATCTCAAGATATGAGAAGTTTTATTTTATTTATTTAAATAAACAAATTATTCTTAATAATTTATAAGCAATATTGTTGAAAATGACCATGCGATCAATCGCAAATATGGAAACGCTACGTGTGATACCTCAAAATACGAGAAGTTGTATTTATTTATTTAAAAAAAAAAAATTATTATTAATAATTTCTAATTATTTTATTGATTTAAATATAATAATTATTATTTATAACTAATAAGCAATATTGTTCAAAATGACCATTAGATCAGTCGCAAATATGGAAACACTACGCGTGATATCTCAAGATATGAGAAGTTTTATTTTATTTATTTAAATAAACAAATTATTCTTAATAATTTATAAGCAATATTGTTGAAAATGACCATTCGATCAGTCGCAAATATGGAAACGATACGCGTGATATCTCAAGATATGAGAAGTTTTATTTTATTTATTTAAATAAACAAATTATTCTTAATAATTTATAAGCAATATTGTTGAAAATGACCGTTCGATCAATCGCAAGTATGGAAACGCTACTTGTGATACCTCAAAATATGAGAAGTTGTATTTATTTAGGTAAATAAACAAATTATTATCAATAATTGATATTATCATATTATCAAATGATGTAATAAATTTGAAGGTTATGAGAGAGAGTGTTAAATCAGTATTTGAAAATATTATAAAAGATTTGTCACAAACTGAAGTTTTTTATAGTGAGAAATTCAAAAGTATTTAGGCTAATATTTCTGAAATAAAAAGGTCTCTCACAGCGCTACAAGAACGAATGAAAATTATTGAATTTTTTGTTATTGAACCTGAGATCTCACCATCCAAACCAAAATTTATGAAAAAAAGATAAACATGAAAGCATGTTTGGTAGAAGAACTTTATAAGCCTGAAATTCGTAATTATCCCCGTCGCTCGTTTGATATACGATATATTGATGAAATGTGGCAAGCAGATCTCGCAGAAATGATACCATACGCAAAACAAAACAAAGGTTTTAAGTATATGCTTACTCTAATCGATGTTTTTTCTAAGTTCGCTTGGACGAAACCACTGAAACAAAAAACCGGAAAATTCTACACTATACCTCCCTTCCCACTTCGTTAGAAGCTTAACATCAACACGTTTTCGCACATTCTCCATAGTTTTTCCGTACACAGCATTATTCATTAATTTGAAAAAGTTTTGCTCATTCTTAGCTTGAGCTCTCATGGAGCTATTCAAATTAATGTACGGTTTAAGCCATGGTGACTGTTTAAATTTCAACCCTTTATGAATTTTAACAAGCTGAAGTCCGTTTGTAATAGATTGAGATAGAGATAAGAGCTCGATAATGAACTACATAATTCCGTTTAGGCAGAAGTGTAGCCAAAAGTTTTTTTTGCTTTGATCCTGGCGGTTTTACATGCTCAGGGCAGAAATATAAATCGTTATGTTCATCATGTAAGTTGGAAGGATAATCCAAGTTCACTTCTAATATGTAACCATCAGGAGCATTGTCATCAATAGATTGAAAATCAAAATTTTCACAATTATCTATCCATTCAAAGCAATCATATGGCAGAGGGTAAGTGATACTCCAGCCGTATAAATTGTTGGAATCTAAATACATAAGGTAACTTTTATCTTCACTATCATTATAAGCTTCATGCATATAATCATGATTCGCCGCTGCATAGCGATGCGAACATTGACTTAAACCTCCTCTAATAATCGTCGCTCTATAAATAAAAACATGTCTATATCCGTCAAAAGTTTTAATTTTATACCTGTAAACTTCAACATAGCATCCCATGCAAAACCTGGGGTTGTGTAATAGTGTGCAGGATCGAGGTTATATGCTTTCAAGCTCTGTTCTCAAAAAGTTTCAAATATATCTGCCAACAATAAGACATCAGTCTTCATATACAGATCTGAATATTCACCAAGAGTTTGTACTCCAAACGTGTACCATACTTTTTGTGCATGTTCATATTCTTCATCAGATATAGGTGAATTATTGAGGATGCTGAAAAAATGATTTTTTTCAGGTAATCTTGTTTCATTAAGTTTCTCCTAAGAGCTAAGGTACTCATATGGAAGCACACCCTTTCGCGTTAATAGATTGACTTTTTCCTTTTTGAAGGCTAAAAACTCTGAATTGACTATCTTATACTCTTCGAGGTAAGAAGCCAATTTGTTGAGAGATAAAGGCATAAATCTGAAAGAGTCTATAAAACGAAATTTAGTATAACTATTTTCTACATGTTTTATGAAAGAAATATATTTTTCTTTCGTCAAAGGGAGCAAATCAATTTGTCCAAGAAAATGATTCGATACGTCGAAAAGATGACTGGGACTGTCCGCGATTCTTGATAATTAAGATTGCAGCTAGCATGTGCAGGTCCGCGATATCTTCCTGTAAGATGACAATGATCTCGCACCTTGACACTGTTATCCAACACTTTATTACAAATATAACAAGTGTTGGAGGTATAATAATCAGATATCTGATCTGATGTAAGAATCGCAATAGGTAGCGGATTTTTATATAAATTGGTAACATTTATTTCTAAAAGTCTTAACTCTTCAGCAAACCAACGAGCTGATTCATCACCTCGATACGATTTGTAAAACGATAAAGAGTCATTATAACTACACTTAAAGTAATATCCAATACTGAATATCTCATGTTCTTGAAGCGGTGACGTATTGCTGTTATTGGTAGTTTTACCTTTAACCTCAATATTCTGATGTTCCTGACATTCTCTAAAAGGTTTCAGCAAACATTCACAATCAGCGTAAATTATGAATGGCACCATTTCTTTATAATGATAATTTTTAAACTCTAACATATTTTTTCCATCCTCAGGAAGTCTAATCTTACAATTATTCAACATCTTACACTGCTCTTCATGCTTTTCTAGGCTCTGTTCATTGAAAAAAATGTTTAAACATCTATCACATATATACCTTTTCTTTTTTCTATGAGATAGATTATCACTCACTAATCTTGAAAGATTTTTTATATATACACAATGAAAATCTGATTTATGTTCATCCACATTATTTTCGAACTCTTTATTAACCAGTAGAAGGTTAATATGATTAACTTGCTTTTCAGATGTTAAGTATAGAAGTACAATACTTTTATCATTCAGACCAAAAACATTGACAGATATTGTACTGTTCTGTTTTTCAAACTTTGATATTTTTCTCAACGAAACTGGAAACTCTATACCTTCCATATTTAACTCATTTTTGTACGAAAAATATGTGATATAAATGTGATATAAATTTACACAAGCTTTTTTAAGCTCAAAATGATGGAAGAGGTATGTATGAACTACCGATACGCAAATGACTGAACTTATTTATATTAATTTGAATATTATTTATGGAATCTAATGTTCACCCAGAATCTCTCGTCTCAAATTCTTCTATATCAGTCAGAAGAGGATTTATAACGTGATCGATAAACCACTGTGTTGGACTTGATGCTAACAAAATTTCAGTGTTTTGAGTATTGAAATGCTTAGTTTCAATACTTTCTTCTTCATCTACTTTTCCATTTACGTTTTTCACAATCTTTTTGAATTTGCAGGACAGAACTGTATTGATTTTCATAGCTGTATCATTCTTTTTTAAAATGACTTTCATGCGTTGAGCAAATAAAATTGATGCATCTTTTAAAAAACTTTGTACATCAATATGTACTAGATTTACTACAATACATGTCCGCATTCGGCTATTAAAAGCGCTATCCATATCAATCCAACAAACTCGTGCGCTAATTTTATGTTTATCTAAGTTCGGTTCAATACCGCTACCAGTTTTGATAGTGCTTTTAAACCGAACTTTTAAAGACTCAATTTTAGCTATACCATGTAATATAGCTTGCTTTTGTGGTACTGAAAGCCTTTTGTCCCTAAGTACTCGGTGAAAAGTCTTTAAAGATAAAGTACACTGCTGTATCCAGCGTTCTACTCTAATTTGATCTGTAGGTTTCGTGGATAGTAGTTTTTCCGCCTCTTCCAAGACGTTCACGTGTTGACGGCTCTCGTCTACAGTAGCTTGCATCTTGCTAGTCATGCGACAAATGACTGCTCTGTAAAAACTATTAGCTTTATATATACTCTGAAACGAGAAAAAAGTTTTTCAATGCATACCGGTAAAGAATAAGATTATTAAGTATTCTGCTATAACATCATTTTTTAATATTATTTCTACTACATAATGTCTTAAATTTAAAAAATTATTTACATAATAAAATATTTTAGTTTACTATTAATAAAGAAATATATATATATAGTTTATAAGTGAATATTGTTTAAATATAAATATATTTGGTTACCAATATAATGTAATAACTCGTAGATTTAAGAGTACATTTTAAGTGACACTTGTATTATGACAAACTTATTATTATATACCTACAACTATTTTATACCTATTTTATACGTTCAATAAATTTTTTATAAAATGCTATAATTTGTATATAATGTGTTAATTTATTTATATATATATTATTAATATTCTTTATATCAATAGTTTTGAATATTCCCGCGTTAAATGGAAAAAAAATCTCGAATCAGTGATGAGCTACGACCGTCTTAAGACAGTCATGACAATTACAATATTTTTATGACATCATAACCTGACGTGACATCATGTCAGAGTACCACTACATAGTACCACTATATGTTACCTCTACGACGAATGCTCAAGACTCTTTGAAGCAAGTTTGCGCATGCATACTTTCTCTCTCGTCTATCCGTACCGTGCGCGGGAATATTTAAATTGAGATATATACACAGTAGATGTCTTAAGTGCATATATATATATATATATATATATATATATTTTTTTTTTTTTTTTTTTTTTTTTTTATATATATCTAAAACTTGAGGAAGCCAGATAGTTATTTTTTTAACCTTTTCTTTTCTTTTTCTCGTAGGTACTTTTTTTTGTACACCTTCTTCTTATGAGTACCATCTGCGAGATGTTTAACCTCTCGCATAATATCAGATACAGCACTTTTCTTAAACTTTTCAAATTTGTTTATATCTAGGAGAGGTGGGGAGTAAGTAGGAGAAGTACACGCTGTTGTTGATGAAGAGAAAAGTTTAGAGGATAGGGGTAAAAGAGAAGGGAGGATAGAAGAATCATTGGGATCTGGAATAAATGGTTGAAATGTTATGGGTGGAGGTCCGGGTATATATGGTGGTGGGATTTCTGGATTGTAGGATGTATCTGATTGAGGTGTGGGTGACGGTGGTGATGTAGGTGATGGTGGAGCGAGTAATGATAGTGCAGGTGATAATGGTCGTGGTGATGGTGGAGCAGGTGGTGGTGTGAATGTCTCTCTGAGAGGGGAAGGTGGGACGGGTATATCACCAACATCTTGAGGATAAAAAGGAGATGATGTTATGTATACTGATAGCGGTGGTTGTATGATTGCAGTTGGTGATAACTCGATTTCAAAAGAATCTGTTGATAGTGGAGATATTGGACCGGGGGGTGTCCCATATTTTAATATCCCTTTAACAGATGTAGTTGTACATTCGAAGGAGCTCTAAAAATAAATAAAAAAATTCTTATTAAATCATAAAAAATGATTAATACTATTTATAAATTAAAACTATCAATTGTACATGATATATATATATATATATATATATATATATATATATATATATATATATATATATATATATATATATATATATATCATGCGTACTTTCTCTCTCTCTCGTCTTTTAGTACTGTGCGCGGGAACTTTTAAATTGAGATTTATTTATACATAGCAGATATGTGAAGTGCTATGTATGCGCGTGTGTGTGTGCGTTGATATATATATATATATATATATATATATATATATATATATATATATATATATATATATATATATATATATATATATATATATATATATATATATATATATATATATATATATATATATATATATATATATATATATATATATATATATATATCAACGCACACACACACGCGCATACATAGCACTTCACATATCTGCTATGTATAAATAAATCTCAATTTAAAAGTTCCCGCGCACAGTACGGAAAGACGAGAGAGAGAGAAAGTACGCATGCGCAAACGTGCTTCAGAGAGAGAGAGAGAGAGAGAGAGAGAGAGAGATAGATAGATAGATATACTTTTTATTCATCAAAAGACGAAAATCTTACAATTGCATGTACATGTAGTTATAATTAAAATGTCAGTCAATTTTATGTATTTGTTATCTTAACGTTCACTTATTGCATTTCTTACTAAATAATATTATTCGCTTTATCAGTTCGTCAGTTTATAAAATTTAAATATAATGAACTAGTCATAGTCAGATATCACAGCACACGCTTCGTCAAAAAATAATACATAGAATAAAATAAATACAATAGAGATAACATATAAAAATAAAAGAATACATACACATACTTTGCTAAATTTTTACGTATACTATCACGTCAAAATTTAAAACACACTCATTCATGACACTTTAACAACCACGCTAATAAATACATTCACACCTAACACTAAACATATTTAATAAATAAATAAATTAATAAATAAATAAGTCAAATAAATAAATAAACCAGATAAATAATTAAATTAAATAAATAAATAAATAAATTTAAATAAATAAATAAATAGCTTAAATAAACATCCGAGTCACTTCTATACATTCTCTTCACCATGTAATTGCTTAAGGTGCCTGCTAAACGCCGTTTTAAATTTACAAAAAGATGGCAGGCACCTCACACTGCTCGGGAGCGAATTCCAGAGGTGCGCACCTTGAACTCTAAATGAGAAAAGGCCCTTATCGGTGCGCGACCCCGGAACCGAGAGCTTTTTCATACCACCCCTACTTGAAGTCCTGGCCTGGTTTTTTTCAAAGAGGGCAGTAAGATATGGTGGCCGCCGCATAACAACCGCTTTGTAAAGCAGCAGCCCCATAAAATACTCCCTCCTCACCTTCAGATCTAACCAGTCCAGTTTTTTCCTGTAGGTGGTGATATGCTCATCTTGCCTAACACCACATATGTATCTCACACATGCATTCTGTAGACGTTGTAGTTGTGTCTGGAGCTCCCCTGACACGTCAAGAAGAACCACTGAGCAATAGTCTAAGTGAGGTAGTACCATTGCACATGCCAGCTGCTTCCTCAGTATCTCTGTGGTGCTTGAACGGAAAAGTTTTAAGCTATACAGAGCTCTATTTACCTTTCTACTGACCGCATTCAGTTGCGGCTTCCATGTCAACCTTCCGTCCATCACCACGCCGAGGTTGGTGACTGTATCGACAAAGGGACCGTGTACGCCGGTCTGTATCTCAATGCCTTGCAAGTCAAGGTTCTGAACCTGTTTGATGTTGTGATCAGATCCAAAAATGATCGCCTTTGTCTTGCCGACATTGAGGCGCAGGCCAGCTGACGTTGCCCAGTTCGACACTGCTCGTGCTACAGCCGACATACGACCGATACCATCACGAAGACAGCGTAAAATATGTGTTCAACACCATCTAAGTCTAGTGCGTCTTGTAAGTCGTTTATGTACAGGCTGAAAAGCAGGGGTCCCAGGACTGAGCCCTGTGGAACGCCAAGATTGGTGGTTAGCCAACCTGAATCCCCGTTTGTGTTTGTGACGACTTTCTGTCGTCTCCCCATAATATATGACTTAAGCCACAGGAGAACACTCCTGGAGAATCCCATGCGCATCGGCTTACGCAGCAATTTAGTGTGTGAGATGGTGTCGAATGCTTTGCTAAAATCAAACATTAACAAAATAGTCAATAGTTTTTTGTTGTTGTCAATGCCTGATCTTATGTCTTCCGTCAGTTTTAATAGTGCTGTCTGTGTACTGTGATTCTGTCGAAAACCAGTCTGCATCGGGTCCAAAGTATTATTTTCTCGTAAAAAGTCAGTTATTTGGTCGTGTACTATTTTTTCAAGGACCTTAGAAAGGAAACTCAGTAGGGCAATTGGTCGGAAATCTGACACCGTAGATGGGACAGGCTTCTTCTTCAAAGGCACCAACTGAGCTCAGTTCCAAGTTCCCGGAAAAATGCCACTGGACAGAGAGGAGTTAAAGATCTTAACAATATGATCTCCCACAAACGGAAGAGCCTTAGCCACTATACTTTGGGAAATGCCGTCTTCCCCTCTGGCCTGTGATGAGAAGTGGGCAACAGCCAGGACCACGTCCGAGAAGCTGACCTCTCGGAAAACAAAGCCGTCATCACTGGCAGTGGTCAGGACGTTGTCAAGTTCTTCATCACCCTCATTTTGGGAGATCGACACCCCTGCAAAGTGGGCATTGAGCTCTTCCGGTGAGAAACCATGAAGCTCCTCTCTTGTCTTTGGCAAAAGGCCCAGAGCCTTGAGCTCTTTCCAGATATCTTTCTTATTATCAATCGCTTCAGAAATTTTATTTTGTAAAAATCTTACCCTTGTTTCCTTCGTTCGTAATTCAGCTTCAGCTGCAAGGCCCTGATACTCCCGCCACAGTCTGTCGTCATTGGTCCGCGCATAGCGTCGTCGTACGGAGTCACGTTTTTTGTAAAGATGTATTAGTTCAGCATCAACCCATGGTGGATTTGTTTTCTTTTTCGGCGTGAATTCTTTTAACGGTGCAATTTTATCTATCACAGCCATGATTTTGACACTGAGGCACTCTAATTGACTGTCAACACCCGCCGCGGGACCATCGATCCGCGACCAATCACAGTCAGCTAGGTGAGACAGGAGGTCGTCTTGCTGGATCGATTTAAAATCCCTGTAGCTGAAAGATTCAACCACAGGGGATGCAGCAGTTTCGACCCCAATCTCGACCTCTATGATGTTATGATGACTGGGAAAAGGCGCCGGCCGATTGTCCCTGCTCAGTACAACGTCATTATTATCTGTCAAGATCACATCAATCCACGTGTGAGAATCCGTGAGATGATGAGTTGCACCATGATCAATTATTTGAAGGTTAAGATCATCAGCCAACCGCCTAACAAATTTTGCATCGGCTGACGTTCCGAGTAGGTTCGCATTCAGATCTCCCATAATAATTTTGTGACTAAAGTCTTGAGTATGTATCGTTAGTTTGTCTGTTAAGTCAGAGCCCTGTAAAAACGGTACGTGTGGTGGTCTGTATATTAAAGCAACAAAGACGGAGGGAAGGCTGCCCTGCTGAACACTGCACATTAAATATTCAGGTATAAATGGCCTGCCCTCCTGTGTTGTTGGAGAGCTGCATAGTAAATTGGCCTTGAAAGTGTTATGAATGTACAGGACCAGCCCGCCCCCTAGTTTGTTGCGATCAAGTCTAAGTAGTGAGTAGTCGTCGATCTGAATGAGATCACTCCCAACATCAGGGTCAAGGTGCGACTCAGCAACCCCAAAGAGATGGTAGGCAGGACGAGCTGAAAGGTGTTGTTTAATCATGCCAATGTGCCCCATAAGGGAGGTAACATTGACAAAATCTGCCCTCAGTCCCTTACAGTGAACCCCCCCAGCAGTGTCTGCGGATAGTCAATTTTTTGCAGCAGTTGAAGGAATTACATTTTTATCAATTACGATTTCATTATCAACGTTTTTTGTTATATTATTTACAGTTTGAGATGGTTGATTAATGGCATATGATGCCACTATTGTCTGTAAATCAGCCGCAGATGAAAATTCATGAGAGACGTGGCCATCGCGCCTCTTCACCAGGAAACGGCCCCTTCTATGCCAAACATATTTAAAATTAAGTCTCATCGCAAGGGCCTTAAGACTTCTATATTTAATAAAACATTCTTTTGTTAATAATTCATTTATAAAAAATTTTCCATTTATAATCCCATCCCTTGTGTCCTGGTCAAGAGCTGCAATGTCGACATCTCTAACATGAAAGCCAGTGATAAGCTTTTTGGCTCGCATTATTTTCTCGCCTAACGCACTGCTGGAAAGGGTAACAACCCATGGTGACCGTCTACGTTCGCTATTTGTATCTGCTAATGCCGCAGCTGTCGATTCTTCTGACCGAAGCAGGCGTGTGCCTATTATATCTATTTTTTGTGTTTTGGAAGGACACGGCACAGTATCGCGTGTGCAACGTCAACACGCTTAGAGACATCACCGTCGAAAATGTTTAAAATAATGAGCTCCGTATTACCGCTTTTAATGTTTTTACTGTGCATTGTCCCCCCATCAATCGTTTGCACCCGCGTGCTTCGTGCAGGTGATGCTGCAGCATCATCATTGTCGATATTGTACTTATTCAAACGACTAGATGTTTTTTTTCTACTATTTACAACTTGGATAAACCCGTCATTATTGATATTACAATTGTCAATTGTGTCGCTTATTTTACTATAATTGTCGAGTAAAGTACTATTTGTAGCAGACGCATTATTATTATTATTACGTTTATTTGTACTTGTCAGAGAAACGGTATTGTTTTGTGTACTGGGGAGCACTGCGATTTTTTGGAATTCAATTTTATTTAATATAAGTTGGTTATCTTTTTGGATGTTCTCTACATTTCTTTCAATTTTGTCGATAGTAGTAGTATATGCAGAGATAAAGTCTTCTTTTGTTATTATTTTTTCTATTTTTGTTATTATTTCCTTGTTGTCACATTCAGCTCTATTGATTTTATTAGTTAAGTTTTGGAAATCGTTTTCAAAAGTGTTTAATATAAAATTATCAATTTTAGTCTGTGACTCAAGATTAGTCTGCCCTAGATTATCGATTTTTTTCAAATAACATATTATAATTTACCTCTGTATTGGTCAACAAATTGTTCGTTTCGACGCTATTATCGTGTAATTTTTTATTTTTAATTTTTAGGTTATCTATTTCTTGACAAAGCACTTGTTTCTCCTTTTTCATCTCCTCCAGCTAGGAGTGTTCTTTCGATAATTTTTCCTCAATTTTTTGCAGCTTGGATTCAGTTGAAAGTGCCAAAGTATGTACTGCTGGTAACGTATTTAGCCTATTTACAATTGCCTCCAATCTGCCTTCAATAGAGGTGCAATGTCTAGCAAGTGCATTGTCAATGTTTCTTGAAGTTGAATTCGCGTACTCCACCAGGCAGAAGACCGTTGTTCCCTTTTTTAACGCGGTGCTGTCTAGCATACGAATGACGGACGCATTTATGTCATTAATACTACTGTTATTTTTGGAGAAGGAGGACTGCGAAGTATTATTAGCTCGGTCCGTACTCGTGGCCATGACGTCACTCGGGGATTCCCCACTGTGCTCTGCTCCCGTGCTGGAAATGGGCGGGCCTAGTGACGTCACAAGAGACTGCGCGGCCAACCGGAGTAGGCTGCTGGTGGGGGCGGGGCCTAGCCCCTGCAACGGAGAGAGTGAAGAGTTGGTGGGCGCGGCCTTGCTCGCCTGATTGGTGCGCGCAGCTGTTGCAGGCTTTTTATTGGCCGGAGTGGATGTGGCTAGATCTTTCTCTTCCCCACTCATGTTGTTGTTAGCGTTCGTCGCGCGCGTGACTGCCGACTCGAACATCGACCTCTTCGAGTCGATGCATGCCTGGCACGCTACCGCTTTTGTTTGTAGCTGTGGTGCGCTTCTTTGTACGCGGGTAAGCACTGCAAGAGGCTTGCACGCCGGATGGTATGTTATATTGCATATGCAGCACTTACGTAGCAAGTTGCTGCTCCTAGGAACCTCCCCGCAGATGGCGCAGTTGTCGACCATGATGTTAGTGGCGACAAAGATGAGTCGTGGAAGGTAATGATGGTGTGTCTAGGATGCAGCAGGTGTCGCCTCGGTAGTCACGTAGTTGCAGTTCGAGTCGGCAGATGGCGCCTTGATAGTATGGCGCTGCGTACTGTGTGTCCAGAATGAAGTGGTACCTCGGAATTATTTATGCTTCGTGCTTGGCTCCCACCACTCTGCCGTATTCACCTCACTTAACCTCAAAAAACACCTGGCCAGGTGTTGTTGCTTGGATGTTGAAAGCCGTGCCGATGGACCAGTGGAAGCTGTGATTTATTATCACAGCTATAGTTAGAATGTTCCACAGTGCAGGCACAACAGACCGGCTCACAGACGCAGGAGGCAGCAGAGTGCGGTGCAAATGCAGGACCCAAAACACGAGCAGGTGTACCTAGCAGACGCGCGACGAACCGAGAGAGATAGAGAGAGAGAGAGAGAGAGAGAGAGAGAGATTCTTTTCAAGACTTAGCGCGGAAGTATTTAAAATGATTAGCGGGAGAGAGATTTGTAGCATATCTGCAAATGTGATTGGCAGTCCCTCTTATTAATATGATCTTCCAGGTTAGCAATGTACTGCTTCCACAAATTAAAAATATAAATTAAGTATAGGCATATAATTTTTATATTAAATTATAAAAAGTAAATATTCAATATAATTCTTCACCAATTTTATCAGTTTTTCATCACATTCGTCTATAAGGCTTTGTGATGATGCTGATGGCTCAATCTATTGAAAAATATATAATCTTATTAAAGAGTATGTAAAATTTGAAGTTCAATATAAACAGAAAACATTTTTACCTGGTTTTGAAGATTTTTAGTTGTATTCTTCGCAGAATTGAATGGGGATGTTGGTGTATTTCCCAGATAAAAAATTGAATTACAATTATAAATATTCTTTTTTATATTATACATTGTTATGTATTAAAATATGTTACCTCACACAATGAAGTGATGGCTACAGTTGCTGTCTTATTACTCTCAATATAGTGATTACAGCAACTGACGAAACGTTCTTTATCCTAGAAGTATTTTTGTTTATATTTCACTAATATTAAACTTTCTAAAAGATATATAAAAAATAAATAAAATATATTACCTCATCAAACTTCACTGTCCAGCTCAGCTCAAATCTCCATAGTTTATATATTCTTAACTGTGAAAAGTTTCTTAGATTATAGTAATTCAAAAAAAGTGGTAGAGAAAAGATACTTATGCTAAAGGATTAAGGCTTGAGAAAAAGTTTCACACTTAATTTTTTTTCATGATAGAATGTACATCGCTATTATCATACTCTGACTAAAAAGAGATTGTCGACTCAGCATGATGTTTACAGCAGTTGATACGTACAAAGTTAATGGCCACAAGCCTCTTACAAATATTGACTAGAGGGAGACGTTTATTTTAATATCACTAATAGTAGCTCTTTATTGAAATTATAAATTATTTATACATATTATTTTTAAAAAATCATTATATATATAATTTTTAGAAGTCTGAAAACATAATATTAAAATATTTTAGTTCAAGCGTTCTTACGAATTCGGTATTGAGAATTGTGCTATAATTTTCTATAGAATGTAAAATTAGAAAACATTATATGTTCATATGTAAAGCATAGTCGTTCTGTAAAACTAAAAACAAAATTATATATAATAGTGGTTCTCACCTGCACTGTCAGTGAGGTAAAACGTGCAGCGAGCTTTGCTTAGCTCTTTTATACTCGTAGATGTTATTTGTGGGGGTAAAGCAGTGATATTGGTGGGGAATTACACCTGCGCAGTAAAAAATATGCGCAGCTCACTTCGAAGGTGAGAAAAGGTAAGCGCATGTGAGTCGCGGTAGGAGAAATCCACCGCGGTCGTGTAGGTAGGGGAAGAAGCCTATAAGCTCAGTGTTATAATCGTTATATTGGGGAGTGCGTATTGTCCAAGGTAGGGGAGGTAGCAAGCTGCGATTCTCGAGCTCGAGGAGAGGTCTGCGCTCAACAGTCAGCGCATGCGCGCTCAAGGTAGGGAAACGAGCGGTAGAAGCAAGATACTTTCGTGAGTGGGGCAAGATGCTTTTGCAGATACTTCGGCTTTATAAGCTGGCGGATCAACTATGTCCGATCATTCATTTCTCTTTTCTTTCAGGTTTAAATACTTATAACATCTATAGTTAGTATGACTTATGTACTAATTCTATGTTCTTACAGGCACTCAAATTTTTTTCATTCCCTTAGGTTTATATGTATACATTCTTATAAAAAAAGACTTATAAATTTTTAAAATTTACTTTAGCTTTGATTCTAAGTTCTTTTGAAGAGTTATACTTTGAAATAATTCATTCTTACATGTAAAAAACTGACAAAGTCCTTCTTATGAAAAAAAAATGCTAAGTCCCTCTTATGAAAAAAAAATATTACAAGTTCCTCTTATGAAAAAATGACTTATGATTTTTATGAGAATTTCTTTCATTTCTTTTCTCTTACAGTAAGTCTTTTCTCTTATGTTGTAATCCTTTTTTCTTACAGAATCTAAGTTTTTAATTTACTTTTGCTCCGATTCTAAGTTCTTTTGAAAAGTTATAAGTTAAAATAATTCATTCTTGCATGTAAAAAGCTGACAAAGTCCCTCTGATGAAAAAAAGAGAATGACTTATGATCTTTGTGATAATTTCAATCATTTCTTTTCTTTTACAAGCTCAAATACTTATATTATATACAGACAGTAGGACTTATGTTTTAATCCCCTTTTCTTACAGAGACTCTAATTTTGTTCACTCTTTTAAATCTATATTATACATACATTCTAATGAAAAAAGACTTATAATTTCTTTAAATTTACTTTCACTCAAATTCTAAGTTATTTTTAAAAGTTATAGTTTAAAATAATTCATTCTTGTATCTAAAAAATCTGACAAACCTCTTATGAAAAAATAACTTTAAATCTTTGTGAGAATTTCGATCATTTCTCTTCTCTTACAGGCTGATTTTTGTATTCTAAGTACTTATATTATACAAGTAATTGTATATTCCTCTCTTCTGCAGACTTATAATTTTTAAGTTAGTATTAAATTTAAATTCAAAGTTATGAAAAGGGGATTTATATTTACTTATAATGTATAAGTTCTCATTATAAAAATGTGTATATATAATTTTTTTTATATTTTTTTATGTGTATATATATTTTTTTATAGAAAATGGAAATAATCTTTGATGTGCAAGGTTTTAAGGCCAACGACGGAAGTTTATTGTTCTAGAGATTGCGTATATTGATCCTAATGCATACGGACCAACACCTTATGTGATTACATTCAAACCACCGTACAGCTGGAGCCTGTTAACGAATGAAACGAAGACAACCAACTTGTGGTTAATTTACTACTTTCACGGTTTAAATTGGTTAGATGGTGATATAGAGTACGATCAGCTGCAAACGGTTTGTGATTCACTTTTCGAATTGAATCCACACGGTCGATTTATCGTCTGGGTTAAGGCTGCAGATAAGAAGACGTGGTTGGATCCATATTTCGACGAAGAGAGAAATCTAGAAGAGTTGGGCTGTCCGTCTTTGAAACAAGCTGGGTTCAGGAGGCCTGTCGTATGCACGCATCACCCTGAAGGTTGGAGGGAGAATTGTGCAGTTCAAAACGTTACAGCTTTATACGAGTGGATTGAGCATCAGCGACAACTGGAAATTCGACGCATGAGAATAGAGGACTTGTTTGAGTTAACCACACTAACACCACCTGATTCTGTTACAGACTCTGAGTTTTCTATTTAGAAATTTAAGGCCTGTAGTTATATTATTAATGATTTAATGATTTTTTATAGAAAATAATAATCTAACATTAACATTTTTTCTGTTACAGTTATAGATTTAATTAACGAAGTAGGAAAAACATCATCATACCTACCTACAAGAAGAGTGCGAGACTTAGAGGTCGGCCAAATGTATAAAATTATTAAAATGAAGAAAGTTCCAACGAGATACGGGTTAAAGATAGTGCTGGAATTGGATAAAACATTCGACATATTTCTCCCTGGGAAAATCAATGATCTCTTGCAGGAAAACGTTGAGAGCTGTACGAAGTTTGAAAAGGAACTTCAAAAAAGAGATGTCTATCTTAAAGCTCTCGGAGGATGTCTACTTGAATTCGTTTAAATATTATATGTGAAAAAAGTTTAATGTTTAAATGTATATTATTTATATGTAATCTTAAAAACTTATAAAAAAGTTTAGTTTACTATTATTTGTAATAGAATTATGTATAATTGATTTCACTTATATTGCATAGTAGTTACTCGTATGTATTAATTTATAAGTATTTTTTTAAATAAATGATATTAAATTATACCTACTTTATTGAATTAATTTTTGTTTGAAAATATATATCCGAAGACCTTAAATTCCTAGTACCCCAACCATTTGTGTATATTTTAAACTATAAAACATTTTATTTTAAATTTAAACTCTATAATCAATTGTATTTATCTTAAAAATTAATTTATTATATTCAGTTTATAAACTTTAATTTTAAATTTAAATTTTATATTTTATATTATTGACTCTTCTAAAGTTTCAATTATATACAATTTTCTGACTATATATAAGAAACACATCTATTAATCTTTTTAGTATATTTAAAACCATCATGGAACAAAGAAGTTGCAGTGTAGCCTACACTCGTCTCTCAGAGACTAATAAAAATTCTACGAAAAAAGAAGACGATAAGTCTCCTCCTCAATGAAAAACTTATAAAGAAAAATATAGTTCAAATACAAATTCTTTACCTGAACGTCAAGGGTACAAACGATTCTAATTCTGTAAATAATTATTTATATTTATTTATAAAAAAATTATATTTATTTATAAAAAAATTATATTTATTTATAAAAAAATTATATTTATTTATAAAAAAATTATATTTATTTATAAAAAAATTATATTTATTTATAAAAAAAATTATATTTATTTATAAAAAAATTATATTTATTAAAAAGATAATTATGTATATTTATTTATATATCCCTTCTCATACCCACCTATCAATCATCCGTCATTCTCCGTCCCACTAAAGATTGGCGCATTGCCGCGGCGCAGGCAAACGCCGGCCGCCCGCGTCAACATGGCGCAGAACGCATGGTAAAACGGAACCAACACTGTCGGTATAATGGATCGCGGTTAGGCGGCGCAGCAGCCGCATCGCATGGTAAAACAGAACCATAACTGTCGGTGTAGTAGGTCGCGGATAGGTGGCGCGGGAGTCGCGTCGCATGGTAAAACCGAACCATCCCGATCGGTAAAACAGATCGCTGATAGGTGACGTATGAGCTGCGTCGCATGGTAAAACAGAAGCATAGCTGCTGGTATAGTAGGTCGCGGAAGTGGCGATGCACGGTAAAACAGAGCCATCTCGGTCGGTAAAACAGATCGCTGATAGGTGGGGTTGGAAGTTGGCGCAGTAGCCGCGCTGGCGCGGTAACAGCGCTGCCCTAACTACTAGCAGGACCTACTTAAAGACATTACGGGGATCACCCCATACAACTAACGATGTATAATAAAACCAAATACCCCCTTCCGGAAAATCCCTGCATCCCCAACGACCGCCACGAATCAACGTACCTTCCCCCCCAATTCCATATAAAAATCCTGGCTAGATCGCCCACGAGGACTCAAATGACTCCTTTAGAAAGTTCTACAAGCTTCCTTCCAACAGCATCCAGTCCAGATATCTGTCTATAAGTGCTGACCCGCCAACCAAGCGGCAGGCTATTTCACTCGAGATTTTCCAGAGAATGTTTCTCTCTCCGACGGCTAAACGATCTTTGTAACTCTGACTTAACATCATTGTATCGCCGATTTAGCGTCATTTGTAATTCTGATTTAAGACAATTTATACGTCAATTAGATCAGAGTTCTGTGAGGAATATTTGTAACTTGTAACTCAAGTGAATAAATTAATATCTATCAAACTACATCCTCGCCACGTTATTCGAATTTCCCGCGATCACTATAACCTCCGGCGTCCAGCAGCAGTTCGAGAAGACGAGCAGAGAACGGGTCACGCTCCGCCAAGCTCCACCGCTCATGGAGAACGAGTTGACCAGAAGGGATAATACAAAGGTAAGCAGCAGGGATCTGTTACTACCTTTTCGATGTTTCTACCTGCTGTTTGTTGAAAATGTCGTTACGCGTTTGAACTGTTCGCCGCCCATCCTAGGTAGAGTGGTCCCTCGACCGATAAGTACTTGAATAGGGCCGATAATTACTCGTCATTAGCTCTGTGCAACGACCCGGACGTAACAATATGTACCATGTGAGGTAAAATGGTGACCCCATAGCAAGTGTTTGCCACCCTCGCCTTCGGCCCGGGTGTCAATTTACACGTGCTATCGACTCACCAACTCTTTACCTCCCTAGATCCATAATATACTATTTAACAAGCACTCAAAATAAAAATTATTCAAAGAATTTAACCATAATGTATTAGAGTTATTTATTCGCTGGTGATTTATTACACGGATTACCTATATCTTTCATAATAAATAATTCACTTTGATAATGAATAAATATATTAAGATTTTAAGTTAAACTGAGATTTGGATATTTATCCATTTAAAATACATATATAATTTTGCCCCAAGGCATGTAAAAATTTACCCTGGGTTTGGGATAAATTTGTACAAAAACACCTTTTCTTATAATCGGTTAAAAACAAGCCCATTGCTAAAATTAGGGTATGATAACATTCAAATAGTTAGTTTTTGTCCTTAACTTAATAATAAAGCATTGAAAAAATCTTTTGATTTAAACTCATTAAATAAAAAATCAAATGTGCCAAGGGCACAATCTCGCCCCACACTCTCCTATATAGTAGAATAGAATAAGTTCGCTTCTAGTAAAGTTTATAAAATGAAGTGTTTCAAAATTAAATGTGATGCTTATACAATGTTTGATGTATTTGGAAGTAAACTCAATGTTATTTAAAATATTTTATAATTACAATATGTAAGAAAAATCTATATATGCGCGGTTTATATAGTAAAATAGAATGTTTAAATGAAATGTTTAAAAATGCGATGCTATCCTTATATAATGTTCTATATATTTGGACATCAAATTAATGTTATATCAAATATTTTATAAAGAGAATATGTAATAGAAATCTCTATATATACGCGATTTATATGGTAAAATAGAATAGATTCACATCTAGTAAGGTTTATAAACTGAAATGTTTGGAAATGAAATGCGATGCTTATTTAATATTCTATATATTTGGAAGTCAACTCAATGTTATTTCAATTATTGTATAATGAGAATATGTAAGAAAAATCTATATATACGATATGTATATAGTAAATAAAATACATTCACTTCTAATATAGTTTATAAAATTAAATGTTTAAAAATGAATTACGATGGTTATACAATATTTTATATATTTGGAAGTCAACTTCATGTTATTTCAAATATTTTATAATGAAAATCTGTAAGAAAAATCTATATATGCTAGATTTATATTGTAAAATAGACTAGATTCACTTATAATAATTAAAAAATGAAATGCAATATTTACTAAATGTTCTATATATCTAGAAATCAAATAACTGTTATTTAAAATATTTTATAAAGACATTTTGTAACAATAATCTATATAGTAAAAAAAATTTTGAAAAAAACGAACCGACTTAGAAAAATGCACTATAAAGTGTGAAAGAAATGCACTAAAAAGTGTGAAATAATCAACAAAAATGTTCTGGAAGTCGGCGCACAAATTACACATTGACATATACCGTCACCTCTTTTTGTTTCATTGGGAATCTTATTCTTGACTAATTGTTTGATAGCGTAGTTTGCGTACCCCCGCTAGGTGACGATGGCCTAAGCACATTAAGATTATCCCGGGGATAATACATAAAAGCTCGCGCCAGCAGTTACAATTGTAACAGTATTATTTGAATTATATGTGATAGTTTAGCCGATGACTATCATTTGAAGAAGATTGTTGCATTGGAAGTTCTTTATAAAAGCATTTTCTCTCAAACCAGTGCTTTCGATTACGAGTTATTAACTTTAAGTGGGATATACGATAGTGGGACACATATTTCGTTCTAGGTTTAACGAAATTGGACCCATTTCAATATTATTTATAAATTATATTCTTGAGCAAGATACTACCGTCACGGACCCTATTGTGGATCAGTGCCTCTATTGTGAATCAGTTTATGTTACAACTATATTGTGAAAGTTTTGCGTTACTTTTATTATTATTTTGCAAAACTTTTATAATGTCTATTTAGAAGTAAATGATTCTCTATAGAGGTAGTGATCCACAATAGGGTCTGTGACGGTATACGTCAATGTGTAATTTGTGCGCCGACTTCCAGAACATTTTTGTGAATTATTTCACACTATTTAAGGTGGTCCTATAGTAAAATTAGACGAAAAACTCGATTTTTATTTAGTGCATTCTTTTCACACTTTTTAGTGCATTTTTCGAAGTCGGTTCTTTCTTTTTCATAAAATTTTTTTATTTCAGACATTTTAGTTGTAAGGGCTGAGTTTCATTCAATTTATATTGTAATATAGGTCGACCAATAAAGGATGCTTCTGAAAATTTTTTTTTTGTACTAAAACTGTACAAAGTATCAGAAAATGAAATAAAAAAAATCGAGTTTTTCGTCTAATTTTACTATAGGACCACCTTAAATCAATATTAATTTATTTAATATTGCTTCCTCCCACAGGAAGCTTTGTAATCCTAGAAAAAAACATCCTTTGTGAAGCATAAAGTGAAAACGCCAGTACTGACGTAGTACGGGCTCCAAACTTGCCCAGTTATATAACGGTACCACCATGGGATAATTCTCTTTTATTAAAAAAATAGTTTATCCAAATCGGTTCAGTAGTTTCCGAATAATCGGCAGAAGAACATAACAAATCGCCAGTACTGACGTAGTACTGGCTCCATACTGGCCCAGTAATACAATGGGACCAACATGAGATCATTCTCTTTCATTAAAAACAAATATTATCCAAATCTGTTCAATAGTTTCCGAATAATCAGCGGACAAAGTCGGAATGTACAAAAAAAATATTCATCAAAAACTAAATTACTGGCGAGATAATGGACCAATAATCACAAAATTTTAATGGGACCACCGGAGGATAATTACCTTTCATATACAAAAATTTTATCCGAATCGGTCGAGTATTTTCGGAATAATCGCTGGAGAAACATAAAAAAAAGCCATGTCGAATTGAGAACCTCCTCCTTTTTCGAAGTTGGTTAAAAATAGAATACATTAACTTTTAGTATACAATATTTTACATATTTAGAAGTCACCTTAATGTTATTTGAAATATTTTATAAAGACAGTTTGTAAGAAATATCTATATGCGCTGTTCACATAGTAAATTGAATGGATTTATGTCTAATAAAGTTTATAAAACAAAATGATTTTAAAAATGAAATGCGATATTTACTCAATGTGCTATATGTATAGAAATCAAATAACTGTTATAGAAAGAATTTGTAACAATAATCAAATAAATATTTTATAGAAAGAATTTGTAACAATAATCTATATATATATATATATATATATATATATATATATATATATATACGTATATATATATATATATATATATATATATATATATATATATATATATATATATATATATATATATATATATACGCTTTTTATATATTAAATAGAAAACATTAACTTCTAGTAGAGTATACAAAATGAAGTGTTTAAAAAACTTAATGTAATTTTAAATATTTTGTAATGAGAATGTGTAAGAAAAATCTATACATGCGCGATTTATATGGTAAAATAGAATACATGCATTTCTGGTGATGTTATTAAAATGAAGTGTTTAAAAATGAAATAAGATGCTTATACAATATTGTATATATTTGGAAGTCAACTTAATGTTATTTCAAATATTTTATAATGAGAATGTGTAAGAAAAATCTATATGCGCTGTTCACATAGTAAATTGAATGGATATATGTCTAATAAAGTTTATAAAACAAAATGATTAAAAAATGAAATGCGATATTTACTCAATGTTCTATATATGTAGAAATCAAAAAATGTACGAGGGTAGTTCAATAAGTCTTTAGAATGACCAACAGATGGCGCGCGAATCGCTCCAAATCATCTGTTTTCAGTCGGCACCACTCCCGACTAGATATATGGTGCAGTCACAGTCCACATCTTCTGAGTTTACGTGTTTTTGTAACCAATTGAAAAAAAAAATTGCTTGTTAAGAAAAATGAAAAAAAACGAGTTCAGAGCGGTAATTAAACATTTTCATTTAAAGGGTTTAACTCCATATGAGATAAAAAATGAATTGGACTCAGTTCATGGCACATCTGCCCCTGCCTTAGCAACGGTTTATAACTGGGTAAATGAATTTAAGCGTGGTCGTACATCAATAAGTGACGAACCACGTTCAGGAAGGCCCGTAGAAGTAACTACTCCCGAAATCATCAATAAAATCCACGATATGGTCTTGAAGGATAGAAGATTAAAAGTGCGTGAGTTAGCTGAGGCCACAAGGATATCTATAGGTGCAGTTGTTTCAATTCTACATGAAAAATTAGGCATGAAAAAGCTATCGGCAAGATGGGTGCCGCGTTTGCTCTCAGCTGAGAATAAACGCAATAGAGTGGTCGCCTCTGAGGCTCTTTTGGCGCGCATAAGTCGGAATCCTGAGGAATTTTTTCGTCGATTTGTGACTGTGGATGAAACATGGATACACCACTACACTCCTGAGACAAAGGAACAATCCAAACAGTGGATTTCCACAGGCGAACCAGCTCCAAAGAAGGCAAAGACCGTAAAGTCAGCTGGTAAGGTTATGGCTACAGTTTTTTGGGATGCACGTGGAATTATACTTATTGACTACTTGGAAATGGGTAAAACAATTACTGGTGAGTATTATGCATCATTATTAGACCAGCTGAAAGAAGAAATTAAAAAAAAACGGCGAGAAAAAAAATTCTCTTTCATCACGACAACGCCCGAGTTCACACATGCTTCGTTTCAATGGCTAAAATTGAAGAACTAAAATTCGAATTGGTCGAACACCCACCGTATTCACCAGATTTAGCTCCCAGTGACTTTTTCTTATTTCCAAACTTGAAAAAATGGCTCGGTGGACAGAGATTTACGGACAACGAAGACGTCATTGCCTCTGTAAGTGCTTATTTTGAGGAACTTCCGAAAACGCACTTTTCTGAAGGATTAAAAAAACTTAAAAAGCGATTGACCAAGTGTATAGAGCTCCAAGGAGATTATGTTGAAAAATAAAAAAAAATTTACCCAAAAAAAATTGTTTTTATACTTTATTCTAAAGACTTATTGAACTACCCTCGTATATATAGATTATTGTTACAAATTCTCTTTATAAAATATTTTTAATAAGCGTTATTTATATAGTAAAATAGAATACATTAACTTCTAGTAAAGTTTATAAAATGAAGTGTTCAAAAATGAAATGTAATGCTTATACAATGTTTGATGTATTTGGAAGTAAATTCAATTTTATTTCAAATATTTTATAATTAGAATATATAAGAAAAATCTGTATATGCGCGGTTTATATAGTAAAGTAGAATAGATTCGCATCTAGTAAAGTTTATAAAAATGAAATGTTTAAAAATGCGATGCTATGTTTATATAATGTTTCATATGTTATAAAGAGAATAAGTAATAAAAATCTCTACATATACGCGATTTATATGGTAAAATAGAATAGATTCTAGTCGATATAGACTAAACAAATAGGGAGATTTTCTGCGATTTAGAGCGAATGCACCGTCGCGGCGAATCTTTATACGAAGACAGCAAACAAACTAAGAAAACAAAAAAAAGAGCGCAACAAGATGATACTATATCGGCTATCACCTCCGATTCGAACTCGAGCGAAGGGACGTGCGTCAGCGACCGCGGTGTTTTAAAAACAAAGGCACGACCAGCAGAAACACCGATTTGCGAGTTAGCAGCATCCGCCGTACGGACGGACGATTTAAATAAACCAGGGATACCCCCGGAGATAGTACACGAAATTTTACAACAATTGCTACCAGACTTTTACGAACGACTGGCAAAAGTAGAGAACGTGCCGGAGGGAGAGTTCGACACGAACATCAAAAAGGAGTATGAAATATTGTAAAAGCCTACATAGCTTCCATTCTTTTAAGAAAATGTACTTCATTCGCGCACGCCGAGGACATCTTAAAAACCTCCTTAATGGGGAACCCAGGCATCACATACAACAGGGTCGAGGATATCCGACTGACATCGGAGACCTGGCGTGTCGCCACGGTGATCGACACGAACCGCATACTCGCGATCCAGCCCATTTTCGACGACGCGCTAAGCAACGTCACCAACTCCGAGGTCTACAGGAAAGTAACAGACGCCGTCGCCATTGGTCAGGTATACTTTTTGCAAACCAAGATTATGCAGTTAAAAGAACTTGAAGTAGAATTCGGCAACCTCGCATTAACATATGCAGTAGGAGCTGTTACGGAAATCGTGGGGAAGGGGGATGCGGGGGGGGGGGGGGGATCCTCCTGACTCACACTGAAGCTTTCCATATTTTAATTTATTTATCAAAAATTAGTAATCAAAAAACCGAAACCAAATTGTTACCCAACGACCAACGTGCGGACATCGAAAATGATATCAATCGAAGCATAAAAGAGTTCGAGCTCGTTAAAAAAATGTTTATAGCCAATTTAAAAAATTTTACTTTAGAGGAACCAGTGTTAGACGCCGCGGAATCTAAAATGAATCCGGCTATATGAACTATTTTCAGACCGTTCTACTGTTTGGGATCATTTGAAAATGTTGGCATTGGTTGACCCTCAGTTCGACAGATCGGGGCGTATCGAGTGCTAAAGTGCACGCTCGTATCATCGAAAAAGGGCTGCGCAACGGCGGGAGTGATGAGGCGCTAATTGCCATGAAGACACTTTTAGGTTGGATCGTCTCTGGACCTACGTCGGCAAACAGCTGTTCACGATTCCGACTCATTACGCACGTACTGACCGTGGACAGCGATCTCAATGCCGTTTTTCGCAAGTTCTGGGAGATGGAAGAGCTGCCACAAGGAGAGCAATTTCTCACAGAAGAGCAAAATTTGTGTGAGGAGCTCTATTCAAGGACGGTGTCCCGTAATTCTCATGGACTATACGTGGTAAGACTACCCTTAAAATCCAATACGCCGACAATTTGGGGTGATTCTTATACGCAGGCAGTTAGAATGATGTGTAATCTAGAAAAGCGGCTCGAGAAAAATCCTGAACTACATGAGGCTTAGGTAAAATCAATGCAGGAGAACGAGAAATTCGGTTATATGAGACGTGTATCAGCTGATGATATAGACTTAGAAAGCTGTTTCTTTTTGCCACGTCACGGGTTTATAAAGAAGAGCAGTACGACGACAAAACTGCGCACCGTTTTCAACGCATCTGCTGAAACCACTAAAGGGTTCTCATTAAATGATTTTTTGCTTGTAGGTCCCAATCTGTCGCTGGAGGCGGTATCCATACGTTTTCACTGCTGACATTGCTCGAATGTATTTGCAGATTCTGGTACAGGAGCAGGCTCAGTAACTGCAGGCCATTGTTTGGAGGGAGAAGGCGGAGGAGGAACTGACCACCTGGCTATACACCACGGTAACGTTTGGTTTTGGATCTTCTTCGTACCTAGCAAGCAGGACGCTTCAGCAGCTAGCTGAGGATGAAGGCGAAGCATTCCCTTTAGCGAGTAAAGTCGTCAGGGATGAGGTATATATGGACGATGTTTTATCCAGGGATTTTACTTTACAGGGAGCTAGGGCGAAACAACCACAAATAATCAATTTATTGCATGGTGGGTTTGAACTACGAAAATGGATAGCCAATAACTCTTCATTGGTCGATTGGATGCCTGCAGATCTGAGGGCTACTGCAGCCAATCTTAAAGTTGGTATTGGTTTATATGTGCTAGGTATCGCCTGGAATCCCGTGCAGGATTGTTTTTATTTCAATTTGTCTTTGGAGCCACTGATCGGCAAAATCACCAAACGGACGGTGCTTTCGAAAGTGGCAAAAATGTTTAACCCGCTAGGTTGGATTTCTCCTATCATCATTTCGTTAAAAATATTTATGCAAGCATTGCGGGTGCTAACTAAAAAATGGGACAAGATATTTCCCGATGAGCAGGCAAAGCACTGGAGAGCCAGTTACAACTCGTTGTCATCGATTTCACGTAGTATTGCACGTTGGTCGGGTGTTCAGCCTTCAGTTCGTTCATACGAACTACATGGCTTTGCTGACATATCCAAATTGGCATATGCAGGTGTCGTTTATTTGCGTGTGTTAAGCAAAGATGCCCCGACTTTTCTGTTAGGTTCCAAAACGAGAGTAGCTCCAATTAAGACTTTGACAATCCCTAGACAAGAATTATGTGCCGCACTGTTAGGTGCAGAGCTTGCCCGAAAATTCGTAGATACTCGGCAGTTGTCTCCATTTGAAGTCCATCTATGGTCCGACTCTAAGGTTGTTTTGTATTGGCTCGGAGATATCCCGTCAAGGTGGCCGACCTTCGTCGCACATAGATGTTCAAAGGTTTCTACTTTAGTCCCTGATGCGTATTGGCACCATATCAACTCCGCCGATAATCCAGCTGATTTATCTTCGCGTGGCTGTCTCGCTAACGAGCTAGTTGGAAACAATTTATGGTTGAGAGGGCCTAAACGTCTTATTGAACATGCTACGGATTGGAATCGTACTCATGATATTGTTTCGGATAAATCTAAGATGCGGCTGACCTTTTTGTATTGACACCTGCTCATTTCCTCGTTGGCAAGTCTTCTCTTCTGATTACAGAACCCAGGATCATCGAGGAGAAGCTAACTCCCATGTAACGATGGCGCCTCATGTCGCAACTGAACCAGCATTTCCGGGATCAATGGTCAGCTGACTACTTGAGGCATCTGCAGAGGCGTTCAAAATGGAAGGACACTCAACCGTCGATCAAAATTGGCGACATAGTGCTAATCAGGCATGAGATAACGGCACCTTCAAAGTGGCCTTTGGCCAGAGTTGCTGCTACCCATTCAGGCAAGGACGGTCTAGTGAGAGTAGTTTCTCTCCGCACATCCACCACTACGTTACGTAGGCCAATCAGCAAATTGGTCAAATTGTTCGACAACGATACCGGGCAAGAAGACGATGAAGATATTCAAGATGGATGATACGTCAAGAGACCATATATTAATTACTCAAATCTTTAGTTTACGCAAATATTTAAATAGTTACGCGTTTGATATTTTTATTACAACAAATAATATTGTTATATCGTTTTATAAGAAATGAGGTGGGCGGAATGTTCGCGTTCGGGTATTACATATTTAAATTCAAATCTAACTGATTCTAACGGCTATAAGGTGAGATTCTCCTGTTCTCGCTGATTAGCCAATCAGAGCGAGCTTTAGTGATTTTGGACTTTAACCGCTCATCGCAGCGCTCTAAAAGGCACGCTCGCTCGTTCAGTTGCCCCGCGGATAGCAGTAGTACTCGTATATATAAGCGCCGGGCGAGATGTTGTGACGTCATCACCCGGCGCGTATATGGGGGGCTGTAAACAATTAATTAATGTGACATTAATAGTTTTTTAATTGTTTGTTTACATAAACATTCAATTAAAAAACCGTAAAAATTAAACTAATTACCCGCCGACACATAATAATATTAATTGTATTTATTGGTAGATAAACAATAAAATGTTTTTATTGTTTATTTACATAAACATACATTAGAATTAGATAAAAAGTCACAAAAATATAAACTGAAAATGTGGATAAAAGATAACTGTAACATATGATGTGCAATTATATTAAATATATCTATGTACAAACAATATTTTTATAATGTTAATAGTTTCTAAATTTTATAATGTTTTTAGTCTACCATGAGATGTATACGATACTAGTTTAGTTTAGTTTTTAAGATAGTTTTAAGTAAGTTAGTTATGATTTAAGTTTTGTTTTTGTATCACTTTTTTTAATTTTATGTACCGAACCTGCGCATAGGTAACTTAGTTTACCTCTATAGGGATTTACATCATACTGTAATTTTATGTATATGAATCTTTCTGATTTAAATAAATAAATAAATAAATAAACATAACGCGCATCTCAATCCGCACTGTCGGAGTAGCGAGATGGATACTCTATATATATATAAGCCAGGCGCCCCCCTCTACATAGCCCCGACTGCTGTAGCGAGACGAGATTCATGAGTGTAGGTGGGAGCAGCGAGAAAGACGAAGAGAGAGAGAGAGAGAGAGAGAGAGAGAGAGAGAGCATAGCGCGTGCGGGGCCTCCCTCTGTCCGAGGGAGCTGAGCCCGGCGGTTTCGTTCATCGAGGAAGAAGAAGAAGAAGAAGAAGAAGAAGAAAGAGAGAGCGTACATAGCGCGCGGGGTTCCCTCCCAGCGCCTAGCCGAGGGACTGGTGGCTGCGGTATCGGCTGGCAGCGACGGAGCTTTGTAGGCAGGAGATCCAGAGAGAGAGAGAGAGAGAGAGAGAGAGAGAGAGAGAGAGAGAGAGAGAGAGAGAGAGAGAGAGAGAGAGAGAGAGAGAGAGAGAGATAAAGAGAGAGAGATCCTACTACACGCTGCCGCGAAGCTTACTCTAAATTTCAGCTTCGGGGATTAATTACTGCACGAGTGTGTGAGAAAGAGAGAGAAGCTAAAGCTATGTACTTACGTTGACCTGTAAAGGATGGAAGCACAATAAAATTTTTATATTGTAATAAGAATTAATTAATTATTTTTATTATTGTAAAAACTTAAAATTTATTACAAAAACTATTTTATATTAAAGTTTTAAAAAAATTTACATTTTATAAAAATACACTTTTTTATGGCACATTTTTATTGACACTTTTTTTTAACCGCAACACATTCATGAATTCATTCTTTAGTGATAAGTCAAGTAGTACTTCTTCTTGATTAATCTCTACTTCCTCGACAACCCTCGGCGATGGTTGATCCTCGCGCGGGAGCACTGGAAGGCCCCTGTATTCCGGCTCCGGCGAAGCTGGCGACTCGCAGTTGCACGCGCGTGTCCGGCAGTCATTGCATCGAAAGCGGGTACACCGCCCACATCCTATCCACTTCACTGACAGTCGTGTGCCACGATGATGGCGTTTATTACAAACGGTACACTTTTCGGTACACTTTTCTCCTGTTTTGATGTAGTGGAGCACTTTGATACGAGCCGGACTGTTGTACTCTCTTAAATCAGTGATCTGATTGTAGTATTCGTTAATACTATCAATCATTTGGTTCATGTCACTTCTCAGGCTCTCGATGCACTCTTTAATATTGTTATACAATTCTGTTCCTTTATACAATTTTTTCTTTATTTGATCACACTTTTTTTCTTTAAGTTCCAGTTTACTCTCAAGAGCAGCGATCGCTTTTGAACGCATGGTCAGATATAATAGAAATTTGGACACATCTGTACTGTCGAACATTTAAAATCAATCTGAGGTGTCGCTGGCGACATCAACGACAACCCCACTACAAAATCATTGAGAGACCACCAGAAAGAGTATTGTTTTGTGTTTAAAAATTAATTACTCATATACTTATATGAGAGAATTCAATGAGAATTCACGAGTATAAGCAGGCGCTACTCAAATCTTGAGAACGTTTCTTTCCATATATGGTTTGTATTCTGTAAACAGAAAAATACTTTATACATCCGTTAGCGGTGGCGTCAGCAGTTTGCCCTCCGCCTCTAGGAATTTTAGATCGGCATGAGTGTGATATTTTTTTCGACTTTCTTCACTATCGAGCTTCGTAAAACAAAATGTGTGCACGTGCTACGATCTGAATTTAATATCTTTACTGAGAGACCGCCCTGGAAACATCCGTTTACTTGGTGCATGTGCGGACCTACACGTTGCGGTAAAACATTATTCGTAAAAATATTTCTTGGTCACTTGACGGCTGTGGGCGACGGCAGGCGGGATTTGTGATGCAAGGTTTGATCGTATACTGTTTTACTACGTAGAGTGGCAAGATATGTACCGAACGGAGCTCAGACCTGGCGGCGCCACCGCCGCCACCACCACCGACGCATCAGTACCCATGCCACAGCTCGAATTTCGAGAGGGGCTCCCGCAGCCGGATGACTACTCGCACGATAATGAGAAAAAAAGCTGCTTATTCTCGACGATCTGATGCGCGAGTTATCGAGCAACATAATTCTCGATCTTTTTACGAAAGGTAGTTATCACAAAAATATAAGCATTATCTTTATTACGCAAAATATTTTTCATAACACAAAATATATGGCGATTTTTAAAAATCCGCGCGACCGTGCACAAATTCAACATCTTGCGCGACAAGTATATGCCGAGGATCCTAAATTTTTGCAAGAAGCTTATCTCGATGCGACTAGAAATAATCCTCACTCCTATTTGTTTCTCGATCTTTCGAAGGTGTGTACTTGCATATTTCCGGACGACGAGTTGCACTACGTATACGTGCCAAAATATTTGAAAAACGAACGAAACCTGTATGCATCAGTCTATCAGTGACAATGGCTGAGACAACATCGAAGTATCGCCCGAGTAAACGCGGAGACCCGTTACCCTGTAATCATTTTACGAAGAAAAACGTGCTACTGAGGCAGTGTGCTGACGGTGAATTGTGAAAAGCCCTGCTTCGATCGGCCGATAATGCTACGATAAAGTATGTATGTGAGTGTGTTTTGAACGTTTTGCACGGCGTTGTCGAACTTGAAGAGTCACAAAAAAGCGTTTTAGCAGACACAGGCCCGTTCTGCGTAAATTGGTACATAATAAAAAAAGTACAAAATTGCGCGATAGTATAGTAGGTTGGCAAAAAAGAAACGGGCCTACGAGGCCACCAGTGCACGAGCCGGTGCCGCCGCCACCGCCGCTGCCACCTCAGTCAGTCTCACCTGGCATGAATGAAAATTCAATGCAGACCTGTGGCGATAATTTATCTAGACTGGACTCTGAAATGCACGATCTCCTACATTCGAAAAAAAATTTAAATGAACGCGAAAAATGTATGAATTATTTGCAAGTTTTACGGCGATATTTATTTTTTAAAGAGAACGAACGTATCAGTCAACGTGATTCAGAGCGCGAGCTAGATGAGACCAACGACGCGCTTACCCCGCTCACTCAAGAAGATATATTAGAAAGCGTGCCTAAGACTTATGAGCGACAAGCAAAACTTTTACTTTGGCATTAGAAACCTTCAGCGCCAGAACGAATAAAGTTGGATAATGTCGGAATAGTTACGATAGACGGGAGAAAGATCGAAAGATCGAATATCATTGTTGCTCAATGATGCTGTTAAAAAGAAGCAAAAAAATAAGAAAACGGATGGGGAGGCAGGGCTGGGCGAGGACGACGCACCCAGCTGTATGTCTACACAGACATATACGAGCCGTATACTGTCGGTGATACTCAAACATCGCTTTTACGTATCGTATCCTTGATAGCTCAAAATATAAATTCGGAGCGAACGTTGTGAGACAATTTGCACCTATACACTACATTCCGCTTTTGCAACATAGCTTCCGGTCTATTATTATCGATATGAGAGATCAACACGGTCAACGCATACCATTTGAGTACGGAACGTTGACGGTTACGCTTCACTTTAGGTGTAATCGTTAAAAAATATATTAAACATGAGTCACTACATACGTAATTACAACGATCAAACAGGCGGTGGCGGTGTGCGAAATGTTTTTGCAGGCTCAACGTTTCAGCGCGGTAGTGGTGTAGGAGCGTGGCTAGACGGACTATTTCGCAGAATTCTTCTATACGTTGCTTCCGGTGCACGGGCAGTAGTTAAAGAAACTGATAAAATGTTAATTAACGGTGTAGAAATGAGAATTCGCTTAGTAAGAAGCAAGGACGCGTTTTGTTTAATGAATGTTTCCGATGACGGTAAATTCAAAGTGCATATAAAAGAAGCAACACTCATCGTTCGCAGAGTTAAAATAAGCCCAAGGGTCTTACTCGGCAACGCCAAAGCATTAGCAAAAACCACAGCCAAATATCCAATCACACGTGTAGAGGTAAAATCGTTCACACTTCACGCGGGTATTCTCGGCGATGCAATTGAAAACGTCATACCGGGAAGTTACCGAAAAGAATAATCATTGGTTTTGTCGACAATAGAGCGTTTAACGGAAATCGGAGATTTAATCCATTTAATTTTCAAACCTTTTCAATTAATTATCTCTCTCTGTATGTCGACGGTGTACAGATTCCGAATAAACCTCTACAGCCACGATTTACAGGGCACTCTGAAATACATATAGACGCCTTTCAAACACTTTTTACCGGCACAGGCATACATTTTCTCAACGAGGGAATCGGAATTAATCGTTATAATTATTCAAGAGGTAATTTCCTTACTGCTTTTGATTTCACGCCTGATTTATCGGCTCACTGTGCCGCGCACTGGAATCTCGTGCGCTCGAGTAGTGTGCGCGTAGAGGTGGAATTTGATCAGGCGCTCGCATCGACCATAAACTGTATTGTTTATGCTGAGTACGATAATGTTTTGGAGATTGACTCGAATAGGCAAATCATAACTGATTTCAATGCGTAAGACTTTAACGACGACGACGACGGCGACGACGCAAAAACTGGTGGGCACATGAGTATATTAGGCCTAAAACAAAGCACAATCAGAACAGTTTCTCGCACAGTAGTCGTAGCTAATATACACACCTCTCAAAAGCTTAAAATGAATTACGTTATCGACATACAGGGATTTCGCGATGCATATAAAAACTTCTTACCGAAAGAAGTTGCAGCGATATCACTACAAAATCGCGTCATCGGACACTGGATAGTATGTGCACCATGCAGTTTTAACGATTTACCTACGGACGTGCGTCAAACTAACAATTACTGTTCGCTCGATGTGCACGGCCTACAGTGGTTTGAAGGCGAAGTTTCTCTTTGCCAATTACGACGTCATTTATACAACATAGCGAGGGATGCACGCAGAATATATGTACGAGGGAGCGAAGAAGCCATGTATCTGGAATCAGTGATGACACGCCGCATTATAAATGTCGAGCATTACGATGCACCGAGTATTCAACATCTCGAGCAGGCGTTTCCAGCTGTGTTGATGTGTATAACACACAGCACGCAAAAATTTGAGAATGAAAAAGATTTTTGCGCAATTCACAGAGCTTATCAGATCATAAAGTGGTTTTACACGCTTCTTTCTAAAGATACGCTCAGCCTGTCCGTTATACATACCGCGGTATTATACGGTGCACTGCTAGAATACCATCGACAGCAGAGAGTGAAACACCTACGATTCGCGGAAGAGGGAGGGCAGGACGTCGTCGACGGAGCGATAGAAGAAGACGGTCAGCGGTAAAGCGAGGAGGTCTATGACGACGAAGTGGCCGATGACGACGATGACGACGACGAAGTACCGAACGTCAAAAAGCTATATATCATTGACGAGTCGGACGACACGGATGATGAGTGGGAGTGTGTGCTCAACTGTTTAAAATGAACACGAGCCAAATAATGAGTGTTATTAGAGGGCTAAACGGCAACTCGATCGGTGTTAATGCAGCAGATCACGTACCCAAATTTTTAACTCTCCCTGCTGCTATTCTATCAAACATCGATTCGTTGGATAAGCCTGGTTCGCACTGAATTGCAATTTACATCGACAAAAATGGCTACGGAAACTACTTTGACAGCTACGGCGTTGCACCTTTCTTACAACATTATCTCAATCGACTCCGAAGTAACTGCGTGCGATATCAATGGAATAAAAAAAATTACAAAGTGTTGATTCGCAAGTATGCGGAGAATATTGTATTATGTTTCTGTATAATTTGTGTAATGGTGTTTCTCTACGCTCGTTTTGTAACATCTTTTCACGAAATACGCGTAGCAACGATGCATTAGTTGTAAAATTTTATAAATATATAGTTAAACAATTAAAAAGTAAGACGTACGTTCGTCGGCAAGTTAATGTGTTTCCGCGCGAGAGCTCTGTTGGAGCTGGGTGTATTAATCAATCACGTAAAGCGTGTCAGCGCTCCGAGGAAGCTTTCGGTAGTGAGGTCCTCTGAGAGCTCCAAATGCACGGCCTTAGTTGCGAGGTAGACGAACATCGCAACGTAACCTTTCAACGAGGTCACACCCCGTCCTTTGAACCGTAGGATGGTAAACGGTTCTGCATAGTCGACACCGCAGCGGTTAAATGGTCTCGACGGTGTTACTCGAGCGGCAGGTAGGGCGGTCATAACGTGGGCCAAAGGCCGGTCGGTGGATCTGACATACACCACACATGAGCGAACCTGGGCCTTGGCCTAGCTCTTCCCTCTGACGATCCACGCACGCCGGATGGTATGGGCGTAGGTCAACTGAAGTCCGGCGTGGAGCGCTCGATAATGGGCCCAATTGATGATGAGTAGGGCCAAATAATAGCCACCGCTTAGAATCACTGGATGACGCTCCTCGTAGGGGAGCTATCAAGGAACGGGTTCAGACGTCTCAGTGGGCTGTCGCCTCGAACCGATCGACCCTGCTCCAGATCCGCGATTTCTGCTAATTAGTCCCGATGTTTAGCCAATCGCGAGCAGATGGAGAACGCTTGTTGGATTTCGAGAGCTGCCAGAGGAGCCATAGGGCTGGGGTGCTGCGGGTCCCTGTGGTGCTGATACAGTCGTCGGCATCGGACGGTCACTCTTAGGAGACGGGTGAGCCATGAAAATCGCTCAAAGTACGCTGGGTCAATCGGATCGATGGTCGTGGTAGTGAGACAACTGATTGGAGTGTCATCCATTTCAAGGTCAAGGGTGCTCTCAGGGAGTGAGTCGCCGGGCCAGAAGCTTGTTGGCAACGTTAACCATGTCGAGCCGCTCCACCACAGCTCATGACGGGCAAGGACCACTGGCTCTGTCCCGCGAGTGACCACATCGACAGGATTGTCTCCAATGGGCACGTAACGCCACACAACGCCAGGGAGAATCTCCTGAATATGATTGCCGATCGGACTACCTGCGAGTCGCTCCATGCATAGCAGCTTGCGAAGGGGATGTCTAAACTCTCGATCACGGACTGGAGCAGGCGAGCAGCGAGCAATACAGCTCGGAGCTCCAGCCGTGGGATGGTTGATCTGGGCGTGGGTTTCGCAGTGGGGACCAACCCTTAATCGGAGTCAGCTTGGTTCTGGCCGAAAGGAGACTAATCCGTGTGGGTTCTGTTGAGGGTATGACCCTGATATAGACCGCTGCGGCAAGGGCACGACGACTGGCATCAGCGAACGCGTGCAGTTGGACTTCACTCGACGAGTGACATTGAATCCAACGAGGCAGCGTGATCCCCGATAGATCTCTGAGGCCCCTTTTGAAGGTGGTCCATAGATGAGAAGTCGGTGCGGGATGCTCGTCACCCCAGTCGACTTTTAGACGCCAAAGGTCCTGCAAAAAGACTTTGGCGGTTACGATGATTGGGCTCAACCACCCAACTAGATCGAAGAGGCGAGCGATGTCCCCTGACACTCGACGTTTCGTAGCAGGCGCCGTGTCATCAAAAGTCGGAGCGGCGAAGCGGAAACTGTCGTCTACTGGGTCCCAGGCAAGCCCCAATTCGGTAACCAGTCCCTCGGGGGCGAATTGCATCCAGTCGGGACGGAGTCGATCCTCAACCGGAATGTCTTCGAGCAGGTTCTGATTGTTGGTGATCCACTTCTTCAATTGGCAGCCGTCCGCCCCGAGCATCCCGATGAGCTGATTTCGGTCGCTCAGCGTGTAGTCGACATCATCGGCGCCGCTCAGAAAATCGTCGATGTATAATTCCTTCTTGACAGCCTCCACAGCTCGGAGGTAGGGGGCGCCCTCGTCTTCACATAACTGCTGGAGGGTTCGAAGGGCTAAATAGGGCGCGCAGGCCTCTCCGTAGGTGACGGTTCGAAAGACGTAGTGGGTGACAGGAGCGACCTCTGAAGGACTCCAAATGATCCGTTGCAGATGTATGTCCTATGGACAGATGAGGATTTACCGAAACATCATTCTAATGTCGGCGCAGAACGCGATTTCATGCCGTCGCCAGCGTGTGATGACCACCGCAAGCTAGTTTTGGAGTTTCGGACCGCGGAACAGTGCGTCGTTCAGGCACTTCCCGGAATTCGTTCGTTGAGAGGCGTTGAACACGATCCGGAGCTTTTCCTCGTCATCGCTACGCTGCCAGATCGCGTGGTGAGGGAGGTAGTTTGCGGCCAGTTCATCGTTGTTGAGTTCGTCCGGATAAAGAGGCCGCATATGGCCTAGGTGTAGGTAGGTTTCCATAAAGTTTGTGTACTCCCTCTTTAAACGGCTATCTCGACGCATTCTCTGGTGAGCGGATGTGAGGGCCTGGCGCGCGTTCTTGAAGCTATCTCCGAGGCTCGAGCGAACGTCAGGTTTCTTCAAGAGTGGAATAACATACCTTCCGGTGGCGTCTCGGGTATGCTTGGTCGTGAAGATTCGTTCGCAGTTGATGTCTTGCCGAGAACGTCGGATGATTTGGGGCACCTCTTCTACAGCCCAGAATTTTTGCAGCAGACTCATCAGCTGCTCCTGTGATGGCGCAGGCGTGGATTTTGGGGTAGTGACGCAGGACACGTTGAGTTTAGGCGTGTGATCGTTGGACTGTGCCCCGGTGATGGTCCATCCGAATATGGTCTGCTGGGCGAGAAACGAGCCTCGGAGAATGGTGCTAGACAACATCAGTTGGTGGTCGACATTACCTCCTAATACTGCGTCGACCCGGCCGGAGATGCAGAACGCCGGATCTGCCAACTTGATGCCGTTGAACAATTCTCGGAGGTTGTGGTCCACCCGACTGGAGGTGGTTGAAAGACGAACGTCTCAAAGGCCGTAGGCTTCGAATCGGAGAGGTCCAGGAAGCTTGTCATTGTATAAATGAAGATGAGACCGAGCCCGAGCGAAGTCCATGGGTCGGCCGTTGACGCCTGCGACTCCGATCCTTTGATACGTTCCAGCACGTCGCCAAACTTTTGCACCAACTGGAGTGCTATGACGGTGACTTCGGAGCAGGGGTTCAAAAGTGCTCGGACTTCGACTCGCCGCCAGAGTGGGTCATGCTGATGTTGAGTTTGCTACTCGTCGGGATTTAGGCGCAATGCCCGAGTCGATGGAGAGCCCTGATCTTTTGCCTGTGCCGACATGCAGGAGGGTATGGTGGTGCTCACCGCAATCCCTGCAAGTTCCTGTGGATGGGCAATTCCGAGCCGAGTGATTCCGGCGCCATACCCTTGAAATCATCACAATGTCCGGTGTAATAAGGACCGCGGCATGTGCTGCAGATGGCTCGTTAGGCGTTGGTAGCAGCCACGACCTTGAAGCGTTGTGGTGGGAGTGCAGAATCACTTGACCTCGATGGCGGTCCGCACATCGATTTGGTTGTGCGCTCGGGAACGAGCGACTTGAGCGTCTTGCATCTTTTCTGCAGGAATCTAGATAGCTGATCGAAGGTTGGGTGGCTCGTTTGGTGGATACCAGCCGCGTTGTCATTTTCCTCCAATTCCTCCTTCCAGTCACGACGCGTGACTGGATTCATGGCGTCTGTCGCGAAGGACAAGAACCAGTCGTCCCAATGTTGGACGGGTCAGTCAAGAGACTGTAGCTGGGTTCTGTGCTGCTCAAGGGTATCCGCAAGGGATTGCAGACCCCTAACCGACTATTCTCTGAGAGGACGGATGCGTTTGATAGCCTGCAAGTGGTCTCGGACAAGAAGTCGTCTGTGATCGTATCGAGACTCAAGGATGGCCCAAGCGATAGCGCAGTTGTCGCCGGTTACTTGAAAAGTGTCCAGAGCGAGTTCTGCCTCCCCGTCGATGTGCGTCTTGAGGTAGTAGTATTTATCGACGTTCCCCAATGTAGCAACCGCGTGGACGCGAGAGCGGAACATGTCCTTGAATGACTCCCAGTCTTCCCTATTACCGGAAAACCGGGGCAGAGTAATCCTAGGAAGACGGCTGTGACCATGGGAAGACGTCGGTTGAACATTGGCGCCCGATCTATCGCCCGGGTTGAGACGATATCGGACGTCGTAGAGTAGACCTCGTGCTGTGAGATAGTCGGCTTCCACGATGTAGTATTCGTTTCCCTCATTGTGTGCGTCGTTGGCCGTACCAACCAACCAACCAACAAAGAAACAAACAAACAAACAAACAAACAAACACACAAACAAACAAACAAACACACAAACAAACAAACAAACGTCTTTTGCATATGTTCTACTATCTGATCATGTACGATTTTTTCCAGAACCTTAGAAAGAAAGCACAGCAGTGCAAACGGTAAGTGCGACACTAACGCTGGTGTGGTACACTTGCCAAGTGGTACTACTCGTGCCCCCTTCCATAGGTTCTGAAATATTCCCTTTTCCAGAGAAGCGTTAAACACGTTCACAACGTGTTGTCCAATTACCGGCAATGCCTTTGCAAATACACTCTGCGGGATGTCATCTTCCCCCCTCGCTTGAGAGGAGAAATCCGAGATCGTAAGTACGACATCTGCTATGCCTACTGACAGAAATTCAAGGCTGACATCACTGGTCAATGTCATTATATCATCCATAGCTTCGTGATTTTCATCAGCAGTCATGGAGACGCCCGCAAAGTGAGTATTAAGTTCCTCCGCCGCGAACCCATGCAGCCCCTCTCTGGATTCAGGGAGAAGTCCCAAGTTGCGCAATTCCCTCCATACATCGCTTTGCTGTTTTCCCAGCAGTCTACCCTGATAATAAGAAATACGCGCATGTTTCGTCTTAAGCAAGGATTCGTTACGAAACTTTAGGAACTCCTCATAAAATCGCACATCACCCGTTCTCTTGTAACGTCTGTATGTCGCGTGTCGTTTTTTATTAAGTTGTTCAATCTCAACGTCAACCCAGGGTGGACTACCTTTACGTGGTTTAACTCCTTTTATCGCAACTCGATAAAAAAGACTGCAGTTCTAATGGATCTGCTTACTTGGAGGGCTGGAGAGTCACTGGCTTGCCGCTCCGCTCGTTGCTCAGCGGCAGGCGCTCGGAGGGGGAAAGGGCGTGTGCGGCTAGTGCCACCTGACGGTGGCGACTGGGAGTTGTGCCTCAGAGAAATTGCCCACACAAACCTATTTATGCCCGATTTATATAGTAAAATAGAATAGATTCACTCATAGTAAAATTTATAAAAATGAAATGTTTAAAAATGAGATGCGATGCTTATATAATGTTCTATATATTTGTACGTCAAATTAATGTTATTTAAAATATTTTATAATGAGAAATGTAAGAAAAATCTATATATGCGCGGCTTATATAGTAAAATAGAATATATATTCGCTTCGAGTAATGTTTATGAAACAAAATGTCTAGAAAACGAAATCCGATGTGTACTCAATGTTCTATGTATGTGGACATCAAATTAATGTTCTTTCAAATATTTTATAAAGCGAATTTATAACAAAAATCTACATATACGCTATTTATATAGTAAAATAAAATGCGTTCGTTTCTACTAAAGTTTGTAAAATGAAGTGTTTAAAAATGAAAGGTGATGCTTATACAATGTTTGATATATTTGGAGATGGAATTTATTTATTTCAAATATTTTATAAAGGAAATTTGTCAGGATAATCTTTCTATGCCCGATTTATATAGTAAAATAGAATAGATTCACTTCTATTAATGTTTATAAAATTGAAATGTTTAAAAGTGAGATGCGATACTTATACGAGTATAATGTTCTATATTGTTACGTGCGCAGATGGGCGCACGTTGACATGATACACTTATGTCGGTTGGGAGGAGCACACATGCTTACGGGGATGAATCCTTATCTTGCGCGTGTTTTCTCGCGTGAGAAAAGCGCGTCTCTGGAAAGATGCTTACAGGCAGTCGGGGCCTGACCTCCGAACGAGCGAGTCGGACGAGATCATCGAGTGAGCATCAAGGTTTAGGTGCGGACAGACACCTCTCTCTCCTGGTTGCCTCAGTAAAACAGTCTTTAGCCCCATTCCTCGCCTCCATTCTTTCGGACGTCCTAACCTCATTGAAACTCGATTCTTTTACTGTATCGAGTAGAGCACGCGATGAACCTCGTGTATTGCGTTAATTTACAGGCTCCGGCAGCGTGGCCGACGTCGACGAGCACGATAGCGTCAGCAGCAAGCACACTCGAGGACAATTACTCGCGTTAGATCCTTGTCAATTCATGGAAAGAATCATCAATTTAAATAACGATAACTGCTTACCCTGCGCTCACGCGAATATCGAGCTAGCCAACAGACACCCGCAACGCCCTTTTTAGATCTTTATGAGCAGGAACGAGCCGCAAAAAGGCGCAACGCAGCATGGAATACATCACGCAGAGCGGCCGCGCTAGACAGTTTACATGACTCCGCGCGCGTTAGCCCTAATTTAAACAACACAACGAACAACACGCTCCACAGAACACTATAACCAAATCATACTTTTCCAGAACATAACCCCCCTATACACACGCACACGTCTTACGTTTCACATATCCTAAATAGTAGCACACAAAACCCAACACACAATAATAACACCACACACAGAAATTGTGTAACTTGGGACACGAACGCAACACAACACACATTTTATATACCAGAACAATCACCTGACCGGGCACAAGATTCACGCGTCAATAAAATTACACAAAGCGGTTCGCAGCGTGGCCAGGCGTCGGCGCTTTTTGATATACAAACCCCCGAGGTGCGCCTCAAGGGGCTTACTTTTACTTAGGCTTTAAATTTGATTCCTAGTTTGGTTGGGAACTCGGAGAAACTAAATCTCTTTTGCTTAGAAGTACGCCAAATCAGGGTAAATTTTGGGCCTGATTTCGGATTCTATAAACTTTTGGCTCTAGCGGGAAAATTATCGTGACGAGCTGAGGAAGCATTCACGGCGCAGTTATTAAATTATGATACGGTTGAAAAATTATTGGCCGATTTGATTCTGCAATACAGCAATGTGGCATTAGCAGATGATATCTGAACACAAATTAGAGTAATAAATCAGCGACCGGGCGAAAAAGTGGGTGATTATGGGCTTAGAGTACAAAAAATTTTAAATCACTAGTCTACTATTTTCGACACCGGGACCAGATCTTGAATGTGGCGATCGTGAATTACGAAAACGAGGAGCGAGCCTTGATGCTCTTCACCATTTTATGTTCGGTCGCACGCATCCTTTAGACCATAAAGTACGCAGCGAACGCCCGAAAAACTTAAATGAGGCAATCAGGATTGCAATTAATTTTGAATGTAAGCAAAGCACCTAGCTATTGCACAAATCGCAATACAACCACCGATGGCCGCTCCTAAAGTACATTTTTTGGCTTCTCAGCAGCCCCCAGATACGCAAACATTGCAGTTGTCTGAATTTAAGGACAGAATCATTGAAAGAATTACTGCAAGCATTAAATTAACCACAGCCACACCCGCAACTGTAAAGTGCAGTCACTGTAGCTAAACAACACACAGTGTGGACGGCTGTGAAAGGAAGAAACGCGAGGCATTGAAATGTAATTATTGCGACAATTCGGGACACTAGTACATGAACTGCTTTGCTTTTGAGGCGGATATAAGAACAGAATGCCAGCGCTCGAAAAATATTGATTATCGTAGCGATTATAGGAATAATCGTGGCGGCTCCAACAGTTATAATAAGGGACGCAATAATTTTAATAAGTATAATAAAACTAATTATAGTAACAAAAATAATTATAACGATGACTATGAAGGGTATAATCAGCGCCCATATTGAAATGATCGCGATCGCGACTATTTTTATAGAAACAAAGACACGAGAAGATCAGACGACGCTGTTCAATGTGGGGCTAAAGCAGAAAGAGATAAGAAAGAGCAGCCTTTAAACTCGTAGAGTGCTGGGCGTATTCCTCAGGTGTCGAGCAGGCTGGCTCACCTGATAAGGACGAATCAGTGCCGCTCCGCACAGTATGCATAAGATTCGTATGCACCGGGCGCAAACCGCCCGTTGTGATCTTAAAAAGAGCAGATTTAAAAAACGCAGTAGCTAGTTTCCATGTGGATACGGGTGCAGAAATATCCGTAGTTAAAGTTAGTTCCCTAAATGCAAATAAGCACATCAATAAAGATAACATTATTGCAATTACAGGAGTCATTCCAGGCGAATGTCGAACGTTAGGGAAAGTTTTCGTAGCCATTCATGGTCATTTATGCGAAATGCACGTTGTCTCCGACAGTTTTCCCATTGATACAGAGGGACTGATCGGTTGGGATATTATTGAAAAGCACGGAGGGCATGTAGACGCCGCTCAAAAGTGCGTTATTTTAGATTTTATTATGATTCCATTTGTGCAAGATGAATGTTTTTTGATACCTGCAAAATCGCGTTGCATAATTTATGCAAAAATTAAAAATATTGATATGGAAGTTGGCTGGGTGCCATTGTAGGACATCGGTCCAGATTTATTATTTGGCAATTTGGTAGCACAAAATCACTGCGGGATATTACATGCTGAGTGCATAAACATTGGCGAGGAGCCGGCTACAGTGCAGGTTCCGCAAGTAGAATTAATACCGTGCGAGACCTCTAAATCAAACAATACTTTTCTTGTCAGCGAGGACGACAATTTTGATACAAAAAATCGGGTAAAAATCATGCAAGCAAAAGGGTAAGATACATGTCATAAGCCAATTGACGTTGCAGTAATAAGTAACAGGAAGCTAACGGTAAAAGCCGTAGATCCTTGTGACCACGACATTTTACTTGGACAGGACTTTACCACCCCATGGAACGTTGATGTAAGATACGGCAGACGGATGTGGAGGACTAACGAGGGCCCGTGGAAGCAATCTTAGGACGACGAGGAAATCGAAGCGACCCCAGCATACGCCGAATGCGCCGGAATTACCGAGGCAGACGACGAGTAGCGGAAAGCCATAGAAGACCTAGTGACCAGGATATTACCATCGCCATCGGAAAATTTAGGAACGACCACACTGACCGAATATTACATAGATGTCCTCTCCACAGCCGCCATCAAACATCGGCCAAGGAGAATGTCACCCAAACTTCTGCAAGTAGTACACGATGAGATAGAGTAAGAAGACTGGATGCCCTACGTGACCTAGTAATCAAGCATATCGACTCTGCAAAGGAGCGACAAGCCAAATACTACAATCGGAGCAGGAAGGATGCGACATTCCAGGTAGGGGACTTAGTAATGAGGGCAACCCACCACTTGTCAAACAAAGACAAGCGGTTCTCGGCTAAGTTAGCCGGTTTGACGGCCCATTTGCCATCAAAGAAGTCAAGTCTCCGCTGGTATATGTGCTAAATCTGGGGGAGGATAAAAGAATACCCGAGGTGCACGTGAGGGAATTGAAGAGATATATTCCCCCAAGGGGAAAAACCCCGTAGTAGCGACCTCCTCCTTACAAGCGACCTTGAAGTGGTTATTTATCGAGATGGCCAGTAAAGGAGAACAAACTGACCTAGCGACCACAACGATTAGCGACCCATCCGAGACCCGAAGCATCGGCGACCAACGGCATAACCTGAGAACCCAATTAGCGACCGAAACATGGAGTTACGGACATACCCATGCCCAGTAAGTTGTTAAAATTCTTGTTATTTATTTATTTATTGAATTTTTTATTAGGATCTTATAATTTCCCCTATGGTCGCGCGATCTATGAGCGCCATTGCTCTGTGGTCGCATTGGGAGTAGTAAGGTTAAGGTATTAATAATTTTTTTTGTTTATTTTCAGCCTGATTAGTTATAAGTATAGATAGATATATTGTTTCTTGCAAAGCTCTGGTGCCGAGGGTTGTTCGGGAATCGCGTTCATGGGATACAATGGCCCAATTAGAGTCTCGTTTGATTATTGGAATAAACAATCCACTCCTGGCGGTGTGTCCCGTTTAGGGGGGGGGGGGGGGAGAGTTTGTAACGTGTATTTCGCGTCCCAATGTTATTAAAACACGGGCAGTCAATCGCGACCAAATCACCCGTCACCAGAGCCGAGCAATTTGTATTAAATATTATTGTTATTAATGGGGGGAATTGTTATTTTATTTTATTGAGGGAATGAGGATAAGGAGAGTCGCGACCGAGGAAAGCCACAGACCGGCACACACACGCACACATCCACATAACGGCTCCAGCTGATCGCGCCGCATCGAAGACTTCTCGGAGCGAGCACCGACGTCGAGCCCGATACACGCACACGCATGGCACCAACACCATTACACATGTACGCGCGATCCTCTCTCTCTCGTTTGCTCTTTCTCCCTCGCCTCTCAAGGATGATGAGCCACTGCCCGCGCACACACATACACGCGCGCGACCGCCCTCTCTCCCGATGCAAGCAGACGCGGGAGGAGAGAGGATTCATAGCAGCAGCGGCGGCTTCCTCGAGGCACACCATCTCGGCTGTAGCCACGAGAGAGAGAGAGAGAGAGAGAGAGAGAGAGAGAGAGAGAGAGAGAGAGAGAGAGAGAGATACCGACGCGGCTGTCGACAGCATGGGGAGAGCTAGCAGCCACCGCGCCGCGAGCCGCATGAAGCTGCCGGTCTATCGTAGCGTAGGCCGACGCGCGCACGTTGCCGCTGCCAACTGTGATGGTCCGACGGCGACAAAACCGAAAGCGCCCGATATAGATATATACGCCGGGTTGCCCGCGCGTGTATATTTAGCGATTCATATTGCCCGCGCTTCGTGTGCAGGGCGGCAATCGCGGAGCGGACCAATGAAAATTAGCGACTCAAATTGCCGCAGACTTAGCCTTGATTTTCGCATTTAGGGAAAATCAAGGCCAATCACCGAGAAGAAAGGGGTGGAAGCAACAAGTGTGTGGTGTGAAGGTGGTCGAGAAGAAGAGCTGAAAATTTGGAAGAGATTTCCGCCCTCTCCGATTTTGAGCATTGCCTGCCCGCCCGTTGTAGGATATAGACGCACGTTGCGAGCACCTCTCACATTTTATAAGACCGCGAGGACATAATCGGCGGAGAGAAAGTTAGTAGTACGAGTTTGGCGAAGAATAGGAACAAGGAGTGCTACGAGAAAATCGGCGAGAGTTATTGGTCGCGTAGGAGATCCGAGACGCGCGCTAAAGGAGATTAGAGGGATTTCCACGCGGGTTCGCGAGCTAATAGCGACCACGAGGCAGCGACCTCGAGACTTCTAGCGAGGCGACTACAGTGAAGCGACGGTGAGTGGACTGTAATTATCGAGCATCCCTCGGCATTTATACAGAGAGTGGTAATTATAAAGTTCCCCATATATATATATATATATATATATATATATATATATATATATATATATATATATATATATATATATATATATATATATATATATTGTCGCCATGTGCTCGGAGGCAATGGCGTAAATGCATTGGTGGTGTGACATCATCGTTTCGAATCAGTGCGCGCCGGGCCAGCTTGAAAATTACGAATAGTAGTGTGGGGGGGATTACGCGATATTCGGGAAAAACTCGGGAAACGTGGTGATTTAGTCGTCGCGGGAGACGCGTGCGAGGACTAGCGTAGCCATATTGTATAGCGACTGGTTAGTTGCGCGAAAATTGTAAATTTGGCGACCGTTATATATTGTGGTCAATAATAAAGCCTAGATACTAAAGAGTGAGATGTTTGTATAATTATTATATGAGTATATATTCCTGATTTTCCACTTCACGGAACTTCCTCTGGGGAAAGGGACTCGTGCAGGGCTAGCCGCGCTTTACCTGGCGCCCATTAGTATTGAAAATTCGGTAAAGTGCTGAGCAAAAGTTACAATACAGGATTACTTAACAAAATACTGCATCGTGATTCCAGTGATACGTGAGAACACGTATGAAATTGCACGCGCATTTACAGAGCGAGTCATCTGCTATTTGCGACCACCCGCGGCCCTGCTGACAGATCAGGGTACGCATTTCCAAAATAGACTGCTAAATGAATTTTGTCATATCTTTAGAATTGACAAGTACTGTACCATGGCATATCACCCGCAATCAAACGGCGGCATTGAATGCATGCATAATACACTCACAGAATATTTGAAAAAATATACAGAAAATCGTAAAGACTGGAGCAAGTGGGTGTCTATTTGCCAGCACGCCTATAACTACACAATACATGATTCTTCCGACTTTGTCCCACACGAGCTTGTATTCGGGCAAAAACCACGTACACCTTCGAGTTTTCCCGCGAAAGAAAACTTTCTCACGTATGGAGATTATATGGTTGACCTAATTAACAACCTCTCTGAAAGAAAAACACTTGCTGCCATGAATCTAGTCCACGCGAAATTCAGATCAAAATACTATTATGACAGAAAGTTGAATATACAGCATTTTAGAGAAGGCAAGATGGTCTACAGGCTCAAAGAGCCACAGATGGGCAAGTACGACCGTGACTATGAAAGACCTTACGGAATTATCAGTATTGACCATATCTACAAGAAGGCAAAAATAAGAAATGGGAATATTACGAGAATCATCAGCTTAGATAAGCTTAAAAGGGCCTAGACAATAAAAGACCCACCCGAGCGACCAGCTATCGAAAGCGCTGTGAGTTATAGCGCCAAAGAACAGTCCTTTTAAATTTTTGCGCCTCCCCCCCCCCCCCCCCCTCCGAACGCAATGCATTCGAGAGCAGCAAAATAAACACTATATATAGTCACATATACGCCCAGCAATACAATGTAAAAACAAAAACATCATTTCTCGTTTAATTGTATTAAAAGAAAAAACCAAACCTCCTCGTGGGAGATTCACAAGGAAATAGAGGAAAAACGTGCAAGCGATTAGCACCAAATGTACTACGTATATGCACAGGTGCTTCCTCGCAAAAAAAATAGGAAAAACATATAAGCACCCGAAAAGTTGATAAGATAACGAGTGAGCTTCTGAAGTCACGTTCAAGTAAAAAAAAAATTATCGAGAATATTAGATTTCGATTATCGTGATTATTATTGACAAATATTCCATCATGATGTTGATGGGCCCTGGCAAAGAAACCAAAACGTAGGTTAATTCGGGGGTTAAATTATGCTCAATATTGATTTAAAAAAGAAACGAAGACAAATTTTCATCATATATGCGCTTATAATGTCGTTTCGAAGTCGTCTCCGACGGAAGTTCGCAGTAATTGGTACATTTGCCCCAGACCAAGCGGGGTTTTTTCTCTGAAAAACACGAGACCAAAATTAACACACTGTGCAATTAAATCAATTTACTCAAAAAGAAAAAAAAATACGAGATATTAATATAATAATCAAATCAAGCCCCAGTAATACAAAAAATAATAGAAAAACAGAATCAATGGGAACCTGTATCCCAGATTCAAAAAAAAAATAGCCGCTAGATCTCTAGCCATAAGTGCATCAGCACACGTATAAAATTGATATCAACGCGCAACCCAATGTGCGCAGCAGTAGTCCGATGCGAGGCACAAGCAGTGGTTCTCATGCGCGCATGGTGTGGTGTAAAAGTGCTTAACACGCGGCCCCTGCGCGTGATCCCGCGCCGGCCGCTACGAGGCCATGCAGAGCGCCATTGGCACACGTACGCACGCACTCGACGCTGTGCGAGATGCTGCAGAGAATACGAGCTGCATCTCGCACACACAGAGAACATAGATCAAAATATATTGACTAATATTCAAATATATCTGATGTACTTTAATACACGAGTCATACTTTTCAACGAAAGCTTAAAATTCTTAAAATAAATCAATAGATATTTAAATATATTTTGATGTACTTTGAAAACATAAATTATACTTTTTAATAAAAGCTAGTACTTTCTCAAAATAAACAAACGAACATTTAAATATACTTGAAACACTTGAAACCAAGAATCATATTTTTCAATAAAAGCTTGTATATTCTTAAAATAAATTAACAAATATTTAGATATATTTGATGTACTTTGAAAACATAAATCACACCTTTTAATAAAAGCTAGGATACTCTCAAAATAAACAAATAAACATTTAAATATATTTGAAACGCCTTGGAATAAGAATCATATTTTTTCAATAAAAGCCTGCACGTTCTCAAAATGTGGGAATGAACATATACTTGTTGTAGTTTAAAATAATAATTACATTGTTCAATAAAAACCTGCACACTCTTACAATGAATTAATAAACATTTAAACATATCTGATATACTTTAAAATATAAATCATACCTTTTAATAAAAGCTAGCACATTCTCCAAATGGGCAAATAAATATTCAGATAGATTTAATGTACTTTAAGACAAAATAATAATTTTTAATAAAAACTGGCGTACTCTTAAAATCAACAAATAAACATTTAAATATACTTGAAAATCTTATTCCTTTAATAAAAGCTCATACATTCTTAATATGAACTACTAAATACTTAAATATATTTGACACGCTTCGAAATAAAATCGCATTTTTAAATAAAATTTGCATGTCCTCAAAAAGAGTTAATCAATATTTGAATACAATTCATAGATTCTAAAACAAAAATCTAATTTTTCAGTGAAACTTGTGTGTGTTCTCAAAATATATCAGTTAACATTTTAACACAATTAAGAGATTTGAAACAAAACCATCTTTTCTCCAGTAGAATTAGCACATCTTTAAATGGAGGGGGATGGGTATACATAAATAAAAGAAAAACATGTATTTTGAGATAAAAATCAATATATTCTTAAAGCTAGGCTGACATTGTTTAATTACAGTTAGCAAAATTCTAAATAAGAACGACACTTTTTCAAATGAAATTGACATTTTAAAACCAAACATTAAATCTTGAATACAAAAAAAACATATCAAAAATAAGTGCGGGCACAGCACATCATGGAGCAATATCGTCAGTGCGGGCGGCGGCTATCCGCATGGTCAGCAGTGCAAAAAGACTTCAGCAGCGGCAGCCGACACTCCACTGATATATGAGACCCTCCTGTGTGGTCGCACACCATATTGCGCGCACAGGAGGGAGAGCCTCATCGCCTGGGTGCAGCAGGTCCCTAGGAGGTAAAGTTGGTGACTGGGCCAGGCGGTGCACGATGACTGTGAATGGCTGAAAAGACATATACAATATAAAAAAAAAGAACATCAAGATACTTCCGTTATCAAATGTACACAAAACTTTAACACAGAAGCATGCCGACATGTCGCTTTGCCACGGACAATCACATCTTAGTTTCCGATAAATTATATTAATGCAATCGCAATAACGTCTCACCTCTCATCGTGGGCACCTTATCAGGAGTACCGTCACTGAGGGACCGAACAGGATCAGCCGGTGAAGAGGCGAAAACACTTCGGCCACTCGCAGGCGCCAGAAAGGCGTCAGTGGAAGGTGGAGGAGCACCCAGTAGACCAAGCGATAGCCAATCTGGAAAATCATAGAATCTAAGAATACACAGATTTTATACACGTACGATTTGGTATACCGAGCAGTAGATGGGGTACCTCGTCACCTCATCCGGTCGTCTGAAGAAACGTCCGTCCCTTGACGGTATTGACTCCCCAAGTATAAGAAGCAACTGTGCGTGTCTCATATCGCATGAGGAGGTCCAGCAATACATGAGTTTAAATATATGGAACACTCAGCGTCGAAGGAGAATTCATTGGATAATACTCACGGATGCACAGCGCATGCAGCGCATGATCTCCTCGTGGGAGTCGCTCTTAAACATGGCATAGCGCAGATGCATGTATTTCTCCTCGTCCTCAAAGGAGTAGCAGTCCTCGGCTGCTTTACGTATAACTTGCAGTGAAATCCGGATACATTTTTGGCAGATTTGGATTGCGACACTTAGCTCGGTAATTCAACCTCGTAAGTCGGCTGCTGCACGGGGACTGAGGATTCAGCCTCACGCACGCAGGCATGCACCTCGAGCTCTTGCGGATTGTTTATACTTGGCCAAGCGATAAAATGCCACAAGTGACCGTTCTCGCTTAGCCAACGGCTTATAGTAAGCACATTATGCTTGCTACAGCTAGTTCTGCGAACTACATTGTATTCGTAATATACTGTGATATAGCACTCCTGACTATCGGCCAGCATAAGCAGCCTCACTGGTCCTCAACACACATGACTACTCTCTCGAACTGAACTGCGATGAACATCATTGACAAAATAACGTAGATAGAATAAAAATAATACCACTGCAATATTAGCAAAATAACATTGACAACATAATAAAATAACACTGCTAGGATACCGAAACAATGCAGTAATAATAATAAAACAACATTGCCAATATAACAAAACAACACTGCAAATAGTACATAAATATCAAAACAACTTCGCAAAAGTAACAAAATATCACTGCAATATTAACGTAATAACATTGTTAAAATAACATAATAACACCGCTAGAATAACGAGATACGTTGTTATAATAACAAAACAATATTGCCAAAATAATAAAACAATACCGCAAAAATAGTGACATAACGCTACAAAAACAATAAAACAACACTGCATTGTCAAAAAAAGAGGAAAATTTTGTTTCGAACCCTCGGTATTTGAACAGGCAATCCCATGACTGAGAGGCAGGCGCGTTGCGCACTGGGCGGCTTTTTCGAAAGCGTGTATAGTATAGCACTAACGATACGACTGGCTAGCCGCAGTCACGATATAATCCAAACCACATCCCACACAGTTTTGCTGTTAATTTTGCAACAAGAGAAGGGAAAGACAAACGAGGTAGGTTCTTTTCTCCCCCCCCCTCTCCGTTTCCCGTTAATTCGGAAACCGAGGAGAAACTAATAGAATAACGGTGGAATGTCCTAATTTACAGGGCGGCAGGAAGCACACTAGCAGATCACTCGCCCTTCATCCAGTGGCTAGACCACAATCCTGACCTATTATCATAAGGGATAACTCCATTGGTTACATCCAGCACAGATCAGAAAATCGTGCAAAAAGTGGATTTAGAGCCTTATTTTTCTACCAGTGACAAATTAATCAAGGTATGAAGGCAACTGTTCGATCAATGTGCGAGTGTATTAAATGACTGTCGACACAAAGATACACTTAATTATGCCTTCGAACAAATACAGGACACACTACAATAAACAGTGAGAATTGTCGACTTCGGAGCAGAAAACGCTGAGTGGCACACGCACACGCACACGCAGATCGATACTTCCGATCATAGGCAAAATAAGCCGCTTTTTATTTGGCACGCTTGATGAAAGTGCGGAAAATGAAATGAAATATTTAATAGATATTGCAGCCAATGATACTAGACAAGCTGACAAACTTTTGGCCAACCTCACTGAAATTACACAAACACAATTCGACAACACAAACAGCAGAATTTGTCACAGGACTATCTCATGCAGATCAACGCGATAGGCTCAGCTGCGGAACTATTCAACGAAGGCATCCTACAGTACCTTCTGGAAACAGAAAGTATTACGGATATGATTCTTTTCACATCTTAAAGAACAATTCACCTATGCTTCTTACCCCCAAATCTTATTAAAAAATCAGAAATTGTAGTAAAAGAGACAGTACTAGACGCAACCTTTCCAGGATCCGGAAAGGTAGACTCTATCTTAAATTCTTTGCCAAATTTCAAATAATATATCATCCAGCCATACCTCTGTTAGACCTACAAAGCTATCTTCTATATAAAGCATCAGCTGTGCCAATAAAGCAGAGCGCGATAAATGCAACAAACACTTTTGCATACATATTGCCAGAGTCGCATTATTTTACGATTAGCAAAGACAATAAGACGTATATGCCTATATTTCTGGTCGATTGTAAGAACAAAAGTAGTTTCGCCAATCTTGTTGCTCATGAACAAGATTTTGCAATCACTGCTGAGTGGCCTTTTTATGCTACAGCTCACGGTAAAGGTGCATGGGATGGTATAGGGGCTAATTTGAAAAATGGTACGAAAGGGGCTAGCTTACAATGTTCTGCGGGAAATCATATTCTTGATGCACAGCTGCTTGATACAGCTTTATATTCATGGGGAAAAAACTACTGTAATGAAACAAAGGTATTTTTTAGTACCAAACAAAGTTATGATTTAAGTGCGAATGCTTTAAATGCATTTATACCTTTCGAAAGTGTTAAACTAAAAATGAAGAAATTTTCACAGTCTGGGTGCCCTTGAAGTATAGGACGTCCTCATCTGGGTCCAGTATAGCCCTGAACATCTTTACGAAGTTCACTCCCACATAACATTCCTCATCGAGATGGGGGACTATACCCACTCGCACGTCGCATGTTTCGCCCGTGACTGTTATGGGGAGCATTACGTGTCCGACTAACGGACGGAAGATACCGTCCGGTAATTTGATGCGTCCAGCGCATTCAGTTACGATGTCTCTCCGAAACGCTTTGGCTATTTGCAACCCCACCGCCCCCATCACCGTACTGGATGCCCCATTGTCGTATAGGGCCCGGATTATGAAGTCGCCGATTCCTATCTGGATCCACCAGCGTGTTTCATTCTCCTCTTGGTACTCCCGCTTCTGTGGTTGTGCTGGTAGAGTTTCCTCTGTCGAGGAACTCGAACCTGCTAGGGGCGAGTTGGTCTCTTGAGCCTCTCATTCAGGAGAGGATCAGTTAATTCATTGCTGGGCATCGGCGTTCTCCGTCGTCGTTTCCGACTCGACGGATTGCGCTGTTATCAAGGTGACGCTCTCTTTCGTCATCCGCTTCTAGCTGCCACTTGGCTATTGGGAGGATGCGCTTGTTTGCACAAGCGGGTCTATTCGGGTATTTTTATTCCCTGGGCTGATTTTTACGTCATTTCTGGTAGTAGAGAGGCCTCGGGTAGTGGTGGTGGATGTATGTTCCTTTCCCGCTCCAGCGTTTGCTCAGCGTCCGATGCAGCGTCCAGCAGTGACTCTACACTGGTAATTTCGCATCTCCGGACCATCTTCAGTAGACCTGCTCGCATGTTTCGATGTAGTAGATCTGCTCGCATGTTTCGATGTAGCAGATCTAGCTCTTGATTGTCTTCTAGTCTTGCCGATAATGTATTCATTATGCCGATTAGACACTTCAGATAGTCTCGAACTAACTCGTCTGGTCCTTGCGTTCGCAAATTGGCTGCGTTCAACAGCCTTTGTTGATACTGCCGACTTGTCCCGTACCAGCGCCTAGCTGAAGTGGTTAAATCGTTTCACGTTCTCCACTTCGTCCCTTTGTTCTTGTACCAGGTCGCTGCATTGTCAGACAAGAGCATTATCAGTCAAGAGCTCAGACAAAGCTGCCAAGAGTTCGTCGTCTGACAGGTTGCTTAGCGCGTTACAGTCCTCAATTCGCGCCAAGAATGCGTCTATATTCTGGTCTTTCCTGCCAGAGACGTCTGCTCCAGCTTTCCGGCGCGAATCTAAAGAAGGCTAAAGGAGTTAAGTCATCAGTCGTCAAATCAACAATCGAATTTGACGATTACATTCGTTGTTTGCGAGATAACACCACTGTATGTCGCGAACAACGCAACATCAGGACAAGACTCCACGTGATCCGATCAGAGAAGCAGAAGATTGCCCTGAGTCCCCACGACAATAAACGCTTCCTGATCCTCAATCAAACTGATACTCTGCCTTGGGGGCATCCCGATATATTTGAGTATCAGATGATGGAGGTAGCTGAGGAGGCGGAAGAAGTAGACGAACCAGCAGAGAAGAGACCGCGGATGGAGTGAGGTTGCACGGTTTCGGTGAGTATTATACTTCTACAATATTGATAGTTTTATAGTATTGATAGTTAAATAACAAACTTCTTTCTTTATGTTACAGATCGTTGCAACCCAGGAGGTGGAGGGGGTAGCGAGTCACGGGTGCATCTCATACTTCTAACTCTCGAGTTCAAAGTAAGGAGTTCACAAGTGATGTCGTGATTTGGTTGTACCCCATAGATAAGGGTGAAGGTGGGAGTCCTAACTTGTACATACTTGTATATAGTAGTTATATGGATTGCGCGAGCGCGCGCGACATCAGTAGAGGCAGTTTGAGAACTGGTAGTGGAGGGGAGAGCGGTGACGGCGGTTTGAGTGAGCTGTGATTCGTCGAGCCGCGGTGGCTAGATAGCTGATAGTGGTGGGGCGAGCTATATATAGAGGAGCGCTCAACACTATAGAAATCATTCGAACCATCGCAGCCTAGCAAACACACATAGCCGACTTTCGAAGACGATCTCCAGGTGTCTATTCAAAGACGACTTCGATCACCAAGTGAAAGAAGGTACGATCTCTAGAAGAACATCCTCAGAGCGACTATCATAAGGTGAATATACTAGCTCTTTAGATCTGTATTATTTTTATTATTATTTATAATTCATAATATTAATTGAATCTTGATTTGTTTCAGATGGAAGCACTCAATAAGATTGCGCTCCGAAACTTTATTCCGACTAAGAAATTGTCGGAGTTGGAGAAAAATCAGGCGTACATGATCAGAGCCCTGAAATCTGTCAGCACCAAGTTTGGACAGAAGATCGTCGCTGTGCTAGACAGAGAGTTCCAGGTGTACCTTCCTGATCGTGTATCCTCAAGCCTGGTGAAGGATGAAGCCTTGCTCAACGAGTTGGAAGCAAAGGCTAATAAGCTGCAGCTGTTTCTCAACTACAAAGGCTACCATGTAGTGGAATTCAGCAGTGGTTGAATCCAACGTATTATAATGGAGGGATAATGAGGCACTTGTACATCTCCTACTTTGAACTTTAGAGTTCTAATTAAGAGGTTTACAAGGGTTGATTTCTTGGATGTATCCCACAGACGAGGGCGAAGGAGGGGCCCCCGCCATATTGGCCCTTTTCAGGGCCACCAATAATTTCAAACGTAACAAACTATTATATCAGAAAATGCAATGTTTATATTTCAGCTTTACCAATCCAACTGTTGTGGGAACTATCGAACCCCAATCATTTAACAAATACTTGCTTTCCACATTTCTTGAGAACTTTCTCCACTAGATATATATCAGGATACTTAGCTTTTAAAAGTTCTTGTTCGTAGAATCCGCCAGTTATGGGTTGATCTTGATAATCTGATAGGGGGTAAGTCACTGGATTTGTTGTTGCTACTTTACTTACAGTAAAAATCTCAGTAGACCAGTTGGGTGTGTAGTCCTTCTCAAACACTTGTTTAGCCTTACTCACACGTACTTTATCACCCATCTTGAATTTAGGCTTCTTCATTGATTGACTCTCACGAGAAAATCGTTTCAGAACTTTAGCTTGATTGATAGCAGAGACTTCGTTAGGTTTCATACCAATAGTTCGATGTTTACTGTCATTATACTTGTCCAGTAAATCAGATACAATATTGAGCCACTTATAGTTGCCTTGTAAACTGAATTTTATCCACATTTTGTTCTTGAGGGTACGATTGAAGCGTTCACAAATGGATGCTTTGAGATTACTGTATGTGGAGTACAGATTGATCTTGTAGCAATTCATGAGGTTCTGAAAGCTTTTATTGTAGAACTCCTTACCTCTATCTGTTTGTAAATTTTTTTGTTCTCGAACTTAATGCAGTACAGACTTCATAGCTGTTGTTACTTCCTCACCAGTTTTTTGTTTGACTGGTACAGCCCAGGCATACTTTGAAAATACATCTATAATGGTAAGCATGTATCTGTAGCCTTTATTCTCTCGGGCGTAAGGTTGCATTTCAACCAAGTCTGCTTGCCAAGTTTCATCTAAACCTCGTACATCATACTTTCGTCGAGGATAATTACGACGAGCAGGTTTATGAAGCTCCTCTACTACTCTCTGATGTTCCATCCTTCGATGTTATTACTTTCAGATCTAGCGAGTGAATGTTTTGAATGTTTTGAAACAGAGCTTCTTTAATAGTTTTAATATCTTCTATCAGATTTTCGAATTTCGAATCAATTTCATCTGTATGTGCATCTACTATTTCATCTAAATTACTGAGTTCACTTCTCAATCCAGATGTAACATCTAACACTTTTTTCATTTCAGCTTGAATTATACGATGTAGTGAACCGAGATCTACTGCTTCATTTATCTGATTAGGAGGTGCAAGGTTGCATAGTCTCTTCTTTTCCAAGTTGTATTGACCATCGGTTGTGATTTTATATCCGATGCCAGGAGGGCCTCGACCCTCCTCGTTTCATTTAAGATTACGTCCGAACACTTCGACACTCATCTTGATACTAATCCATGTATTCACAACAGCTCAATATATATACCCTCCTTCACGGAGCTCCTCTATAATTGAGTGGATCTCGTTAACATGACTTGGATTACCAGCTGACTGTTCAGCTATGAGTCGTAGACGATCAACGAGTTCATTGGGATCGTCCCAATACACGTAATCCATTCTCGTGTCTCTTCTAGCAATTTTGTATCGAGGTAATCCTTTACCTACTTTCTCGGAAGTCTTTGAGAATAGAGGAGCAATAATATTCTTGAATTTATTGCTAATGTGAGAACGTATGGCTTCATCACTTCCGTATCGTTTCTTATGAGCATTAATACTTTCTAGAATAGTACGATAGTTCTGCTTATCATTTGTATTCACAAACTTTTTATTAGGATTTTTTGAGAAGAGTAACTCCATTAATCCTTGAGTTCTCGGATAGCCTACACCCTTTACCTTGACCCACTTATCTTCAAAGTATATCGGAGAGTCACCAATGACTTATCCATTATCATGTTTACGTACACCATAAATTTTACCTATATTCTCGTAGATCAAGCATTAGAGTATATTTTTTTATTGATGACGATGATGAATCATATTCCTCAGCTTCACTGCCAGCTGTTTCGAATGACGTATCATGAGCTAGTAGAGTATCATTTTCAAACGATTCATCGGAACTATCATCAGAAAGTTCATTGGACCGAAAAGTAGAATTATGAGTTTCATAATCATCATCATGGTCTTCCTTTGTGCTTACTTTTTTGTAAGAAGGTTTATATCTTGATGTAGAAGCAGCAGCAATTTTCTGAAGAGGATGAACAATTGGATTGAAAGTCTCATCCATTGCTCTCTCGAAGTTCTCTTTTTCATACTTTAACAAGTTATACTTGCGTTTAACAGCATTTCGTGCTTTAACAAGCTGATGTAGTATATTCTTCTTTCGTTGAAAGTCTGCCATGTTTACAGTTGAACTTCCAATGATAAACTAATGAGTAATACTACGAACGCGTTATATTTATAGCAAAACAGTCGAAACCTTTTCGATATCTGCCGCGATTGATTTCACTATCCTTATCAATCATTAGAAAGCCATACTTCTCGTCTCCCCAACACTTTGAAAGCAATTCCTTGAATTGTATGAAGGTCATGTTGGAATTAACGTGATCATCATACAAGTGTTTCAGATTCACATCATCCTGTTTAAAGATTACTAACAGATGTGACGTGTATTTCACGTCCCAATGATATTAAAACACGGGCAGTCAATCGCGACCAAGTCATCCGCCACCAGAGCCGAGCATTTTTTATATTAAATAATATTGTTATTAATGGGGGGAATTGTTATTTATTTGTTGAGGGAATGCGGATAAGGAGTAGCGACCGAGGAAAGCCGCAGACCAGCACACACACGCACACATCCATACCGGCGGCACCAGCTGATCGCCGCAGCGACGATTGCTCGGAGCAAGCAACGACGACGAACATCCACACAACCATGCACAGCACCAACACCACTGTACACTGTACGCGCGACCCTCTCTCTCTCGCTTGTTCTTTCTTCCTCGCCTCTCGAGGATGATGAGTCGCTGCTCGCGCACACACATACTCACACGCGCGCGCGACTGCCCTCTCTCCCGATGCACGCAGACGCGGGAGGAGAGACGATTCACAGCAGTAGCGGCGACTTCCTCGAGGCACACCATCTCTGCTGTAGCCACGAGAGAAAGAGAGAGAGAGAGAGAGAGAGAGAGAGAGAGAGAGAGAAAGAAAGAGAGATAGATAGATAGATAGATATACTTTTTATTCATCAGAAGACAAAATCTTACAATTTCATGTACATGTAGTTATAATTATAATTAAAAATATCAGTCGATTTAATATAATTGTTATCTTAACTTTCACTTATTGCATATTTCTTATTAAAATAATAATTCACTTTATTAGTTCGTCAGTTTATAAAATTTAAATGTAATGAGCTAGTCACAGTCAAATATCACAGAAAACGCTTCGTCAAAAAATAATAATACATAGAATAAAAAAAAAAATAAATACAATAGAGATAACATATAAATATAAAAGAATACATACACATACTTTGCTAAATCTTTGCGTATACTATCACGTCTAAATTTAAAACACACTCATTCATAACACTTTAACAATCACGCTAATAAATACATTCACACCTAACTAACACTAAACATATTTAATAAATAAATAAATAAATTAATAAATAAATAAACAAGATAAATAATTAAATTAGATAAATAAATAAATTTAAATAAATAAATAAATTAAATAAATAAATAAATAAGTTTAAATAAATAAATAAATTAAATAAATAAATAATTCAAATAAATGAAAAGCTTAAATAAATACTCGACTTATCTCTGTACATACTCTTCACCATGTAATTACTTAAGGTGCCTGCTAAACGCCGTTTTAAATTTACAAAAAGATGGCAGGCACCTCACACTGCTCGAGAGCGAATTCCAGAGGTGCGCACCTTGAACTCTGAATGAGAAAAGGCCCTTATCGGTGCGCGACCCCGGAACCGAGAGCTCTTTCATACCACCCCTACTTGAAGTCCTGGCCTGGTTGTTTTCAAAGAGGGCAGTAAGATACGGTGGCTGCCGCATGACAACCGCTTTGTAAAGCAGCAGCCCCATAAAATACTCCCTCCTCACCTTCAAATCCAACCAGTCCAGTTTTTTCCTGTAGGCGGTGATATGCTCATCCCGCCTAACACCACATATGTATCTCACACATGCATTCTGTAGACGTTGTAGTCGTGTCTGGAGCTCCCCTGACATATCAAGAAGAACCACTGAGCAATAGTCTAAGTGAGGTAGTACCAGTGCACATGCCAGCTGCTTCCTCAGTATCTCTGTGGTGCTTGAACGGAAAAGTTTTAAGCTATACAGAGCCCTATTTACCTTTCTACTGACCGCATTCAGTTACGGCTTCCATGTCAACCCTCCGTCCATCGCCACGCTGAGGTTGGTGACTGTATCGACAAAGGGAACGTGTACGCCGGTCTGTATCTCAATGCCTTGCAAGTCAAGGTTCTGAACCTGTTTGATGTTGTGATCAGATCCAAAAATGATCGCCTTTGTCTTGCCGACATTGAGGCGCAGGCCAGCTGACGTTGCCCAGTTCGACACTGCTTGTGCTACAGCCGACATGCTACCGATACCATCACGAAGACCCTTCAGGGTCACTTGTGTGTAGGTTTGCAAGTCGTCAGCGTAAAGTATGTGTTCGACACCATCTAAGTCGAGTGCGTCTTGTAAGTCGTTCATGTACAGGCTGAAAAGCAGGGGTCCCAGGACTGAGCCCTGTGGAACGCCAAGATTGGTGGTTAGCCAACCTGAATCCCCGTTTGTGATTGTGACGACTTTCTGTCGTCTCCCCATGATATATGACTTAAGCCACAGGAGAACACTCCTGGAGAATCCCATGCGCATCAGCTTACGCAGCAGTTTAGTGTGTGAGATTGTGTCGAATGCTTTGCTAAAATCAAACATTAACAAAATAGTCAATAGTTTTTTGTTGTTGTTAATGCCTGATCTTATGTCCTCCGTCAGTTTCAGTAGTGCTGTCTGTGTACTGTGATTCTGTCGAAAACCAGTCTGCATCGGGTCCAAAGTATTATTTTCTCGTAAGAAGTCAGTTATTTGGTCGTGTACGATTTTTTCAAGGACCTTAGAAAGGAAACTCAGTAGGGCAATTGGTCGGAAATCTGACACCGTAGATGGGACAGGCTTCTTCTTCAAAGGCACCAACTGAGCTCCCTTCCAAGTTCCCGGAAAAATGCCACTGGACAGAGAGGAGTTAAAGATCTTAACAATATGATCTCCCACAAACGGAAGAGCCTTAGCCACTATACTTTGGGGAATGCCGTCTTCCCCTCTGGCTTGTGATGAGAAGTGGGCAACAGCCAGAACCACGTCCGAGAAGCTGACTTCTCGGAAAACAAAACCGTCATCACTGGCAGTGGTCAGGACGTTGTCAAGTTCTTCATCACCCTCATTTTGGGAGATCGACACCCCTGCAAAGTGGGCATTGAGCTCTTCCGGTGAGAAACCATGAAGCTCCTCTCTTGTCTTTGGCAGAAGGCCCAGAGCCTTGAGCTCTTTCCAGATATCTTTCTTATTATTAATCGCTTCAGAAATTTTATTTTGTAAAAATCTTTCCCTTGTTTCCTTCGTTCGTAATTCAGCTTCAGCTGCAAGGCCCTGATACTCCCGCCACAGTCTGTCGTGATTGGTCCGCGAATAGCGTCTTCGTACGGAGTCACGTTTTTTGTAAAGATGTATTAGTTCAGCATCAACCCATGGTGGATTTGTTTTCTTTTTCGGCATGAATTCTTTTAACGGTGCAATTTTATCTATCACAGCCATGAGGTTGACACTGAGGCACTCTAATTGACTGTCAACACCCGCCGCGGGACCATCGATCCGCAACCAATCACAGTCAGCTAGGTGAGACAGGAGGTCGTCTTGCTGGATCGACTTAAAATCCCTGTAGCTGAAAGATTCAACCACAGGAGATGCAGCAGTTTCGACCCCAATCTCGACCTCTATGATGTTATGATGACTGGGAAAAGGCGCCGGCCGATTGTCCCTGCTCAGCACAACGTCATTGTTATCTGTCAAGATCACATCAATCCACGTGTGAGAATCCGTGAGATGATGAGTCGCACCATGATCAATTATTTGAAGGTTAAGATCATCAGCCAACCGTCTAACAAATTTCGCATCGGCTGACGTTCCGAGTAGGTTCGCATTCAGATCTCCCATAATAATTTTGTGACTAAAGTCTTGAGTATGTATCGTCAGTTTGTCTATTAAGTCAGAGCCCTGTAAAAACGGTACGTGTGGTGGTCTGTATATTAAAGCAACAAAGACGGGGGGAAGGCTGCCCTGCTGAACACTGCACATTAAATATTCAGGTATAAATGGCCTGCCCTCCTGTGTTGTTGGAGAGCTGCATAGTAAATTGGCCTTGAAAGTGTTATGAATGTACAGGACTAGCCCGCCCCCTAGTTTGTTGCGATCAAGTCTAAGTAGTGAGTAGTCATCGATCTGAATGAGATCACTCCCAACATCAGGGTCAAGGTGCGACTCATCAACCCCAAAGAGATGGTAGGCAGGACGAGCTGAAAGGTGTTGTTTAATCATGCTAATGTGCCCCTTCAGTGAGGTAACATTGACAAAACCTGCCCTCAGTCCCTTACAGTGAACCCCCCCCAGCAGTGTCTGCGGATAGTCAATTTTTTGCAGCAGTTGACGGAATTACATTTTTATCAATTACGATTTCATTATCAACAGTTTTTTTTACAGTATTTACAGTTTGAGATGGTTGATTAATGGCATATGATGCCACTATTGTCTGTAAATCAGCCGCAGATGAAAATTCATGAGAGACATCGCCATCGCGCCTCTTCACCAGGAAACGGCCCCTTCTATGCCAAACATATTTAAAATTAAGTCTCATCGCAAGGGCCTTGAGACTTCTATATTTAATAAAACATTCTTTTGTTAACAATTCATTTATAAAAATTTTCCCATTTATAATCCCATCCCTTGTGTCCTGGTCAAGAGCTGCAAGAGAGAGAGAGAGAGAGAGAGAGAGAGAGAGAGAGAGAGAGAGAGAGAGAGATACCGACACGGCTGTTGATAGAGGGGAGAGCTAGTAGCGGCCGATGCGCGCACGTCACCGCTGCCAACTGTGATGGTCCGGCAGCGACAAAGCCGCAAGCGCCCGATATAGATATACACGCCGGGTTGCCCGCGCGTGTATATCTAGCAATTCATATTGCCCGCGCTGCGTGAACAGGGCGGCATTAGCGGAACGGGCCAATGGTAATTAGCGACTCAAATCGCCGCAGACTTGGCCTTGGTTTTCGCATCTAGGGAAAATCAAGGCCAATCACCGTGAAGAAAGGGGCGGAAGCAATAAGTGTACGGGCTGAAGTTGTTCGAGAAGAAGAGCGAAAATTTTGGAAGAGATTTCCGCCCTCTCCGATTTTGCCCATTGCCTATCCGTCCGTCAGCGTATAGAGACACATTTTGATTGCCTGCCCGCCCGTCAACCAAGATAGACGCGCTCAACACCGTACATTTTTGCCTAGTAGAGAGCTTATTCTATCCGACGAACTTTTGCGATCAGCTTGTGAGGAGCATCGCGAGGCGTGCCAGATTTGCGACGGTGAGTGGATTGGAATTGTCGAGCTTCCCTCGGCACTTGCAAGTAAAAATTTTTGTAGAATAATTATCGTGCATCGCCGCCATGTGCCCGGGGTTAGGCGAGTAAATTCGTGGTGGTGTGACACCAGGATATAGAATTAGTGCGCGTCGGGCCAACGTTAGATTTACGGACATTGTGGAGAAAATTTGCGCGACTCGGAAAACTCGGGGAAACGTGGTGATTTGGTCGTCGCGAGAGACGCGTGCGAGGGCTAACGTAGCCATATTGTATAGCGACCGATAGATATTGCGCGAAAATTGTAACTGCAATAAAGCTTAGGTACTTAAAGAGAAAAATTGTGTGTGTTTATTATATAATTACTAATTGCTGATTTTCCACTTCACGGAACTTCCTCTGGGAAAGGGCTCGTGCAGAGTTAGCCGCGCTTTACCTGGCGCCCATTAACATAGAAAAATTCGGTAAAGTGTTGAGAGAAGTCTAATAAATAAGCCGTCGTAACGGAAAGCCACGTTACACAGATTATCGTTATCTCTCACCAGATGTTTAGGAATGTGCGCATAAGACTGACAGAGATAGAAGCAGTTAACGTTCTTATGTCTTCCCATGCAGAAGTATGTAATACATTCAAGGGTTCGAAGATATCCTTCAGGAATTTATACTTTGACTGATTGAGCGATTTAGAGTAGACGTAAATTTTTTCAAATCTAAGACCATTAGGATGTGTAATGAGTGCGAGTAAACTATTGGTTTTACCGCAATTCGATGGTCCACAAAACACTGCTCGTATACTGTCTGGAAGTAAATCTCCATGTCGCTTTATTTTCTTGTCCTGCTCCACGTTAGTATCGAAATTTTCTATCGGAAGCTTGACAGACTGTTTCTTGAAATCCATGTTTACAGTAGGAAGTGTCGATTACAACTGCATGCTCAGGTACAAATAGAGGCTTATATACCATAAGCCTCATTTACAATCTGCCCTTCAAAGAGTCATGATTGTTTACAAGCGACGACGTCAATGTCAAGGTTTCGTCAACAAATTAATCAATAAACTTCCAGTTGAACTTGACTTGCCTGGATATTAATATTGTGGTCCTGGTACCAAATTGCAAAAGCGACTTTCTCGAGGCGATCCGGGAATCAATCCTCTTGATTCGGCCTTTCAGGAGCACGATATAGCTTATTCTAAAAATCGCGAAAACATTGAAGCTAGAAACGTTGCTGATAGAGTTTTAGCAAATAAAGCTTTGCAAAGGGTTTTATCGAAAGACGCGCATATCGGTGAGAAGACAGCTGCTTACGTTATAACAAACGCTATGAATCTAAAATCTTAACTCGGAATGGGTATTAAAAAGAAGAAGTCATTAACTACTCTGAAAAAGATAGTGAAGGCTGCTTCTAAGTCAGTTGTTCCAAGCAAGTATGCACGCAAAGTCATTCTTACCTGCATTAAAAGGTGCTCGCGCTGCGGTCAAGAAGGCTCGTGGTAAACGAAATGTACGAATTCCACGTGTGCTACCAGTTTTGACTAAGGTAAGAGGTTTCTTATCATTTCTAGTACCTATATTTGCAGGATTGAGTGCAGCTGGAGCAGTAGCAGGTGGCGCTGCAGGAATAGCTAAAGCTGTCAATGATTCTAGTGCTGCTAAACAACAATTAGAGGCAAATCAGAAACATAATCAGAAGATGGAAGACATAGCTCTCGGTAAAGGTCTTCATCTGAAGCCTCATAAAACTGGTCTTGGTCTCCATATAAAACCTTTCGGTGGTAGTGGTTTGAGAAAAAAAAAAGATCCTAAAAGTAAGATTACCGCAAAAAGCTCTTTCAGACGCAGATCTCGTACATTATGCTGAAATTATAAGAATTCCGTATTTTCGCCCCCAGAAACCCTATGAGAGTTCGAGCTCACTCGCTACGAGCTCAGGTGAGCTCGAAGCCCCATTGCTATACTACTAAAATAGTAGGAATTGGCATCTAGTAAAGTTTATAAAAATCCAATATTTGAAAATAAGATGCGATCCTTATATAATGTTCTATATGTTTGGACATCAAATTAATGTTATGTGAAATATTTTATAAAGAGAATATGTAATAAAAATCTCTATATATCTCTATATATACATATATATTCGGAACTCAACTTAATGTTATTTCAAATATTTTATAATAATAATATGTAAGAAAAATCTATATATGCGCAGATTATATAGTAAAATAGAATAGATTCGGTTTATTAAAGTATATAAAAAAATGTTTAAAAAACGAAATACGATATTTACCCAATGTTTATGTATGTAGAAATCAAATTAATGTTATTTCAAATATTTTATAAAGGGTATTTTTAAGGAAAATCTATATATATGCTATTTATATAGTAAAATAGAATACGTTCACTTTTCGTAAAATTTATAAAATGAAGTGTTTAAAAATGAAACGTGATGCTTATGCAATGTTTGATATATTTGGAGATCGAATTAATTTTTTACAAATATTTTATACAGGAAATTTGTAAGGATAATCTATTTATGAGCGATATGCAAAGGAATATTAATAATCATGAATAAAATAATGGTAAGTTTTTGAAAAAGTAAAAATATATTTAAGTTAATTTTGGTTGTCCATTTAAAATCTCGTTACTATTTTCTACAATATAACATTTAAATTGTTTACAACTATACCTAAAAGATACGAATTATTGTAACAGGAACTAGAATGTAAAATATAAATGCTTTTGAGTCAGTGCCATATAATGATAAATAATTAAGAAAAATGGGTAATTTTATTTGCTTATAGTAATATATATATATATATATATATATATATATATATATATATATATATATATATATATATATATATATATATATATATATATATATATATATATATATATATATATATATATATATATATTATTCTATTGAAGATCTTATTATTTCAAATATAATTTAAAATTATTTCTAGTACAATAGTGTAAAACATAACATTTTTCGAAAAATTTATTAATAAATTATGTTTTTTCCGAAATTAACCAAGACGCGCAGGAGCTTGATGATCAAAGACAGGAACCAATGAATGTGAATGATAAGCAGATATCTAATGATAAGTTTTTTGTTTAAAATACATTTGTTCTTTTTTATTTAAATTAAATAAAAAATAATTTTAAGGCAATAATTTTGTAATGGTTACAATTTTATCTTTATATATTTATAATTTTAATAATTTAACGTTGTAAGTATAATTTCTTTATATTATTTTGTTTATTAAAACATAACTTAGTATTATAATTTACATTTTACGAAAATGTATTAATAAATAATGTTAATTTTAGAAATTAACCAAGAAGCCCGGGATTGACGATCAAAAACCGGAACTAATGGATGAAAATGACCGACAGATATCTAATGGTAAGTTTTTTTTTTATTTAAAAACATTTGTTCTTTTAAAAAAAAATAAATAATAAATGTTTTTAAAGCAATAATTTTTTAAAAGGTTACAAATTATATCTGTATATCTTTATAAGTATAATAATTCGACTTAAAAACAATAATAATTTGAATATAAAAACACGACATTAATATTATAATTTACATTTTCAGGAAATTACAACAACATTGTTAATAGCAGTAACAATGAGCAGTCAGGTGCAAAAAGTACGGATATCTGTATCGAGAATGGTGGCATCGAAGGAGTTCCAGGTAGCAGCAGCGAGAATGAGATCATAAAGACTTTATTATAAGGTTAAATAGTCAGACAAACACTGTAGAACGAGACTTGTTTCAAGAGTTTATGCCACCATTGTAAATATTGTAATGTAATAATGAAAATAAAATTTAATTTAATTTAAAAGAATTTATAATATGTTTCGAATAAAATAATTTTTATTTAACCCAAAAAAATATTTATTTTAATTCTATTTCTTTTGTTTTTCGTCTTGTTCTGTATCAAAAAGATGGTCTCTTGATACTTTTGATTACTGCAGAAATTGCAGTACCTGTGAGTTCTTTCCGGATTATAAAAAATCTCTGGAAGGTTTAGCTTGACATCGTATGCTACAAACGTTAATAAAATTAAAAAATACACCTAATTGTACAAAACAATACGAAAAAATGTTGAATGCTATAAAATATTTTTCGCGTTTCCGTAATATTGTTTTCTCTTATCAATGGAAATATGCTATTTATGATTGTAAATTTAAAGTTAATGGTAAAGCTGTTAAAAAACGTTATTGTATTTATACTAGCAAAAACAAAACCATGAGTCAATTTAACGCTTATTTGATGTAAATTCTATACGTTTCGTGGTTTCTCAAGTTGACAAAGTATATGGATTATCAGAAAATTCCTGCTGTCTTATTCGTGTGGGAAAAAATGTGAGATACTACTACAGATACTATGAAGATCTATGATATAGAAACAGATTTTTACAATTAAAAAAAATCAACTTAGCTAAGAAAATATGAAAATTTATTGATTTTGTACCTCTAGATTTTAAGTTAATTAAATACATGTGAAATATAAATGTTTGTACTCAATTTGTAGTGTAGAATTTTCCTATGCATGAAAATATTATACCCACTGACATACAATATTATAAATAGTTGAAATAAACATAAAAAATAAAAAATATAAGTTGATATTTTCATACTGCAACATAATAAGCTTATAAAGTCGAATAAGCTAAGGGAACGCGGTCATTAAGCTAACAGTCACCGACGCGGATGCACATTTATTAGCTAATTTTTGGAACCGCGAGCGCGTGCCTACATCAATATAATAAACTGTTAAAATAAAATACATAACATGAGTTTACCTTGGAAATATCCTTCGATGATTTGTGATCCTACAGGATGTGGCAATGCACATTTTGTGAAATTAATTTCGGACATTTCTTTTACGCGATATTTGGAATACGGTAAAGAGTTTCACGAAGGCCTACCACAAGATGAAGATTTTGCCTCAGATTCACGTCCAAAATCAGTTGTAATGAATGATCTCATCCGTGAGTCATCAAATAACACAGTCGCGGATTTATTCACAAAAGGTAGTCCCCACAAAAATATAAGTGTGATATTTATTACGCAAAATTTATTTCATCAAGGACCAAAACAGAGGGACATTTCGTTAAATTCAAATTATACAGTTATTTTTATAAATCCTCGAGACCGTGCTCAAATTCAACATATGGCCAACAAATTCAACAGCTGTCGGGCAAGTTTACCCAGAAAATGCGAAATTTTTAACTAAGGCTTATTACGATGCTACATCAGTACCACATGGGTACTTATTATTAAATTTAAAACAAAGTACTCTGGAAACTTGTAGAGTGCGTACAAACATATTTCCCGAATACTCATCAGTATGTTTATGTTCCGCGTAATCTAAAAAGAGGAGTAACTGATACTGATCTACCAGTCTTACGTATATAATGGCACCGACAAGATCAAATAGGTCACTCGACTCAAAAGCGGCAACTGCACTGCATGCTCTTTATTATTTAAGTAAATAGCAGCGAAAAGCTGTTTTAAAGAAAGAAAATCGTCGAATCGTAAAAGGTATCTGTGTATGTGCATTAAACTCTTTAAAAGGAAATGCACCTTTACCAATTACCCAAGAAATTAAATTGAAAAAGCATGAATCAGTATTACATAAATAAACTGATAAAAAATCTAAATGTTGGAAATATAATAAACGATTAATAGTACAAAAAGGTGACGGATTTATCGTGGCATTATTATCTCCTATTCTAGGAACTGTTTTACCATCTCTCCTTCCTAGTAGATCATAAATTAAAAATGCAACACGCACATAAAATGGTTCTTGTACCACAAGATAGTATAGGAAAGTTACTTCGTCAAAACGGTACTGAAATAAACAATAGTGAAGCCCCTTCAAATCCTAATACTGTATACACTCTAGGTAACCATTTATCAAGATTAGATTATAAGATGAATGAGATTTTAAATTCAAATCAAATGGATGAAAGAACAAAGTGGTCTAAATGTCAACAAACACTGCACGTTATTTATTTTTTCTCGAAGAGTTTAAAAATAGCATAAATAATTCTAATAAAAAATCTGACCAAGAGGTAGAACATGGTATTGATGTTCAGACAGTAATAATGTCTGTACCAGTAACATATAGGCATAAAGCAGAATCGATGTTGCATTTTCTAAAGTGCTAATATAACTCAGAGGATAACGTGGAAAAATCGAGGCACTGTTACGCTAGATGGAGCTGTTCTTGAAAATTAAAATATTATAGATCTTATAAATGATGCTGTACGTAGTAGAAAAGGTGTTAAAGCGATTGGTCGTGAGCATTTTGCTTGCTTTCTGTGCAAAGTTGGTGTACCCTTAGAATTTATTAAAAACACAGCTCTGTATAAAAAGGATCAAAATTTCTCTTTAAATAATTTACCACATATAAACAACAATAACTCATTCTTTTAACGATTGTGAGGTCGATTTTGTTGATCTTCACAATAAAATAATCACAAATTGGTACTCGAAACCAACTTTTTCCGGACGCTGTTTAAATTATAATTCGTAACACCCGACCTCACAGAAAATAGCTATGGTTTATAATCTCATTGACAGAGCTATAAAATTATTAAATAAAAAGTTCCAGAATAATAACATAAAAAAGACATATAACATATTGAGAGACAATAATTATCCTGACCTTTTCATAACAAAATACACGAACAAAAGACTGGCATTAATACATTCAAATACAAACAAAAATAACTACAACAACAATAACGCCCAAATTAGAAACACACCGAGAATTTGTATACCATATATAAAAGGATTTTACGAACAAATTACTTCCGATCTCAAAAAAAGCATTATCATCACGATTCCGAAAGTAAATAGAGACATGAGCAACATTATTATTAAAGGCAAAGACAAACGTGATAAACATATAGAAAACAACGTAGTATATAAGTTAAATTGTAAACATTGTCCTGCGACATATGTCGGCCAAACAAAAAGAACTGTACACACACGCATCGAAGAACATAGAAAATCGAAAGACAACGTTATAGCTATTCATAGAAATGAATTAAAACATGACTTTGATTTTGAAAAATTTGAAATCCTCGACAAAGAACCAATAGAAAATAAACGCCTAATATCTGAAATGTTATATATTCACTAGCAACAGAATGCAATAAATAAAAAAGATGATACACAAAACCTCAATAACATATATACACACTTATTACATAACATGAAAATATGACAAATCAAAATAAACAATCATGCTATAACGTTGCCCGTCGAAACGAACGTAAACACACGCTGTAGACAGTTTCCTATATAAGGAGACTATTCTGCTGTCACTTGGTCCAAACAAAAATAAACCACGAGTGCAACAACACCTCTCGCACACGCGAGCCTCTTCCTCCCCGCTCCACTTGCGGAGGAGGAAGCTTTGTTTTGACTTTGCCTCTCATCACTGACTCGCCGTTTAGGTAATTTTTATTTTTTGTTAATACATCTTATTATCATTTTACATAATACAGTTAATAATCATTATTGACCACACTGTTTTTTATACATATTGTAAATTTAATTGTATTTGCTAAATTATTATACTAACTTTGGATATTATTTCACAATATAATAAAAAACATATTTACAGTTTATTCTGAAGAGGGTGGCATAGCCACCGAAACGTAAATGTGACTTTTTATTTCACATACCTTTAACTTCGGGAAGATCAACAAAATCGACCTCACAATCGTTAAAAAATACTCCGAGGAATAACGTCATATTAGAGCTTCGTCTCTAATTACTTATAATAACTCATTCTCATTTCCTAAAGTGAGTTTCACACGATCTCCAACACCTAACGTTCACACATTAACACCTAGACCGAAAAATATCGTAAACAATTCATCAGTAAATAGTGGTTCAGAGTATGTTGATTCTACAGTAATGAATAACGCTGATGATTCGTTCATTCGTAAAACAAATAAATCTAGAAGAAGAACGCGTCGGACAAACAGTAGTTTGGAAAAAACACGAAAGGGTAGTGGTTGGTTAACATTTTCATTGTAAAATATTCTTTAAACAATGTCAGCTGATACAAGAGAATAAATTATTTGAAAAAATGTTAATATTATAGAGTTCTTAGAACGTTTAAATGGGGCATTAAGTAATATACATATTATAATTAAATTTTCAATTGAGCATAACAACACTTTTGTTTTTGCTGAACGAAAGTGTAATCCTAACAAATGTAATTATGAGCACTCATTGAAATTGACTCGTGCTGTTTTAAATATCCTAGGTTTTGCTGAAGTGAAAGACTATCTGAGTGTAGACTATGATCCATATAGCAACACGCCTTTTTCTCTCAAGTATAAAAAAATAAAATGACTCAAAAATATTACACAATAATCTTCTCCATTGTCCTAATAACCTATATTTTTTAAAAAATTACCATTATATGTTGAAGAGAAATCACCATTCAAACAAAAAATGTCGTTTCCGTGTATAACAAAAGAAAAGAAACACCTTCTTTAAAATTTTGGGTAGTAGAAGATAGGAAATTTTATACTCTTTCAAATGCATTTTCACTAGGTGGAAGATAATATTTCTATCGTACTAAAATGCCCGAAAAACTAAAACCAATAAGTCGAAAAACCGCTAAAAATCAAAAACTAATCCTAAAAACTAAAAAAATTATCATTATATCCCCTTTGTGTAAAGAAAACAAACAAAATGAGCCCTGGAACATTAAACTTTACCGTGGCTTACTCGAGATATCGATGTAAACACACACACACACTCGTACACACACACACACGCGCACACGCACACGCACACGCGCACGCACACGCACACGCACGCGTACACGCACACGCATACACACAGGTACACACACACGCCCACACACATGCACGCATTCACACACAGGTATACACACACACAGGTACATGCACGCACGCCAGCGCAGCCAAAATCGACGCCCGAGCCGTGTAAAAGTATGTCTATACATAAATGTGTAGTGCCGGGCGTCGCTTTTGGCTACACACACACACACACACACACACACACACACACACACACACACACACACACACACACACACACACACACACACACACACACACACACACATACTCACACACAGACACATACACATATACTCGCACACGCACATACATACACACATATATCCATACGGATATTTTCTAAAATAGTGTATTTTGATTCCTTATGTCCCAAAACATGTTTCTAACATATTTCTAGAAAAACTCTTTTTTTTTTACTATCAGGAAGTTTCCTCTTTGAGAAAGTAATACAGAATAAGTATCAAGTCTATAGCTTTGTAGCTCTTGCCTCCTTGCTATCTGCAAAACTCGCTGGTTTCTGCTAATCTGATTACATAACCAAAATCGATTCTCTCAGATCAGCTAGCCAAGGGAGAATTTGATGGAAAGATTATTGATTAATACTCAGAAGATTCATATCCTCAATCTAACAGAGGCTGCGTTAAATAGTAGACTAAATTTACTTTAAACTTACTGGCTTTCTCTTTTCAGTCGCCACACGATAGTGTGTAAATCTAAGGAAGCCCTCATGGATGAGGTATAGTTCACTGGCTTCAAGTTTGAAGAATGGGAAGGCCAATACATTGTCAATAACGGCGACCTCTTGCATCGATTGGCTCTTCGTCGCTTTCGAAGCTATCTTTGCCCAAATTCAGTGGCCGTCAGCTCGATTCCAGCCTCTTTCGCTCTGACCGCGGCTCTAACCACGTCGGTACAGGTACCTCTAGCACTCCCTCGCGAAGTCTATCGCCACGTTCTAGTGCCTCATACACCCGGTCCATTTTAATTCAATGCACACACACACACACACACACGCGCACGCACGCACGCACGCACGCACGCACGCACGCACGCACGCACACACACACACACACAGGTAAGAACTTAGTTAATTTATTAAGGATAATTACATTATCAGAAGACAGCTGGTTGCTTTTCTTCACTATCCCACTTCCTACTACTCACACATGCTTCGAAGTATCTTACATGTTCCTCGCTGCATTTGCTCAACGCTAGAACCGCGCTAAATAATTAGTGAAAATCAATTCGTTTTTATTTCACTAATTCCAATTTTAGCCGGCTAGTGTGTGAACAAAATTACTATTATAATAAATTTAGCCTTGGTTCTAGTTTTTCTCGCCGCGCTAGTTGTCGCGTACTCAATCATTATTATTACTGCGATAATCATTATTTATTTGGTTGTTATTACGATTATACGTTCCTCGATCCCCACTATCGTTTTGTCGATACTCATCATGATTTCGATCATCATTGTGTCGGTATGTGTTGCGATTGTGATAGCGATTATCTTGATAATGGCTATTGTCATTGCTATTCTTATTGTATCCTTGAGGACGATCATTACAATTCCTATTAGAATTATTACCGCTAGAATTTGGGAATCTTACATTATTGTTTCTATTATCATTATTGCTGGTATCCGATTGCGTTAATTCTGGTTTCGGCTTATACTTTTTGACTTCCCCGTTTTGTATAGCTTGTGTAAGCGAAAATCATTCTCCGCTCGTGTGGCCTCGTATCTGGCAAAAGTCAGAGTATGGGGTGTCGTAGTTTTTCTGTCTGCATTCGGACGTAAGGGAATTCGCATTCTGGCACTGCTGGCATGTTTCCACGGCGGTGGCTAGATATACGGAAACAGCTGCATATCATTCGTCGTCGGCGCTGACTCGTCCGATAGGTTATCAGGAAAATAAACGTCTGACATGGTGAAAGGAATTTACCTTTGGGTGGCGAGGTTTTCGTCGAATAGGTGTATTGTTGCTGAGCGCATGATTTATTTTGAAATTTTATTTCTGTAGCTATAGCGTCTCGCAATGTAAGGGGTATTCCCGACCGTAGCTGATATTGTAGGTTCCCGGATAATTCCAGAAGAAACTGATCAAGAACCTCGCTATTTGCCTTTTCCTTAAAAACAAGCCAGACTCCTAGAGTGAGATCGTTCGTCATGTCATAAAGATTTAGTAAACGATTATGGAGAATCTGCATGTTGAAACCAAAATCACCGGCGCTCTCCTTCGGCTTTTGTCAAATCGTTTTTATTTCCATTAAAACCTTACCTACCAGCGCTACCCTCTCCACTGTATTGAATCGTGAGATCATCGAGTAAACGTTTTAAGGTATTGTATATGGAATTTTGAGGTATGGGAACTAAGGACACATCGCTTCGCTTGAGAACCGAATTATTCCACAAATTTCCACATATTGTCGCTAGACGGTCCCCGTGAATTTTAGGGGCCTGATCTCGCGGAATTGTTTCGTGTAGGGTTGGGTCGACCTTGTTCTAGTCATGGTTAGCGAGGGAGTTGAAGTGCTCTCGAGTTATTATGAGGGTCTGCGTTTCTCCCATCGTTTCCTATGTGCTGTGAATTAGGCTACAGATCAGTTCCGGCAGTTGGGTACATGGGTCCGTCATTATAGATTTTTGTAGACTCATGTATGACTTCTCTGTTAAACATGTCGACATAATTAGGTCCTGGTTCGTGTGTAGATCTTTCGCTAATTATTATATTTGAGTGTTCTATTGGATAGCTGCGTGCGTGTAGGGCGCTCATTCTCGGATCATAATATCACAATTGCGAGTTATACATATCCTATCGGAAAGCTAAAGGATAGAATACTGGTGAGTGTATCACTGGCGAAGAGTGTGCGTAACCTCGACCAAAGGATGCCGCAATACCTTTGCCAGAGTAATATATAGAGCCATGCATAGAGTTCGCGTAATACAGGGGCGTTTTGAATGAATTAGCATATGCGCGGGGAGAAGTTTCAGTCGCTATGTCAGTGAAAGGATTGCTGCCCTTCTTTATAGGTTTGTTTGAATTTCTTTAACACACAGTATCCTGATCGCCATCAGGATAATCGGCGTTATTATGATTTGAGATATTTTCTTGAGCGCCTAATATCTTTTTCGGCATTAAACCCGAAGTTTCCGGCGGTGAGTGACGGTTTTCGTACCTTGGTTGTGTAATGGCGTTGCTATAAAGGGCCAAATTTTCCTGAGCGCGCCATGTATCTTGCGGCGCTGGGTATAAATACTCGCGCCTGGTCTAAATAATAGTGTCGCTTTAAAGGACAAAGTCTTCCGATGGACGTGCAATGATCCTCCCAGTGCGTCAGCTACAACAGTGGTTGCGTCCATACCGGACTGACCGTTTCGCGGTACTGGGTAAGGATATCTACTACCTGAAATGACGTCGCTCAGAAGTGATAGGTTTCCCTGAGCGCGAAATGCTCCTTCTAGCGTTAGGGTTGCAACACTGATGCTATCTGGCGAGGAGTATAGATACTCGCACCCTGATTGTATAAGAGCGTCGCTTTGAAGAAACAGGTTTGCATAAACGCGCGATGCTCCTTCTGGCGCAGGGGCGGCAACAGTAGGTGCGCCCGTGCAAATCTAAGCATTCCCCAGCGCAGCGTATAAGTACTCGCGCCCTGACTGCGTAAAAACAACGCTAAAAGACTGTCGATGTAATACTGTTTATGTCGCTACAAGACAATAGGTACACTGAAAAAATTTTATCTATTTTTATAGGTGCCAAGTTACTTTTGTTCAAAAGTTTAGTAGTTTCTACTTGACTCCAAGTAGATTCTGCTTAATAGTACGACGCGTCCAAGCAGATGTTACTCGGTTCTCAAGTAGCTGCAACTTGACTACCTCTACTTAACTGACTACGGCAGATATTGCTTGACAGTCAAATTGGGCCTATTATTTTTTTAACCTATTTAAAACATCTTCTGTTCAAAATATTGCGAAGGCATCCACGAACAGCTGCCAAGGATTTATTAAAATAATGTTTCTCTACCCCGCTTCGAAAACTTATGGTATATTCCCCTGAATACCTGGCCATCATTTACAATTGCGCTCATTAGGGCCGTTAAGTGTTAAAAAACAGATTATCGTACAAGGTTTGTACAGTTAGTTAGTTACAGGAATCTGGTCCCCAACACATTAAAACATAATTGTTAAGATTTATCGGGGCTGTGCGTGAAAACAAAAGCAAGGTTTCCTAGGTAGAACTGAAAAATCGATTAGCGGCTGCTGGAACAACTTCTAGTACAAAGTTCGTAGAGTTAGTCGGGCGCTTTTGGTCCTCAACGCATCAAAGAATATTCCTATGCTTATGTCGGAGCTCCGCGCGAAAACACAAGCTAGTTTTGCGTCTTAGAACTAAAAAATCGATTCGCAGCTGCTGGTTAAACATTAATATTAAGGCATACAAAAAGAAATATTCCTTTGCTTTCCTAGGGGCATCGCGCGAAACCGCAAGCAAGCTTTCCGACGTAAAACTGAAAAATTTCTTATAGACTGCAGGAAAAACTTTTAGTACCTAGTAAGTAGAATTATTCAGGTGTTTCTGATCCTCAACGCTTTAAAATATTCGTATGTACTTCCCAGCGCTACATACAAGAACATAAGATAGTTTTGTGTCATGGAACTAAAAAATCGCTTAATATATGCTGGTTGAACTTGTATTAATAAGGATAGAAATTAAGGATAGGAATCAGTTATATAAATATATATGTATATTATGGTTAAAAAATAACAAGAAATATTTATTTACCATAAAATTTAACAATAAATCAACAATAAAAATAGTAATAAACAAAAAGGAATATATAAATAAAATATTTATAAAGTATAATAATAAGTGTAAAGTTAAATATAAAAAGTAATGTTTAATAATAATAATTTGTCACTTAATAAGCTATATTCGGTTGGCTCCGCTAGTCGTAAATTTCTCGGGTAACTATAACACAAAATAAAAGACCAAAATAATCAGACTAGTGTATATATATATATATATATATATATATATACACTTTTTTCGGTATATATATATACTGAAAAAAAGTTGCGCTATTTAAAAATTCTGCAAAAATTATATTAAACTTGATACCATATTCTAACTAGCTAAGAATTAAAGGAATTATGAGAAACTAAATTTAAAATACTTTATTTTGAAAAAAATTGTGGCATTGTTCTAGAATCTTAATATCGCGATATGTCACAATGCATGAGATCACAAAATATCACAATAGGGTCTAATAATTATTTTTTATATATCTTACCTTATTTTGACCAAAAAATGTTGCTACACTTTTTGCAAAAGTCCCTAGTTTCCGAGTTAAAAATCAAACAATGTTGGCAAAATCTCAAAATCTTAAAAAAACGCATTTTTTAACCTTAAATTGCCCTTGACATACAACACCTTAGGGTCTGAAATTTTTTTACATACTCTGGGTACACATAGCAACAGTTTTGTAGATTTTCAGACATTTTCATTTTTGAGCATGCTCACTTGACGTGGAACCAAGTTACATATATATATATATATATATATATATATATATATATATATATATTTTTTTTTTTAACTAGCTCCTTTACCCTAGAAATACTAATTTACATGCTGCAATAAATACTAATCAAATTCACTAAATAACACCAGGAAACATGTTTAATTAAATACCTGGTAACGGAGATATCGCATTTAATAACTACATTTGGTAAATAGACATGAGGATCCTACAATTATAATTAAAATTGTACTACTTTACACACCGCGATTAATAATTAAAGTATTAGAAGAAAATTATAGTAGATCGAATATTTAACTGTATAAAAGTAGTTAATATCTAATTAAGTAAATTAAGTCGACACATCGCAATTAATCTCGACTAGTAATTAAACCAGTATCTCTCTACTAGTATTTGATAGTCTCTCTTAAAAATTATCTAAATTATTGTAACTAAAATTTAATATGCGTTTTTGTATTAATTTTAAATAAATTAATATTTTCAAAAGACCGGTGAAAGTTTTTGAAACGGTCCGCAAAATTTGTTCCTAATTTTACGTTAAAATCAGCCGCTTTATTGGATAGAACGTGTACCTTTTTCAGCACCTTATCACCAATGTTTGGTGCCCAATCCTGCCGTCTGAGATTGTAGTGTTTACTTTGCCTCTGCAAACTGCATTCCAGGTTCATTTTTGCAAACTTAAGCGCTTCATTAGTTCGCTTTAAACGCGTTTTCATACTAGTGGATGTCTGGTTACCTACTTCTTGTCGTAGGCTTCCAGGAGGCGCTAGTTCTCGGCCATAATTTAGATAAGCTGAAGAATATCTTGTTAAATCACTCATAGTTGTGTTATATGCGAACCCAAACTAGGACAGGTACTGGTCTCATGTTTTCTGGGCCTATGTTCGACCGTGAAGTCGGTGAGTAACTGTTGAAATTCGTTTCCAACAAATTGCTTCTCGTTATCACTCACCAGGACTCGACCATGTCGTAACATGAGTTTGTCTTTTACAGTCAAGCAAATGGCGTGTCCTGTGGCTTTACGTAAAGGATTTAACTCGACCCATTTCGTAAGTGTTTCCTCCATTACGAAGAACTTAAAATTACCGGTATTTGACCTTAGTTGAAGTCTTTTAGGGTTTATGGGATTAGGGTTTAATTTAACCCATAAACCCTAAACCCATAAACCCTAAACCCATAAACCCTAAACCCATAAACCCTAAACCCATAAACCCTAAACCCATAAACCCTAAACCCATAAACCCTAAACCCATAAACCCTAAACCCATAAACCCTAAACCCATAAACCCTAAACCCATAAACCCTAAACCCATAAACCCTAAACCCATAAACCCTAAACCCATAAACCCTAAACCCATAAACCCTAAACCCATAAACCCTAAACCCATAAACCCTAAACCCATAAACCCTAAACCCATAAACCCTAAACCCATAAACCCTAAACCCATAAACCCTAAACCCATAAACCCTAAACCCATAAACCCTAAACCCATAAACCCTAAACCCATAAACCCTAAACCCATAAACCCTAAACCCATAAACCCTAAACCCATAAACCCTAAACCCATAAACCCTAAACCCATAAACCCTAAACCCATAAACCCTAAACCCATAAACCCTAAACCCATAAACCCTAAACCCATAAACCCTAAACCCATAAACCCTAAACCCATAAACCCTAAACCCATAAACCCTAAACCCATAAACCCTAAACCCATAAACCCTAAACCCATAAACCCTAAACCCATAAACCCTAAACCCATAAACCCTAAACCCATAAACCCTAAACCCATAAACCCTAAACCCATAAACCCTAAACCCATAAACCCTAAACCCATAAACCCTAGACCCATAAACCCTAAACCCATAAACCCTAAACCCATAAACCCTAAACCCATAAACCCTAAACCCATAAACCCTAAACCCATAAACCCTAAACCCATAAACCCTAAACCCATAAACCCTAAACCCATAAACCCTAAACCCATAAACCCTAAACCCATAAACCCTAAACCCATAAACCCTAAACCCATAAACCCTAAACCCATAAACCCTAAACCCATAAACCCTAAACCCATAAACCCTAAACCCATAAACCCTAAACCCATAAACCCTAAACCCATAAACCCTAGACCCATAAACCCTAAACCCATAAACCCTAGACCCATAAACCCTAGACCCATAAACCCTAGACCCATAAACCCTAGACCCATAAACCCTAGACCCATAAACCCTAGACCCATAAACCCTAGACCCATAAACCCTAGACCCATAAACCCTAGACCCATAAACCCTAGACCCATAAACCCTAGACCCATAAACCCTAGACCCATAAACCCTAGACCCATAAACCCTAGACCCATAAACCCTAGACCCATAAACCCTAGACCCATAAACCCTAGACCCATAAACCCTAGACCCATAAACCCTAGACCCATAAACCCTAGACCCATAAACCCTAGACCCATAAACCCTAGACCCATAAACCCTAGACCCATAAACCCTAGACCCATAAACCCTAGACCCATAAACCCTAGACCCATAAACCCTAGACCCATAAACCCTAGACCCATAAACCCTAGACCCATAAACCCTAGACCCATAAACCCTAGACCCATAAACCCTAGACCCATAAACCCTAGACCCATAAACCCTAGACCCATAAACCCTAGACCCATAAACCCTAGACCCATAAACCCTAGACCCATAAACCCTAGACCCATAAACCCTAGACCCATAAACCCTAGACCCATAAACCCTAGACCCATAAACCCTAGACCCATAAACCCTAGACCCATAAACCCTAGACCCATAAACCCTAGACCCATAAACCCTAGACCCATAAACCCTAGACCCATAAACCCTAGACCCATAAACCCTAGACCCATTTATGTGGGTTTTCATTTATTTCAGGGTGGTTCTTGCGGCATCATATCTGGCACGACATTAGGAAAAAAACAATTCGAAAAAATCACACTCTCCTTGCGTGCAAACAGTTGAAATGCTTCTTCCATTGCTTACTAAATTTTCGCAGAGAAAAAAATTTTTGCAGAGAAAAAAATTTTCGCAGAGAAAAAAATTTTCGCAGAGAAAAAAATTTTCGCAGAGAAAAAAATTTTCGCAGAGAAAAAAATTTTCGCAGAGAAAAAAATTTTCGCAGAGAAAAAAATTTTCGCAGAGAAAAAAATTTTCGCAGAGAAAAAAATTTTCGCAGAGAAAAAAATTTTCGCAGAGAAAAAAATTTTCGCAGAGAAAAAAATTTTCGCAGAGAAAAAAATTTTCGCAGAGAAAAAAATTTTCGCAGAGAAAAAAATTTTCGCAGAGAAAAAAATTTTCGCAGAGAAAAAAATTTTCGCAGAGAAAAAAATTTTCGCAGAGAAAAAAATTTTCGCAGAGAAAAAAATTTTCGCAGAGAAAAAAATTTTCGCAGAGAAAAAAATTTTCGCAGAGAAAAAAATTTTCGCAGAGAAAAAAATTTTCGCAGAGAAAAAAATTTTCGCAGAGAAAAAAATTTTCGCAGAGAAAAAAATTTTCGCAGAGAAAAAAATTTTCGCAGAGAAAAAAATTTTCGCAGAGAAAAAAATTTTCGCAGAGAAAAAAATTTTCGCAGAGAAAAAAATTTTCGCAGAGAAAAAAATTTTCGCAGAGAAAAAAATTTTCGCAGAGAAAAAAATTTTCGCAGAGAAAAAAATTTTCGCAGAGAAAAAAATTTTCGCAGAGAAAAAAATTTTCGCAGAGAAAAAAATTTTCGCAGAGAAAAAAATTTTCGCAGAGAAAAAAATTTCAGTATAACAGAACGAGACTGTTTCCGTGTCGTAACTTTCGAAATGATAATACGAAGGGAACGTGCAGTGTTGATATCTCTCATGAATTTTAAAGTATGTAATACCGATAAAGAGCCGCTAGATGGCTACGCTGAGCTTCAACCACAAGAGAAATAATCGAGTCTCATTATATATAGAGGCGATGAAGCCTTGAAAAGACATTAGGAGTCTGAGAACTCTAGCCTATTGTGAGTAATATCACGGTTTTCCTGCGTTGTCACGATGATTGTGGAAATATTGAGCATAAATGGCGTTATGACGCCACATAAAGTAGTTCCCATGTTGGCGGATGGTGCTTGCCTCTTCAATGCAATATCTTTTCATCTGTACGACACTCAAGTTTTGTCTCGGGAGATTGGTATTCAGATTGTAGATCATATTGTTAACAATTGGCAATATTTTTCGATCATGTCTCATGATGATATAGGAAATAATTATAGAAATTCTGAGGAATACTCGATCGATATGTTAAAACATTCCACTTATGGAAGTTTATGCGAGTTAGTAGCTGCTGCACAAATATTTGGTTTCACTTTTGAGGTATATCGAAATGGACATCTGTATAAAAGATTCGGTGTAGAAGGAAGTCTCATTAAGAGACTTCGTTTCACATTAGACTTATCAAACGGATATTTTGATGTTTATTTACCTTGCAATGACGCTACAACTGTTCAAAATATTTTTGATAAAATACCGAGTCCCGCAAAGCGTATGGAAATTTCTGATCCAATATTCAGTTCTGCTAAGCGTAATAAGAAAGTCGTGCAAGATTTACAAATAACGTAAGGAAAAATCAACTCAAAAGAGCCGCTAAAAAATATCAGATGAATCATCCGGAAGTTCATAGAGTCGCTGCTTCTTCTTATCAGCAAAATCATCCGGAAGCTCATAGAGCCGCTGCTTCTTCTTACCAGGAAAATCATCCGGAAGCTCATAGAGCCGCTGCTTCTTCTTACCAGCAAAATCATCCGGAAGTTCATAGAGCCGCTGCTTCTTCTTACCAGCAAAATCATCCGGAAGTTCATAGAGCCGCTGTTAGTGTTTATGAACAAAGCCGTCCAGGATTACGCTCAGAAAGGCGCTTATTTCCATGGAAGATTAAAGCTCTTTCCGGAATGAAATACGATCCAGAGATATCATATGAAACCGATAAAACTGTATCCATCGGCATTATGAGTCACAAATGCAAACACTGTGGCGCTTTAAAGTATAAAACTGAGCCACCCGGAATGTGCTGCAGTGCCGGCAAAGTGCAACTGCCACCTACTTTGCGTCTTCCCGAACCACTTTTCAGTTTGATCATGGGCTCTCACCCGGACCATGTACATTTCATGGACAGGATTAGAAAATATAATAGCTGTTTCCAAATGACACCTTTCGGAGCCAAACAAATCAAGGAACATGGATTTATGCCTACTTTCAAAGTACAAGGTCAAGTGTATCATTTAATTGGTGGTCTACAACCTTTGCCCCAACAAAATCCTCAATTTCTACAGATTTATTTTGTTGGAGAGGATGAAAGAGAGGTACGTATAAGATCTGGTCACATCCCTGACGTACGCCAGGATCTGGTAAAACAACTGCAGACGATGTTGCATCGTTATAACTCCTACATAAAGGATTTGAAGACTACTCTCGAAAAAATACCTCAAAATTGTAAAAACTTCGAAGTTGTAATTCATGCTGATAGGAAACCAGCCAATGCTCATCGTAGCCGATATAATGCTCCAGCAGCAAGTGAAGTTGCATTGGTCATAGTTGGGCAGCAGTTTGAAAAAAGGGATATTGTATTACAAAGTCATGATGATAAGTTACAAAAAATAAATGAGGTGCATCGTTCGTATGATGCCTTACAGTATCCTTTACTGTTTTGCCGGGGTGAGTACGGTTACTCTGTAGATATTTATCAGATTGATCCAAAAACAAATTTACCTCTTAAAAAAACAGTATCTGCAATGAATTTCTATTCATACCGCATCATGATCCGAGAAACAGAGATCAACCATTTACTGTACTGTCGATCTCTCTTTAATCAATTCTTAGTAGATATGTACGCGAAAATTGAAACAGAACGATTAAACTTTATTCGGAACAACCAGGCGCAACTTAGAGTAGACAATTATATGCACCTAAAAGATGCTATTGGAAGACAAGATACCGATGTCGCCGAACTAGGTCAGATGGTAGTGCTTCCATCGTCTTTTACTGGATCACCATGGTATATGCATGAAAAGGCCCAGGATGCTATGACGTACGTCCGCAATTTTGGTCGTCCGGGCTAATTTATAACATTTACGTGTAATCCCCGATGGTGCGACATTATAGAAGCATTACTACATGGCCAAAAGTCTTACGACCGGCATGATATCATAGCTAGGGTCTTCCACTTGAAAGTGAAATCGCTTATAGCATTATTAACGAAGGGTGAATTATTTGGAGAAATGAAATGTTACATGTATTCTGTTGAATGGCAGAAGCGAGGTTTACCTCACATACATATTTTATTGTGGCTTAAACTACGTTTCACTCCAGATCAGATAGATGATGTTATTAGAGCAGAAATATCAGACCCAGCCGAAGATCCTCTTCTTTATGAAATCGTCAAGGCCAACATGATCCACGGACCTTGCGGTAGATTAAATAACAGGTCGCCTTGCATGAAAGAAGGTTGTTGCAGCAAAAAATTTCCTAAAGAATTTCTGCAAGAAACTCAAACAGGAGATGATGGATACCCAAAATATCGACGTAGGAAACCGGAAGATGGTGGTTTTATTGTTGAAATCAATGGCATCACCATTGATAACCGCTGGGTCGTACCATACAATCCTGTTCTTTCGCGGATTTTTGAAGCTCATATCAATGTGGAATACTGCAACTCTGTTAAATCGATAAAGTATGTTTGTAAATATATCACCAAAGGCAGTGATCAGGCTGTATTCGCTATAGAAGATAAAAAAGACGAAGTTAAAATTTATGAAAGTGGTCGATATATCAGTAGTTCCGAGGCAGTATGGAGAATCTTAAGTTTCCCTATTCATGAAAGATTTCCAACAGTCTTTCACCTCGCTGTTCATTTAGAAAATGGTCAACGTGTCTACTTCGATCAAAAAGATTCTAATCGCTTGAGGAATATCATAAATCATCCTCCTAAAACTACACTTCTTGCATTTTTTTAATTATGCCAGGTAGATAGTTTTGCAAGAACGCTTCTTTACGTTGAAGTTCCATCTTATTACACATGGAAGAAAAATAAATTTGAAAGAAGAAAACGTGGGGATGATGTCAGTGGCTGGCCTGAAGTAAAGAAAGATACGGCTCTAGGTAGAGTATATACCATCTACCCTAATAACTCTGAGTGTTATTATCTACGCCTTTTGCTTCACGAAGTTCGAGGTCCAAAATATTTTTTGGAATTGAAAACTGTTGATGGCATTGTACAACCTACATTTCAGGCAGCGTGTAAAGCCTTAGGTTTATTAGAAGACGAAAAGCACTGGGATGCAACTTTGGAAGAAGCAGTACTTTGTGACTTTGCACTCAGAATGCGAAATTTGTTTGCGGTTATGTTATTATTTTGTCATTTATCTGATGCTTCAAGTCTTTGGGAAAAGTACAAAGATCATCTTTCAGAAGATATTCGGCGTTAAATGGAAGCTCACTTACAAGATGGGATCATCAACTCAATGTTGAGTAAAATTTATAATAAATGCTTAGTTTGTCTGGAAGATAGTTTGTTGTCAATGGGTGGTCAATGTGTGCAGCAATATGGTCTGCCTCAGCCATCTAGAGATGAGTTATCTCTACAAAACAGAGACTATATTCGAGAAATCAGTTACGATACGAATGCTCTGGAACAAATTATAACTGATAGCGAAATTTTACTGAACGATGAACAGTCTCATGTTTACAGAATAATTTTAGAAAGCGTCGAGAAAAGTAGCGGTCAAATGTTTTTCCTTGATGCTTCTGGAGGAACCGGTAAAACATTCCTCATTAATCTTTTACTTTCGAAAATAAGAAAACACAACCGTATAGCCTTAACTGTTGCTTCTTCAGGAATTGCAGCTACATTGCTGCAAGGAGGTAAAACGGCTCATTCTACTTTTAAATTACCTTTGAACTTAAATAAACTCCAGACACCAATTTGTAACATTTCAAAACAGTCTAATATGGCACAAGTTTTGAAAGAGTGTAAGTTAATAGTTTGGGATGAATGCACAATTGCCCATAAAGGTGGATTTGAGGCTCTCAATAGAACATTGCAAGATATAAGGGGAAATGATAGATTGATGGGGGGAGTCACTATTCTATTAGCTGGAGATTTCCGGCAAATATTGCCTGTTGTACCTAGAGGTACACGTGCGGATGAAGTGAATTCTTGCATAAAGAAGTCATATTTATGGCCTCATATTCAAAAACTTTCTCTACACACAAATATGAGAGTTTATTTAAATAATGATGAATCTGCCGGAATTTTCGCAGAAACACTACTCCAAATAGGCAACGGAACTTTCCCGTCCGTAGAAGATGAGATTGTTATTCCATCAAATTTATGTACGGTAGTCACCACATTATCAGAACTTATTTCCAAGATATATCCTGATGTGAATAATATAAAAGATAAACCCATAGATTGGTTGTGCGCGCGAGCTATTTTAACGCCAAAAAATGATATAGCAGCTACCATTAATGAGCTACTCTTGAATGCTTTTGAAGAACAGATTGCTGAATATAAATCATTTGATTTTGTTATTGAAACCGATGATGCTGTCCATTACCCTGTTGAATTTTTAAATAGTTTGATTCCACCCGGGTTTCCACCTTATAGATTGAACCTCAAAGTTGGAGCACCTATAATGTTGCTGAGAAATCTTTGTCCTCCTAAATTGTGTAACGGAACTAGACTACAAATAAAAACTCTTCGTAAAAATGTTATAGAAGCTACAATAATCACTGGAAGTGCTCGCGGGGAATCAGTTCTTATTCCGCGAATACCTCTAATCCCATCAGACTATCCGTTTGAGTTTAAGAGAATACAGTTTCCAATCAAGTTGTGCTTTGCCATGACCATCAACAAATCTCAAGGGCAGTCATTGAAAATGGCTGGCATCGACTTGATATAAAATTGTTTCTCTCACGGACAGTTTTATGTGGGATGTTCTAGGGTAGGCTCCGCCAGTAATCTGGTAATATTAGCTCCAGAAGGCAACGTCGCTAACGTAGTTTACAGAGAAGTTTTAGACTAAGACATTTTTTATTGATTTATTATTACAAATGAAACAGAAAATCATAATTATATGATTGAATGAATTCTATTAACAAATGAATTCCAGACACTCAAATCGCGGGCGAAGCCGCGACGGGGGACGCTAGTTATTAATGTATGCGTCATGGTTCTACTGGGATTTAGTCACAGCAGACCAGTATTTTGTTTAATATTGCTATGTTTTATAAGTGCTGTGTACTGGCTAAATAGAAGGATGAGTCCATAGTCACAAAATAAATCCATCAATCTCTCTCTTTCTTTCTCTCTCTCTCTCTCTCTCTCTCTCTCTCTCTCTCTCTCTCTCTCTCATTGCTGGCTAGTTTCTGCTGCGTTTTTGTCACAGAACACATATTTTCGTGGCTGATTACACGCGTCGAGCTGCGGATCATTTCTGGAATTGTTATCTCCGTTTTTCCTTCGGCGTGGGCGTCTTGGTGGATGATTTTATGGTTATAACCATAGCATTATATTTGGAGGTTAGTGCTAGTGAACGCTCTTTTATACCATGTGTGCGCGCGCATGTTTCTTCAAGCAGTAGGCACGTGTGGGAACCATAGCTCTGTGTGTTTGTGTTTTCGGCTGCTAGCGCCGTCTCGCCAATCTTAGACGGCCGGTGCTACCGATTTTCCTCACCAGAGGGTAGCACACAATGGAGCAACTAACCTGTGCCATCTGCCAAGTTGCTCCACGTAACTCAAATGCCCTTCTTAAGTGTAGTACGTGTACACGCAAATGTCACAATGCATGTAGGAAAACAATATCGAAAACACGCAGTAGTGTCTTGCATAAATGCCCTCACTGTGAAAAAGTTGGCACCAATTATGCAAGGCAGCAAATTAGATCGCACACTAGTACGGAAGAGAGAGAGAAAAATAAAAACAAGGCAGGCAATAACATCAGGCCCGACACATTAACAGTTAAATCACAACAGTCGATGGTTTACACAAAAGCTGCCCCCAACACGTCGCGCAGCTCACCGAAACTCATCGTCGCTCCGAAGACGCAGCAGTCGTCAAATGATGCAATGATGCCCTCACCACACCCCGCAGCTCTATACAGCGGTTGCCACCTCCAGTTGGACTGTCTATCTCTAGTGCCAACTCCAGCGAGGGAGGGGAGCGGGAGCGTCTCGCGCTCGAACAGTCCAGACTACGCGGAAGCCAGATTCAATCGGCTCACATGCTCGCACCAGCAGTTGTACAGCGGGTTGCAGGTGTTACGGCGATAAATCTCCATAAGAAGTCAAAGAGCGAAGAATTTCTCCAAGCATCTACACCAACTAAAGACGGCGCGGCATTTTCCGGGGCTAGTTCTGCGCTACTAGATGCAAGTACAGCTCAAAGATGTACAATTTCATCGTCCATGGTTGATTATTTAGATAATCAAGCGGAATATCTTCGTAATATAGTAAGTAATCTAGAGACTCTCATAGTGAATAAGCTTGATGTTATTGTTTCTTCGTCGTGTAACAAATAAGGTTACGTCGCTTGAAAGTCATATTGTCGTGCCAACCGAATAGCTGGAAGGGTTGCACAATGATCGCTTACTACTATTGCAAGAAAACATGGTTTTACAAGATCATCTCTCTAATTTACTTAATAAAGTAACAACCATGGTCGATAAAACTATCACCAATAGTACTATTGTTAACGACAACAATAATAATATTAATAATAATAATAATGTTAGTAGGTTAAATTATTTATTAATGGTAATCCCATCGGTGATGCCGATGAAATTAATAGCGATACCGTTAATGGAGCTGCAGTTAGCAGCGGCAATACAGCCGAGCGAAACACGCGGGCTAGTGATTTGCATGGGGATACTGCGGGTAAGAATGGCAATTTAATTATTTCAAGTTTGTGTGATTGCGAGGACGAAGATAAACGTAGTAACATTGCGTATGCCATTCTTGCCACAGTTCTTCCATCGATAAAACGAGAAGATGTTGTACACACCCGCCTGTTACGCTCACCCAAATCGACTCTTCAAAACGCTAACACTTACAATACCATTACCGGTAACATAAGACGTCGTTCTCCGTGGGTAATAAATATCTCTAGTGAAGCACTGACTAATGATATAATGCGTGCTAAAAGAAACTTTACAAGCTTCAATACTAAAGACATTGACATCTGGCTGCTTGACCAAGAAACTGCTGACTGCCTGTATCAAGAAAAGATTTTTATAAATGAACTCCTCGATAGGGACATCTTCACAAAATTTAATAATCTTAAAGTGTACGCTAAAAGTCTTAATTTCAAATATGTTTGACACAGACAGGGCATATTCCTGGTAAAGAAGCGAGACGGTGCCAAGTCACATTCCTTTTCAACAGCAGCCGATTTGCAATCAATCTTGTCTATGTATGAAAAAGACGCAACTAAAAATGTAACTCAAAACCAGAATCAGGTACAAACTACCGACAGAGTTACAAGCGAAAAACCGACGCAAGAATGACTAGATTCGTGCAGGGCTAAAGAGAAAAATTGCAGGGGATTGAGAGCGGGTTTCTTGAATGTGACCTTGTTAAAGGGGCACATTGAACAGTTCCGAAGATATCTTCATGCTCGTCCGTCTTAGCGTCTCTTTGGGATTGCTGAGTCGCATATCGACCCTGACGTTGTTGCCAAGCTGGTACAAATAGAGGGTTTTTCGATTATCCGTCAGGATCGCGGCAAGCACGGGGGTGGAGTTGTCTTGTATATGCACAATTCACTAAAAGCAACAATTCTAGCTCGGTCAAACACGTTACAAAAAGAGGGAGGGGATCCTCCGGGTATTCCGGAGTATCTCATTTGTAGTGTGCAACAAGGCGACTCGGCCCCAGTACTTGTCGCGGTAATATACAGACCGCCGCACTCCCCCTTTTTTAAGGGATCGGATCTAGTAGAGCAATTAACACCGAGTGTATGTGACTTTAGCCGTAAAATTATTATGGGTGATTTAAATGCCAACTTGTTATCAACTGCGGACGATGCAAAATTTGTGAGGCGCTTAGCTGATGATCTATCGCTAAAAATAATAGAACATGGTGCGACTCATCATCATACCAGCGAATCTCACACATGGATCGACGTTATACTAGTAGACGAAAATGACAAAGTACTGAGTGCTGGAAATCGAGCGCCGACCTTTCCTAGCCATCATGACCTTATCGATGTTGTTATAGAAATACACTTGAATCAAATTCCAAAACCTTCACTTTTTAGTTATAGAGACTTCAAATCCATAGAACAAAATCAGTTATTAACAAAACTAATTAATTGTGACTGGTCGCGAACGTCGATGTTGATAAGAGACTAGCTTATCTTGGCGAAAATCTTATGGAGGTCATCAATGATGTAGCACCGTTAAAATATTTTACTCCCAAAAATAAAGTGAGACCTCCATGGGTAGACAATGAGCTTGCACACATGTACAGCAAACGTGACAGCATACGACGACGATACAGAAGGACAAAGTACAATACTCTAAGACAGAGGTACATGACATTGGCGGCAATAGCAGAACAACGCACTAAAGAGACGCGTGATTCTTTCCTACAAAATAAAATAATCGAGGCCATTAATGATAAGAAAGATATCTGGAAAGAGTACGCTCTCTTGGGCTCTTGCCAAAGACCAGAGAGGATCTTCACGGTTTTACACATGATGAGCTTAATACTCACTTTGTGGGGGTATCAATCAACCAGAGTGAATGCGAGAGGGATTTGAACGATGTCGTGGCGACGGCTTGTGATGAGGGCTTCATTTTTGAGGAGGTCACTTTTGCAGACGTTGTCCTCGCTGTCTCGCATTTCACCTCGCAAGCAACGGGTGAAGACGGCATTCCGCAGTGTGGTAGCTAAAGCTCTTTCGGTGATTAACCCCCACCTTGTCAATATATACAATTCCTCTTTATCCAGTGGAATCTTCCCAGGAACTTGGAAGAAAGCACATCTTGTGCCACTGAAAAAGACTAGCGTACCCTCCTCTGTATCCGACTTTAGACAAATAGCGCTACTTAGCTTTCTCTCAAAAGTCCTGGAGAAAATTGTTCATGAACAAATTACAGAGTTCTTAACATTTAACAAGGTTCTTGATCCCTTCCAGACTGGTTTCGGACAATATCACAGCACCCAGACCGCTTTACTTAAACTGACTGAAGACATTAGGGATGGAATCGACAGCAAGAAAAAACTCTTGACCATTTTGTTACTATTCGACTTTAGTAGAGCTTTCAGTACCATCTTCCCAACTAGACTTCTTAAGAGGCGGATTAGTATGGGCTTCTCTCGTTGCGTAGTCCTGTGGGTTAAATCGTATATAACAGGGCGTGCTCAAAGGTAACTACTAAATCCAATGGGCAGTCAGATTGGCTCACCACCAATCTTGGAGTCCCACAGAGCTCGGTTTTGGGGCCCTTGCTTTTCACTCTCTATATCAATGATCTAGCTGGCGTCTTGGGTTGTGAATGTGTCAGACATCTTCATTACGCGGACGACCTTCAAATTTACGTCCGAATAAGTAGAGAAGAACTTCAAGAGGGCTTCGCGTGCTTGACGGCATGGGCGCGTGCAGTGTCAAGTTGGGCGGCGGCTGCTGGTCTTCGTCTTAATGTTGGCAAAAATAAAACCATTATCTTCAGCTCGGTATATAATATTAATTCTTTAAATGATCTTGATCTGCCAGGCATTGAGGTGGGGAACGGTGTGTACGTGCATTTCTCTGACACTGTAACTACTTTGCTTGCTTGCTTGCTTATTAATTTATTTATTTATTTATTTATTTATTTATTCATTCATTCATTCATTCATTCATTCATTCATTCGTTCGTTCGTTCGTTCGTTCGTTCGTTCGTTCGTTCGTTCGTTCGTTCGTTCGTTCGTTCGTTCGTTCGTTCGTTCGTTCGTTCGTTCGTTCGTTCGTTCGTTCGTTCATTCAGTGAGTGAGTGAGTGAGTGAGTGAGTGAGTGAGTGAGTGAGTGAGTGAGTGAGTGAGTGAGTGAGTGAGTGAGTGAGTGAGTGAGTGAGTGAGTGAGTGAGTGAGTGAGTGAGTGAGTGAGTGAGTGAGTGAGTGAGTGAGTGAGTGAGTGAGTGAGTGAGTGAGTGAGTGAGTGAGTGAGTGAGTGAGTGAGTGAGTGAGTGAGTGAGTGAGTGAGTGAGTGAGTGAGTGAGTGAGTGAGTGAGTGAGTGAGTGAGTGAGTGAGTGAGTGAGTGAGTGAGTGAGTGAGTGAGTGAGTGAGTGAGTGAGTGAGTGAGTGAGTGAGTGAGTGAGTGAGTGAGTGAGTGAGTGAGTGAGTGAGTGAGTGAGTGAGTGAGTGAGTGAGTGAGTGAGTGAGTGAGTGAGTGAGTGAGTGAGTGAGTGAGTGAGTGAGTGAGTGAGTGAGTGAGTGAGTGAGTGAGTGAGTGAGTGAGTGAGTGAGTGAGTGAGTGAGTGAGTGAGTGAGTGAGTGAGTGAGTGAGTGAGTGAGTGAGTGAGTGAGTGAGTGAGTGAGTGAGTGAGTGAGTGAGTGAGTGAGTGAGTGAGTGAGTGAGTGAGTGAGTGAGTGAGTGAGTGAGTGAGTGAGTGAGTGAGTGAGTGAGTGAGTGAGTGAGTGAGTGAGTGAGTGAGTGAGTGAGTGAGTGAGTGAGTGAGTGAGTGAGTGAGTGAGTGAGTGAGTGAGTGAGTGAGTGAGTGAGTGAGTGAGTGAGTGAGTGAGTGAGTGAGTGAGTGAGTGAGTGAGTGAGTGAGTGAGTGAGTGAGTGAGTGAGTGAGTGAGTGAGTGAGTGAGTGAGTAAGTAACTCGCTCGCTCACTCACTCACTCACTCACTCACTCACTCACTTACTTATTTATTTATTTATTTATTTATTTTAATTTCTAGTTATCCGAGTGATTGTATTTATTTGTGTATTTCATGTGCCGCTATTGATGCGTGTATGAAAATTTGTTAGTATGCGTGTATTTTTACTATAAACTATGACGTGATAGATATTACCAAAGCGAAATTATATATGTACCTGACAAACATAATTGTGATTATCTAGTAATGTATTTGACGTGAGTTTATTCTTATTGAATCCAAATGCGCTTTTATTTTACGAACCACTGTGCTATTACAAAACAAATTGATGTGATATTATTATAATATAATGTCGAAACGAAATGAAAATTATTATGACATTTAGTATAACTATGTAAATTTTTTTAATGTACATATTCTTTTGTATATTCATGCAAATAAATAAATATCTATCTATCTATCATTAACGTTTTATGTCGTCTGGAATTGCGTTTAACTATTTTTTGTGAGAGAGCAAACGAGATTTTCCTTTTGGTTTATGTTAATATAATCAGCGGTTAAACAAAATATATAAATTAATTAATTTTATTACTATTGAAATAAAATTTAATATATTAATTTATTAAAATATAAGATAAAATAATATTTTATTTTAATTAATATAATAATCATAATATTAAATTAAAAAATTTATTACAATAAACTAGGATTAGATACCCTACTATAATTAAATAAACATAATTTAATAATTTAGTAAATTATATTAAAACTTAAAAATTATGGCGGTATTTTAATCTATTTAGAAGAAATTGTTTAGTAATTGATATTCCACGAAAGGATAGACTTTATCAAATATACTTATGTATATTCGTTATAAAATGATGTATAAAAAAAAATCTTTAAAAATTTATATTAAATTTTATTTTAGATCAATATGTAGTTTATAATAATAGAATTTAATGAATTACAATAAAATTAATTTATAGAGACACAGAGCAAGTGAGCTCTCATGCACTGAAGCAGCTGAAGATGATGCACAGCTACCATCCAATAGAGCCTCGTATATGTGGGAGCTGGCTGGTCTCGGCTGGGGTGCGAGGAGCATGTCCTGGCGTCTCCTCTCCTTACTCCTGTCCCTTCGAACCAACCTAAGGAAACATACAAGAGATTAGAAACCAAGAAAGTAAGTAAAATGGTATTAGAATGGTACTCACCTGATTTTATGCCTTGAAAGGCATGATCCACCTTGGACGGAGCGGCTGCTTCTCTAGATATGAAGGAGGCCTGCAGCATACACCCTTGAAAACATGAAGATGAGTTAGTCTACAGTAGACATGCACATCAAATTGGAACTCGCTTACCTGGTCTGGAGGGTTTGCAGAGGCAGGGTGGTCTCTCAGGTACAGCAACGTAGCTCAACTCGTAGCCCGCTCCCCCATAACAGCAGCAGCAACAGCCTCCGAAGCACTCGCCAGACACCTAGAAACAACACAGCATTAGTAAGGGGAGATTACAGTGATAAACTAAACACTAATCTCACCTGATAATAGTGGCAGTGGACGAATGCAGTAGGAAGCTGTATGTAAACATAACCTCTTCGAGGTTAACCATGTCCACTGCTCCTGCTGCAAGTATGCCGTCCTGGGGCTTGCAGCTCTCGTCTTCGTAACCCTTCGTCGGCACCGTTGCCCAGATACCCCTCCTGCTGCATCCCTCGTCGCACTTTCTCGTCCTGGTCACTCGTCCTTCCTCGTCCTCTCCAACACCGTCTGCAAGCCGTCGACTACATGCCACATAGCGTGACGTCACCGCGAGCAGACGCTCCCCTTTCCTCCTTCTCACTTCTCTTTCTCCCTCGCCAAAGCATGCGCTGTGCCCTCAGGCGGGCTCGGTCCGCACTACCGAAACCCGACGGTATCGCCGCGGGAACGAAGGGACAACGAGTCCACTTCGTACTGAGCCACGTACACAGACGCTTCGTTTTCTTGTATCAGCTCCGTGCGAATACCAAATCGCTCGTTCCGCTCGCGAATATAGCTCTATATATATATATATATATATATATATATATATATATATATATATATATATATATATATATATATATATATATATATATATATATATAAACCGTTTACCGTGTGTGCCGACCAACTTGTATCGTCGAAGGAGGCCACACCAGATTCGAATAAAAGAGTAAGTTGCACAGATTATTATTCTGCTTAGTGCATACCCAAATATATATATTTACATATATAACTTTTTGTAAAGCAAGCGCGTATTTTGTCGCCGGATATTATTTAAATTCGCGTCCCTGAGAATTAGCTTCTTCCCCTTCCGACCATTTACCGTTTCCGACCGTATAGCGTGCTCACCATAGTTAGTTAATTGTGTAAGTAATTTTATGTGTCGATACAACAACTTGTAAAATCGTGCTGCGAATTCGCGTAGCTGGCGCTCAATACTTGTATCGAAATTGAATAAAACCACAAGTGTTCATAGTATTACCCTAAATTCCCGTATACGATTTATTTCAATTCTCGAATAAAACTAATGTTAAAGCCTGCATGTGCGGCGCAATAATCTTGGCAGAATTAGCTAAAATTATTGTCATAATAGTATTTAATAATAAATATATTATTTAGATAATTTTTAAATAATTTATTTAATTATAAAGTTAAAATTTAAAATAATTTAAATTTATAATTATGATAAAATTAGAAAGTAAATTATTAAAAATATTAAATATATGATAGATTTAATTAAGGAAATAGGCAAAAATGTTATTCACCTGTTTATTAAAAACATGGTTTTTTGAAAATAATTTTAAATTAAATCTGCTCAATGATTAAATTAAATAGCTGCAGTATTCTAACTGTACAAAGGTAGTATAATCATTTGTCTTTTTATTAAGGTCTGGAATGAATGATTTAATGAAATAAAATCTGTCTCAATTAAATTAAAATTTTAATTTTATTTTAAGTTAAAATTCTTAAATATAATTAAAAGACGAGAAGACCCTATAGAATTTTATATTATTTTATTAATTATTATTAAATTTTTAATAATTAATAGATTTATATTTTATTGGGGTAGTATAAAAATTAAATAATTTTTTTTAGTTAATAAACAAATATGAATGAATTTAAAATCCATTATTATTGAAATTAAAATAAATTACCTTAGGGATAACAGCGTAATATTTTTTGAGAGCTCTTATTGATACAAATTTTTGCGACCTCGATGTTGAATTAAAATAAATTATTATTGTAGATAATAATATAATTAAGTCTGTTTGACTTTTAAAATTTTACATGATTTGAGTTTAGATCGGCGTGAGCCAGATCGGATTCTATCTTTAATAAATTTGATGGTTTTGTACGAAAGGACTTAGCATCTATAATAATTATTTAAATTGAATAAAATTATTATTTTGGCAGATTAGTGCTTTAAATTTAGAATTTAATAATAAATATTTGTATTTAAATAATATTGTTAAGAAATTTAAATACATTATTCATTTCCTTAGATATAAAAGTAATAATTTTAATTAGAGTTGCATTTTTAACGTTATTAGAGCGAAAGATTTTAGGTTATATTCAAATTCGTAAAGGCCCTAATAAAGTTGGCTTTTTAGGTTTATTTCAACCTTTTAGGGATGCTATAATAGTATATTATGACACTGTTGTGGGAGATGGTTTTCTACCTTGCTCGAGGGTTTTCGCACGAGCGAAGCGAGTGAGAAAATCGAGCAAGGTAGAAAAACACCTCCCACAACAGTCTCATACGATATTTTATAGCACAACAACATCAAAATCGACAATAAAGTTGGCATTTTGAGGTTAGTGTGTTATAAAATTATTTAGGAAAGAAACTCTTTTAATTTTAAAATCTAACTATTTATTATATTTAATTAGACCTATAATTAATATATTATTAATATTACTAATATGAAATTGTATAAAGGTATATTTCAAGAATTATTGGGAATCAATTTGGCTTTTTAATTATTTTATGTTTAATAAGAATAGGAGTATACTCTATAATAATAGCAGGATGATCTTCGAATTCAATTTATACTTTAATTGGAAGAATACGAGGGGTAGCTCAGACAATTTCTTATGAAGTCATAATAATTTTATTAACTTTAAGATTATTATTTTTAATTCAAAGATTTAATTTATTAAATTTTTATTTATTTTAAAAAATTATATGATTTATTAGATTTAATTTTCCTCTCTGTTTAATCTTATACACAAGGTTACTTGCTGAATTAAATCGGACCCCTTTTGACCTTGCGGAAGGAGAGTCTGAGCTAGTTTCTGGATTTAATACTGAGTATATAAGGGGTAGATTTGCAATAATTTTTATTGCTGAGTATGGAATAATTATATTAATAATATTTTTATTTTCTTTATTTTTTTAAGGGGGGCTATCTATTCAGTACATTTTTACTTAATATATATAGGGATACTATTTTTAGTAATTTGAATTCGGGGCTCATATCCTCGAATACGGTATGATAATTGAATATATTATACTTGAAAGAGGTATCTTCCTATTAGATTAAATTGATTAATATACATCATTAGAATTAAAATTAGGCTATATTATTTAATTTTATAAGAAAAATTATTCGAAGGGTTTACTTCTTAAGTATGGTTTCAAATTATATGCTTATTAGCTTAATAATTTATTTAAATATTATTATATCATAAGTTTTAGCAATATAAGGAGAAAAAAGAATGTATATAAAATACATAATTGAAGTAATTTGACCAATAATAATGTAAGGGTCTTCAACTGGACGAGCTCCAATTCAAGTTAAAATAACGAATAAAGAAATAAAGAATCAAAATAAAGTTTGATTAATTGAGTAAAATTTAAATCCTTTTATTCAAGTTAAAATAACGAATAAAGAAATAAAGAATCAAAATAAAGTTTGATTAATTGAGTAAAATTTAAATCCTTTTATTTTGTAAATTACGTTAAAAGGTAAAATTATTAAAATCAGAATTGATAAAAGTAAAGCTACAACCCCTCCTAATTTATTAGGAATTGAACGTAAAATTGCATAAGCAAATAAAAAATATCATCCAGGTTGAATATGAATTGGAGTAGTTATTGAATTTGCTAAATTTAAATTTTCAGGGTCTGAAAGAATGTAAGGATGTAATATACTAATTAAAATAAGTGAAAAGATTAAAATAAGTGAAAAGATTAATGTAATAAATCCAAGGATATCTTTAATTAAATAGTAAGGATTAAAAGGAATTTTAAATATGTTACTATTTAATCCTATAGGGTTTGTTGATCCTGTTTCACGAAGGAAAGTTAAGTGAATAATAACTATTATTAAAATTACAAAAGGTAAAATAAAATGTAATGAATAAAATCGATTTAAAGTAGCATTATTAACAGAAAATCCTCCTCATAATCACATAACAATTGATTCACCTATATAAGGAATAGCTGATACCAAATTAGTAATAACTATAGCTCCTCAAAATGATATTTGTCCCCAAGGTAAGACATATCTTAAAAAAGCAGTTCCTATTATAATTAATATGATTAAAACCCCTAAAATTCAGGTTATTTTTAAAATAAAGGAATTGTAATATAAACCTCGTCCAATATGAATGAATATACAAATAAAAAATATAGAAGCTGCATTTAAATGGAGTAATCGAAATAATCATCCATAATTTACATCTTGAATAATATGGATAACCCTATCAAAAGCTAAAAGGGTTGTAGGTGGATAATGTATAGATAAAAAAAATCCTGTAATAATTTGTAGTATTAGGCATAAGCCTAATAAGGACCCAGAATTTCATCAAATTGAAATATTTATAGGAGTTGGTAAATTAATTAAAGAATTATATATAATATAAAGTAATACATTTTTTTTTTAAAGTTGATTTTTTCATAATTAATTTTTCGTAAAGAAAATTTATATATATATATATATATATATATATATATATATATATATAAATTTTCTTAATATATATTATATATATATATATATAAAATTTTCTTATATATATATATATAATATATATATATATAAAATTTTCTTATATATATATATAATATATATATATAAAATTTTCTTACATATAAAATTTATATTTATTAATTTATTTAAAATGTAAATTTCATTAAAGGAATTAAATCAAATAAAATATAACTTAATATTAATTAGTATAATAATAATTGTAAAAATATCAAAATTAATTTTATTGGTAATATTAAAATTTTAATTCATTTTATTCTTATTTTTATATTACTAATAAATCTAGTAAAATATAAAAAAATAATTATTATTCCTCCAATTATAATTAAAAACATTAAAAAAGAAAATCAGTGAGAGTTTATATAAATTCTTAAATTTAATGCATAGGTAATAATTAAAAGGAATAAAATTATTATTAAAGATAAGCGATGAATAGACTTATTATATAAAGACAAAGAATTAAATAATATATTAATAACACAGCCCCACAAAAAAAATTGTAAGTCCCAAAAACTTGACCACGGTACTTATATGTTTTTGGGATCGCTGAATCCGAATCCAGGGTTAGTTTAACCCCATCAGATCTTTCTCAAGGTCAGTTGAAGGTCAAATTATCGAAATACATGAAAAATACACTAAAACCATGGTATCTTGGGGTTTTTGGGGTCGCTGAATCCGAATCCGGGGTCAGTTTAACCCCATCAGAACTTTCTCAAGGTCAGTTGAAGGTCAAATTATCGAAATACATGAAAAATACACTAAAACCATGGTATCTTGGGGTTTTTGGGGTCGCTGAATCCGAATCCGGGCTTATTACAACCCTATCAGGTCATGGTCAAGGTCAGTTGAAGGTCAAATCATAAAGATTCATAAAAAGTAGAGTCAAACCATGACATTTAGGGGTTTTTGGGGTCGCTGAATCCGAATCCAGGGTCAGTATAGTCCCATAAGGTTATATTTATGGTCAGTTCAAGGTTAGTTCAAGGTCATGGACGTAAAGAGAGTGAAAAAATTTGTTATAAACTGAAACAATGCAAAAGGTAATGTAAACCATAAAGCAAAGAACAATGTATATGCTAGTAAAATCGTATCCTTTAAAACTATATCATAGTTTGCTGCTCCTTCATTTACTTTAAATTTGTTAGAAGTATATGCAATTCAATAAAATACCCGTAAAAATATTAAGCCCATTACTCTTTTTTATGGTAACGAACTATTTTATTGTCAAATGATCTACGAAGTGGATTACGCTTCCGCTTCTCCGATGTTGATGGTAGATCTCTTTTTAACGACCAACAGTAATCTGCTAACATATTTACGTCCCATCTTCCTTGGTACCTGCGCTCCATTTCCTTGATATCTTGGTGAGATCTCTCTCCCTGCTCTTCGCTGTAATCACCTAGGTTTTCTGGAAATTCATCAACATGCGAATATAAAAAGTGTAATTTTAGATTCATTAGGTAGCCTTGATTTTTGTAACTATTTACTAAATTTAAAACTATTTGTTGGTAATTTGGGCTCTTATGATTTCCAAGAAAGTTTTTAATTACGTCCTTGAAACATAACCATGCTTCTCTCTCTGTATGATTCATTTTCGTAACAAAAATTTCATCATTTATCATCTTACGATTCTGAGGGCCATCGAAAATTCCTTCATTTACTTTAGCATCACTTAATTTGGGAAACTGATTTCGCAGATACTTAAAGCAGCTACCATCTTTGTCTAAAGATTTTACCTATTGTTTCATAAGTCCCAATTTAATGTGCAGAGGTGGTATAAGAATTTTTGATGGATCAACAAGTGGCTTATCTTTTATATTCTTAGAACCCGGTTCGAACTTTTGTCTAAGGGGCCAGACACTCTTTATGTAATGATTCTTTCTATCCCTACTATCCCATTCACATAAATAGCAAGGATATTTTGTGAATCCCGATTGTTTCCCCAGAAGTATTGTTATGATTTTAAGATCCCCACATATTTGCCATTTATGATCATTGTATTTTATTCGGTCTAATATTACTTTCATGTTACAGTACTCTTCATTCAGTATTACCGAATATCCTATGGGAATTATTATAAAGTACGAATATATTATAAACATCAACAAGTCACTGTTACTTTATCCAAGACAAATATGTACTTGGACACTTAGGTTTTAAGTTAGTTTTTAGTTTTACTTAGATTGTAGGTTAATTATTATATAATTATTAAGTTATTATACACACCGGACCTATGTACAGGTAGCTCTGACTACCTCTATAGGATGTGGGTTACTCCAGATATAATTAATATATCTGGAGATTAACTATAACATGTATTACGATGTATTACTCTGATTAAATAAATAAATAAATAAATAAAAGTATTAGGTTTTTTATTTCAATTATCCCTGGTAGAAATCTTATCGTGGCGGCCACATTTGCTATAACGGCCTTTATAGGCAAACTAGATAGTACAAGAGTGTACAAAACTCGATAAATTCACACAGATCTATACAGTTTTCTCAATAATAATATGTACGTATAAAATCTGTGAGGTTATATATTATTTATTGAACAGAAGTTTTATTGTAAAAATTAATGTTAAATAAAGTTTAACATGCAAGTTTTCAATTATAATAATAAGATCTACAGTTATATCCATACTATTTACATATAAAAGTAGTCAGAAAGCATATCTAACCTAAGAAATGAAAATTTAGAAACAATGTTCCTTGCATATGAAAAACAGTGATCACAAAATAATGTTATTGATTGATGTAGTTGTTTCTTGAAAAGTAATGTATAAATAATAATAATATCATATGTACAAATATGTACTTCATGACATGCTTTATTTAAAAACTAGAATTTTAATTTCAGAACTACAAATAATTTTGTATCCATCTGCGAGTTTTTATAATACATAAACTGCTCATCCGTGACAACATTTTCAAAGACAAACACATTAGTCGAACACATGTAGACGATAATTTTCTTTATAAGTAACAAATTACTATGTATTAACTGGCCATAGATGTCAAATGAAAGTGTTTGATTATAAATTAATCACAGTAGGAAATACAAAAATAGAACATGTATATACGAGGGTAGTTCAATAAGTCTTTAGAATGACCAACAGATGGCGCGCGAATCGCTCCAAATCATCTGTTTTCAGTCAGCACCACTCCCGACTAGATATATGGTGCAGTCACAGTCCACATCTTCTGAGTTTACGTGTTTTTATAACCAATTGAAAAAAAAAATTGCTTGTTAAGAAAAATGGAAAAAAACGAGTTCAGAGCGGTAATTAAACATTTTCATTTAAAGGGTTTAACTCCATATGAGATAAAAAATGAATTGGACTCAGTTCATGGCACATCTGCCCCTGCCTTAGCAACGGTTTATAACTGGGTAAATGAATTTAAGCGTGGTCGTACATCAATAAGTGACGAACCACGTTCAGGAAGGCCCGTAGAAGCAACTACTCCCGAAATCATCAATAAAATCCACGATATGGTGTTGAAGGATAGAAGATTAAAAGTGCGTGAGTTAGCTGAGGCCACAAGGATATCTATAGGTGCAGTTGTTTCAATTCTACATGAAAAATTAGGCATGAAAAAGCTATCGGCAAGATGGGTGCCGCGTTTGCTCTCAGCTGAGAATAAACGCAATAGAGTGGTCGCCTCTGAGGCTCTTTTGGCGCGCATAAGTCGGAATCCTGAGGAATTTTTTCGTCGATTTGTGACTGTGGATGAAACATGGATACACCACTACACTCCTGAGACAAAGGAACAATCCAAACAGTGGATTTCCACAGGCGAACCAGCTCCAAAGAAGGCAAAGACCGTAAAGTCAGCTGGTAAGGTTATGGCTACAGTTTTTTGGGATGCAGTGGAATTATACTTATTGACTACTTGGAAAAGGGTAAAACAATTACTGGTGAGTATTATGCATCATTATTAGAGCAGCTGAAAGAAGAAATTAAAAAAAAACGACCACATTTGGCGAGAAAAAAAATTCTCTTTCATCACGACAACGCCCGAGTTCACACATGCTTCGTTTCAATGGCTAAAATTGAAGAACTAAAATTCGAATTGGTCGAACACCCACCGTATTCACCAGATTTAGCCCCCAGTGACTTTTTCTTATTTCCAAACTTGAAAAAATGGCTCGGTGGACAGAGATTTACGGACAACGAAGACGTCATTGCCTCTGTAAGTGCTTATTTTGAGGAACTTCCGAAAACGCACTTTTCTGAAGGATTAAAAAAACTTAAAAAGCGATTGACCAAGTGTATAGAGCTCCAAGGAGATTATGTTGAAAAATAAAAAAAAATTTACCCAAAAAAAATTGTTTTTATACTTTATTCTAAAGACTTATTGAACTACCCTCGTATAATAACTCAAATACATTATTTCTTTTTAAAAATAGAAAATTAATCAGTTGATAATAAATGTGTGTGAAAATAGTTTTCCTTACATAAACCATACAGGTTTGGAAACCAAGCCTGTATTTAGGATGAAACATAATCAAATGTAAAGAAAATAATTTTACATAAACAAAATAAATATATGCACTAATACTTCATATACTTAGTTATTTGGATATTCAGATTATTTTCTTATTTTGATTGTTTAATATATATGTGTAACATAATATTGTTATTGAGTTCTTAAATACAAAAACTCGATGTATCTAAAATTTGATAACCTTACACTTTAGAGGTTATTTACAATTACTTACATTGGTAATAGGTGAACAATAACAAGTAAATACATTTAAATCAAAATAATACATAATAAGCATAATAGATTATGCTTCTGTTTCTTAAAACATAACCTTCAAGTGCTTGTTATTGTCATAATTTTGCTTATCTAGTTTTATCGGGGCAAATAATATGGGAAACTAGAAGCGTCGACCGTTACACGCCTTTATAGTAACTATCTCGTTTGCCTACATAGATCTACACAGTGCGAGATTATTCTACATAGATCTATAAAGTGGACGGGATAAATTTCTACCATCAATAATTTTATGAATTAGATTAATATTATTTGGGTGATTAAATAATATAAATCATATATTTACTCATTTAGTTCCTCAAGGAACTCCAAAAATTCTAATGCCTTTTATAGTATTAATTGAGACAATTAGAAATGTAATTCGACCCGGAACATTAGCTGTTCGATTATCAGCAAATATAATTGCAGGACATTTATTAATAACTTTAATTTCATCAACAGGCCCTAATCTAAGAACATTATTATTATTAGTAATAATATTATTAAGTCAAAGAATCTTAATTATTTTAGAATTAAGTGTTTCAATTATTCAAGCTTATGTTTTTATTACTTTAAGAACTTTATATAGAACTGAGATCACTTAATATGAAAAAATTATATCAACCTTTTCATTTAGTAACATTTAACCCTTGACCTTTATTAATATCTTGTAGGTTATTATCAATATGTGTAGGAACAATAAATTGATTCAATAATTTTATTTTTATACTAATATTATTTAATTTATTAAATTTAATTTTATGTATATATCAATGATGACGTGATGTTATTCGAGAAAGAACCTTTCAAGGATATCATACTTTAAGAGTAGTAAAAGGACTAAAATTAGGAATATTATTGTTTATTATTTCAGAAATTTTATTTTATATCAGAATTTTTTGATGTTATATGCACATATATTACCTCCAAGAATTGAAATTGGAAGAATTTGGCCTCCAAAAAATATTCAATCTTTTAATCCCTATCATGTTCCTTTAATAAATGCAATTATTTTATTATTTTCAGGTATTACTATTTTTTTTTTTTAACTCGCAAAAATCATCATGGACACCATCCCCTGAGTTCCTGCACTCTGGGGTGGTAGTGTGGGACTCCACTGGCGCGCTGTCCATCCTCAACTGATGTCCGTGCTCAATGCCGGATTACAGCCGAGGCGGGCTCGCCGCCGTGTCCTACCCACTAAAAACGAGTGTGCCGCGAACGCCCCCCACCCGGTACCGCTTTTACATTACTTCGAGTGGGGGGCCGCCTGTCTTTTTCTTCTTTCGTCCTCAGTCAGTCCTGCTAAGTTTCGTTTGTCTTGTCTTTTCGTCAGCCTGGCCCGTCGGCCAAGCATCCGTCTTCCCGTTTCGCGCGGAGGACCTTTTCGATATACAATGCTACCGCGTCCCACTTGTCTTCATCGTTGCAACAATGTTGGCGGGCGCTGTCGGCCCCGTAATGGTCTCCAGTCTTCGTCGTTCTTCGGTCCAGTGCGGGCACACGAAAAACGTGTGTTCCGCGTCGTCTTTGTTGTGCCCGCAGTAAGTACACGCCGGCGTTCTAACCTTCCCCATTCTGTGTAAGTATTGTCTGAAGTATCCGTGCCCAGACAAGAACTGGGTGAGGTAAAAACTCACCTCCCCGAATTGCCTGCCCAGCCACGGAGCCAGTTCCGGTATTAGTTCGTAGGTTCATCGTGCCTGTTGCTGTCGACGTGATTGTGGTCGTTGCCTCTCACCCAGCCATTCGTCCTGCCACGCCGTCATTGTCCGTTCCCGTTCTTCTGTCGCTGCGCGGGCCCTCCCGAACTCGTGGCTCCGCTCGTATATTCGCTTTCGCTCTTGCGCAAGCAGATATACGGGGATAACTCCGGCGATAACGAATATCGCTGCCCTTGAAACCGTTCTGTACGCCCTTGCTATTCGAAGTGCTCCCTTGCGCTGCACCGCCGCTATGCACTTTCTATACTTTTCCTTGCTCATGGCATCGGCCCAGACCTCCGCTCCGTAGAGGAGAATGGAGTTCGTGGTTGACATGAGCAGTCTGCGCGTTGCAGGTCGTGGCCCGCGCACGTTGGCCATGAGCCTGCTTAATTCGGCTACCCGTTTCGCCGCCCTATTCGCCGTGATTCGGAGGTGAAGAGCGAAGGTTAGCTTATTGTCTAGGGTCACCCCCAGATACTTAGCCGCCGGACGCGTCCTCACCACCGCGTCTCCTACCGTTATGTCCATTGCTGTCTGGATTCGTTTCCTAGTCAACAATACTACTTCCGTCTTATCTAAAGCTAGCCGTAGTCCGTGCTCACGCATCCAGCGAAGTATGCGCTGCATGGCCACGGTCAGCTGGAACTGGGCAGTATCTACGTCGCGCGCAACTATTACCACCGCTACATCGTCCGCGCATCCTATCAGCGACACCCCGATCGGCATCTGGAGTCTCAACATTGCGTCATATAATACTAACCAGAAATCCGAACCCAAAATCGACCCCTGCGCCACGCCGGCCGTGACAGGTCTGACTTTGAGTCCTTCGTCCGTTTCGTACAAAAGCTTTCTGTCACTCAGATAGTCCTCAATCCATCGCAAGGCATAGTCTGGCACCCCAAAGGCTCGAAGAGCCGCCAGGATGTCGACCCATCTCGCGGAATTGAAGGCGTTCTTAACATCAAGCGTTGCCAGCACGACTATCGTATACGCGCACCGCGCCTATCACCGATCGACCCTTCCTGAAACCGTGCTGGTTATCGGAAAGATCGCCTGCTTCCCGAATCGCTCCCTGGATCCTTGGCCTAAGAAGCAGCTCAGCTGTTTTCCCCATCATATCGAGCAGACTAAGAGGTCTGTAAGCGGATGGAGAAATTGGGCCCCCTTTATTTTTATTGATGAGAACCAATCGCGCCCTCTTCCAGCGGTAGCTGAATACCGCCTCTACCAAACATGTATTGTACATTTCAAGCAGTATCTGTGGCCTACGCTTCGCGATTATCTTTATTGCTTCTACTGGTATTCCATCCGGTCCTGGTGCCTTTCCGCCCTTCAGGGAGGAGGTAGCTGCCAAAAGCTCCCCCTCCGTGAACAGCGGGATATCGTCCACGCGTATGTCGGTGTATTCCGCGTGGTCCCTAAGTGGATGGGTTGGAAAGAGCCCGTCAATTACCGTTTCGATTTTTCGCGTACTCATCACCGAATTGGCCGCTCGTGCTTTCAGTTTTTGGGTTACTATCTTATAGCCCATCCCCCAAGGGTCGCCGTCGACGTCCTCGCAAAGTTGTCTCCAGCAACGAAGCTTGCTGTGCTTGATCGCGTAGCGAAGCTGCTTCCGTGGCACCCTATACTGCTGCATGAGATCGTCGCTTCCTTCCCGGAGTCGCGCACGCTGTGCCGCCCGTCTGCGCGCATGGCACTATTTCCTGAGTGTCGCGATCTCGTCGGTCCACCAGTATACCGGTTGTCGTCTGTTTCTCGTGCACGTCCGTGGCATAGCGGCGTTGCACGCTTTCGCTATCACTCTCGTCGTTCTTTCTACGAGCACTTCCGCTCTTTCACGGCCTACTGGTACACGCGGAATTCTCGCAGAGGGAGGTTCCGCATCCATTACCACCTCTACCAATTTCTCGCGGTCCATACGTCTGACGTTCCATCGCGGAAAGTGCTCGCTTCGTCTTGACGTGTTTGTCCTAACGTCCGCGCCCCCGAAAACGTTACGTCTGGTATGGATCGGCCAAATCCAGGCCTGACATACGTTGGTGTCGAGCCTACATTTAGCGTCGTCAGTCCAAGCCTTGCCGTTGCGTCGAGTATGAGCTGTCCCCGTCCGTTCGTCATGGGCATCCCCCATTCAATCGCTCTGGCGCTGAAATCCCCGCCAACCACGAGACTGCCAGTTATTCCCCGTAGCGCGTCTTCTAACGTGTCAAGTTTGCGCGTAAATTCGTCAGCTGTCAAACTGGGTGAGAGGTATACGCTCACGAACGTAAGGGTCCCAACTCTTGCCCACGCGAAGTCCTCTCCGGCCCCCCTGTCCGAGGTCACATGGTCCGCGCGTACCCAAATCGCGGCTGTACCACTGTCGCTTGGCACCCACGACAGGGTATTCTCGTGTTTGTACAATTCCGACAAAAGCATGACGTCCACATCCCAGTCCGCGATGAACTGCGGGAGGAGGTCGTGGGCGAGTCTGTTTCTGTGCATATTCCCTTGGAGTACGCAGATCATCTCGAAGGATGTAACTTGCATGCCTTAAGGGCCTCTTTGAATACTGTGCAGGCACCTGTTGCTGGAAAATGGATTCGAGCTGCGATGTCGATACCCTTCTCCACGCACAGGAAACAGGTGAGCCTGTTATCTGGTTTGGCTGAGCATGCTGCTGCCTTGTGGCCTTCTTTGAAACATTTCCTGCAACATTTGCTCCTGTCTATTCCTTTGCACAGTTTTTTCAGGTGCCCGTACCCGAGGCATTTGTGGCATCGAGTTACTGTCACCCTTTGTCTAATTCGGCAGTTGTTGATCCAGCCGACTCTCATTTTACCTTTCTTTAGCATAATGGCGGCCGCGCTGCGATCTAGTTCAGCTAGATCCATTTTCTGCCCTCTGCCATTCGGATCAAACATGGTTATTTTGATCTCTGTCTCACAATCAGTTTCTCGCTTGATTGCATCCCTCACTTCGACTTCTGTTGCCATACAGTCTAGGTCTAGGATTTCAACTGTCGGTCTGTCTGTCATGTCTTTGACACTTCCCATTCCCTTGACGGCCTCCTTGATGGCATCACGGAACGGCTGTGTATCGGTCGTCCCGTGCTCCAAGATAAGGAGGACGCCACCCTTTTCCGTCGTACGCATCTTGCGTATTTTTGTACCTGTCGCGTCTGGGTCCACACCTTTCTTTAAGGTGCTTACAATATCGGCGTACGTCTTGCCCTCCGTCGGCTGTACTAGTATTGCGTCGCGTCTCGTTATGAGAGCGGGGAGGCCACCCCGGGGTCCGGATGGCGGGCCGAGCCTCTGGGTAGCCTCACTCCCGCGCTGTTTTGTCTTTGGCGCCGTCAGTCTTGCCGTGTCCCCGCTACTAGTACCGGGTTCGGCGGAGACCTTAGGGACGTCCGAATTTTTACTCTTAACGTGCCTATTCCGTACCTGTTGCCATGCGCCGGCGACAGACTTCGTCTTTTTATTTGGGGTTTCTTCATCTTGTGAAGTAACCCTGTCACTCTTCCTTTCCGATCTAGGCAGTCGATTGTTTGTGGCCTTCTTGCCACCCTGCGATCCACCGGGACCTTGCTCCGAGGCAGTTTTTGCCTGAGGCAAGGTCTCTGATCTACCCTGAGCCTCACTGCACATCTCAGTCAGGAGCTGGACCATGCCGTGTAGTAGGGGTATACCTTTTTTGATAGCTCCTCCTGCACCCTTTTGCTGGTTGCAGACATAATCTGACAATGCTTTCAGCATCATCGTCATTCCCTCCAGGGCGGCTCCCATCTGTTCTGGGCAGCGTCAACATGCTCGTTACGTAGCGTGACCCTTGTATTAGTGTCGGTTGAGGTGTAGTGTATGTGTAATAGTGTCCTGTTTGTAGTGGTGAGCAATATTGTGTTGAATGTTTCCCGAGTGAGATCGCGTTGCCTTGCAGTTCTTCTGCCATTTTCTCACCTCTTACATTGAGGTTCTTCTCTTTACCTTGGATCTCAAGGAGCCTCTTTTTCGTCTCCTCCCAATCCCGCTTTTCATTTCGTCGTTTTTCGGATGAGGGTGTCCCCTGTGGTGTTTGTTGCGCGCGGAGGACATTCTCTTCCTGCCCATTCATTGCCATTTCATTTTCTTTTCCTGCCTCACCTTCCGTTTCTTTTCTTTTTTGGTTATCCATAAGTTTTTTAAGTGCTCCGGAATACCAGGCCGTCTCCGAACGCGGTTACCTCATGGGGTGGGGGTGTGAACGCGGCTATAGCTACCACCATTGCTATAACCGTTTGGGGCCGTGACGGGAAACTTACAACCGAAACAGCCTGCGCACGTACACCCAATCATTGGCATCCTGGCACTCCCGCGGGTGCGACGCGTTGACGTCGGGAGATACCACGCTACGCACGTTTCATGTATCATGCAGCACATCCCTTGCGGGCAGCGTCAACATGCTCGTTACGTAGCGTGACCCTTGTATTAGTGTCGGTTGAGGTGTAGTGTATGTGTAATAGTGTCCTGTTTGTAGTGGTGAGCAATATTGTGTTGAATGTTTCCCGAGTGAGATCGCGGCAGTATCCCGGCCGCTACGTTGCCGCCGCTGTCCGTCGCACCTTAGCATTTTCCTAAACCTTTCTTTCTTTTTTGATTAATATTATTACTATTAAAATAAAATTTAATATATTAATTTATTAAAATATAAGATTAAATAATATTTTATTTTAATTAATATAATAATCATAATATTAAATTAAAAAATTTATTACAATAAACGAGGATTAGATACCCTACTATAATTAAATAAAAATAATTTAATAAATTAGTAAATTATATTGAAACTTAAAAATTATGGCGGTATTTTAATCTATTTAGAGGAATTTGTTTAGTAATTGATATTCCACGAAAGTATAGACTTTATTAAATATACTTATGTATGTTCGTTATAAAAAGTTGTATAAAAAAAATCTTTAAAAATTTTTATTAAATTTTTAAAAATTATTAATTTAAAATTATTAATTTAAAATTAATTTAAAATTGTTAATTAATTTAAAAATTAGTATAAAATTGGATTTAACAGTAAATTTAATAAATTAATTAATTTGAATAAAGTTTAAAATATGTACAAATCGCCCGTCACTTCTATTATTAATAGTATAAGTCGTAACAAAGTAAATGTACTGGAAAGTGTATTTAGATTAATATATTTATGAATTACAAATATAGTTAAATCATAATATTCATTTTTCAAATAAAAGTTATTTAATTGTTAATAATTAATTATTCTTAAATAAAGAATTTAAAAAAAAAATTTTATATTGAAATTTTTATTTAGTATTTTTAAAATATTAATGTAAAGTTAAAATTTAGTTTAAATAATAAAAATTTATAAATTTAGTATTATTAGTATTGTGAAAGAATGTGTATAATTATAGTAAAATCAATATTAATTATTATTTGTATTATTAGTTAATACAAATATGGCGGCGAAGGCGAAAGAACCTCCCGATAAGCCTAATATTAAAGTGTATAAATGCCATCCTAAAAGTGAGGTAAAAACTGTGATATGCATCATATGTGAAAGTGTATACCACAAAATTGATTTTGATAAATTAGACAATACTAACTATGTTGGAGAATGAAAAAATGAGAGGAAATAAGGGAAGAAATCCTTCAAGAAATAAATAACAAAACAATAGATAGACAAAATACTACTATCAGAGGTGATGAAGATGAAATTGATATTCTAACAGCAGAAAATATATTACTGAAACAACTAGTAAGTGAACTGCAAGATAAGAATCAAATCCAAAGGGAATAAATTCAGCTCCAAAGAACAAATCGAACAGAAATTGTAACAAATATGAAATCATACGCTGAAGTTGCATGTAACATAAAACCTAAACCTAAACAAATTCCTAAAATAACAGTAAAAACAAAACATTCTAACCAAAAAAATGTGATGGAAACCGTAACGCAATGCTTAATAAAAGATATGACTATTCAAACAAAATTTATACGCAAGAAAAATGACAAAGAATTTGAAGTTAGTTGCATGAACGAAGAAAGTGTAAAAGCAGCAGAAAGATTATTATCTGAAAAATTAAAAAATTGTAATATTAAATTGGAACAACAAAACAACCCAAAAATAAAAATAGTAGGTATAGAGAATGCTACTAAAATGGATAAAGAAAAAATTGAAATAGACATTAACACCAGAAATTTCCAAGCATTTAACACCGATGGTAAGGTGGTACATATGTACACAAACAAAAAGAACAATACCAGCACAGTACTAATGGAACTGCGGCAGATTTGGACACAATGGGTCCAAATGTAGAAATAATACAGTATGTATAAAGTGCGTAGACAACCATAAAGTTAATAATTGCAAAAGTACCAATATTGAATGCGTAAACTGAGCTATAACAACGAAAAATATAAAACTAACTTAACTACGGATCATCTACCAACGGACAGAATCAGATGTGTTTTATTCAAAAACAAAATAAAAAAATATATAAACTCAACTGACTACCCAATTGCACCTGTTTTACCAGCATGGGACGTATCTAGTGCGCTTAGGATAATAGAAAAACTACAGTCTGGTTCTCTACTTTACCCAAGCTCAGTAAACAAACAGAACATCACTCCATCCCTGGCACAACAGAGATCTACTCAACAACACCTAGATTCTCCCAGCACATCAACAAAAGAACAAGACAATGGATCAGAACATTAATTTAATAGAAGATATACAAAATAATCTAATTAAACAAGAAATATCTTATAATGATATTGAGACTCTTAACAAAGAAAGAAATGATAAAGATTTAAATATACGTAGTCTAAATGCAAACTTTGAAAAACTTCAAATCTTAATTAAGAGTCTCAAGATCAAACCTTACGTCATTGTATGTACTGAGGTATGGAAACAAAATCACCACCAGTATTATAAACTTAATAATTATACAATGTATTACAACTTCGGGCAAATCAACAAAAATGATGGTTTAGTGGTGTATATACGAGAAAATGTTACACAATCAACTGAAACTTTAGAAATAGGCAGACTTAAAATCTTAAACACTATAGTCTCTTTAAACAACAATAGTAACCTTGAAATAAGATCAATATACAGATCACATAGTATCAACAATCCTGAATTTAATTTAAATCTTAAAAAATTTTTGCAACAAAAAAGAAATGTAGAAAATCACATATTAATAGGTGACTTTAATATAAATATCCAAGAATATAATTCCATAAGTATGGATTTTCTGAATAATCTTCTAGAAAAAGGTTTTCTACCTGGCTTTATAAACACTACCAGGTCATACAATATAACTACTGATAAGGGAACATGTATTGATAATATTTTTATCAAAACTAAAACAATAGTTACAAAATGTTTTAAACTAATAACGCCTATTACAGATCATTATCCAATTTTCATAGAATTAAAAAATAGAAAACTAAATACAAATGATGTTGAAACAAATAAAAACATTTACTATTATAACAATAAAAAAATTCTCAATACTGCTAAGTCAATTGATTGGACTAAACATAAGCATACACTAGACCCAAATACAGCTATAAATTCAATAATTGATGGTATTCAACTTTGTGTAGAAAAAGCTAAATACACAAAGACCAAATTACATAACTCTAAAAAAGTACCTAGAAAAGAATGGATTACAAAGGAGATAATGATTTTATGTGAAAAAAAAGAATTATTATATAAGAAACTAAAGAAAAATCCGGAAAATGTAGAATTAAAGACTGAATACAAAAAAATAGTCAAAACTCTGGGTAAGGAAATCAAAGCTGCAAAAATAAAACATGATAAAAAATTAATAGAAAAAAATAGTAACAATCCTAGGCAACTGTGGACGTGTATGCAATCAAAAATTGGCATGAATGGCAAAAATGCAGAAAACAATATTGAACAGATAAAAATTGAAAATGATTTAATAATAAATGATAAAATTGAAATAGCTAAAAGAATGAACTCGTATTATTGTAGTTTGGGAGAAAACTGAGTAATAGAATTAAACGACCAAATCATAGAAAAATTGAATTACGAATAAACAACTCTAAAACAATTTGTATTACACCTACAAATGAAAAGGAAGTTCAAAAAATAATTGACAATCTAAAACTAAAAAATGGCGGAATTGACCAAATAAATTCAAAAACTCTGAAAATTATTTCTACACTTGTATCCGATACACTAGCGTATATATTCAATCTTTGCATTGAGAAGTCAATCGGGCCTGACGCACTAAAATCAGCAGAAGTAATCCCAATATATAAAGCAGGAAGTAAAAATGAAATGGGTAATTACAGGCCCATATCCCTAATATCAAATCTCGCAAAAATATTTGAAAAAATAATTCATAACAGATTAGTTAGTAATATATAACAGTTAGATTAGTAATTCATTACTTGATTTTATCTCAAAATGTAATATAATAAGCAAAAAACAATTCGGGTTTATGAAGAACATTGGTACTAAAGACGCCTTAAGCTATATCACTAAAATAATATATAAAAACCTGGACCAAAGTAAGCCTATTGCTATTGCTTTCTTAGACCTTGCTTTTGACACAGTAAACCATAAATTTCTACTTGATAAGCTATATGTACTTGGGATAAAAGGGAAAGCTTTTAAACTTATTGCTAGCTACCTAAACAATAGGAAACAAAAAGTAAGTATTGGTCAATATGAAAGTGATTTTGAAATAGTAAACACTGGTGTCCCACAAGGAACAATATTAGGACCATTACTTTTTATAATATATGTAAACGATTTACTAACAAAAATGCCTGAAAATTGTATTTTTATATGCTAATGATACATTAATAGATACCTTGAAGAAATATCTATTTAGCTAGCATTAAATAAATTAACATTAAATATACAAAAAACTGTTTATATAACTTTTGGTAACTATTACGATAGTGTACCGAAAAAAATGGAAATTAAAATAAACAATCAAATTATTGAGAGAGTTAAAAGTACCAAATATTTCGGCATCATTTTTTATTTTAATTTAAAATGGGATGAACATATAGAATATCTAATAAAAAAACCAGATATCTAATTTTTATTTTCAACAAAATATCCAAATTCATGGGAACCAAAACTCTCAGAATCATTTATTATGCTTTTTTTCATAGTATAATAAATTATGGTATTATCACGTGGGGAGGTGCTTATCAAAACAATTTACAACTGTTACAATCTATACAAACAAAAATAATAAAAATAATAAATAAAAATACTTTTATTACAGACAACCCCTTGAATTTAAGACAACTATTCTCTTATGAAAGCATAATGTACGAATACAATAATCTGAAAGAGTTATATATTAATTCCGCTAGTAAAACCAGACATAAACTGGTATTTCCGCCAAAAACTACCAAAACTGTTAGCAATAAAAATAGTTATATTAAAGCTCATCGAGTTTTCAACAATCTACCTAATGTACTCAAGACCTTAGATAAGACTAAAAAATTAACCTCCATTAAGATAAAAGAATGGATCAGGAATAATGAATGAAACAGAATTGAATAGGAGGAAAAATGAAGATTGCTTACACTACGTTTAAGTATTAGAATACAAAACAAATACCATAGAATTAGTAACCAAATATAAAATTATATATTTAACGTTATGAAAGATAAATACAGAAATATTTTAATATTAGTTATTGAAGAATATATATCTAATGTTGACAAAGCGTTGAGATTAAAAGGGTATCGATAGCCCTATTTAATCTAACCTGTGTATGATTGTAATACTGCCGTGCACTGCGTGCTGACAGTATGTATGAGTGATGATGTGTGGCTGGAAGTTATTACTGTGTAAGTACACAGTATTATCTAACCAGTTTTTATATTTAATTTTGTTAATCAGGACCTGCGAACAGGGAATAGTAGTTTCCTCTGCAGGATTACGGCGTTCTAGTATATCATTGTAAATATATTTTGTACTTAAAATCGTCTGTAATTGTTATTTTGTAACTCTTGAAATTTAAATATTTATATCTCGAAATAAATTGATTTAAATACATTATATTAGTTAATGTGTAATTATTATTAATAATAAGTATTTAGAAGTGGTATGTTTACATAATTTATGATATATAGTTACTTTATAAATAAATTTAATTTAGGTAAGTATTTTAGATTTAATTAATTAACTAATTAATTTTAAATTTTTATTAATAATTTAAGGGATAAACTTTAAATTAATTTTAATATTTTAAGTTACAATTAAATTTTTATGGAATTAGAAATTTTTATTTATATATAGTATTTAATAATAAATATATTATTTAGATAATTTTTAAATAATTTATTTAATTATAAAGTTAAAATTTAAAATAATTTAAAATTTATAATTATGATAAAATTAGTAAATAAATTATTAAAAATATTAAATATATGATAGATTTAATTAAGGAATTAGGCAAAAATTTTATTCACCATTTATTAAAATCATGGTTTTTGAAAATAATTTTAAATCAAATTTGCTCAATGATTAAATTAAATAGCTGCAGTATTCTAACTGTACGAAGGTAGCATAATCATTTGTCTTTTTATTATGGTCTGGATTGAATGATTTAATGAAATAAAATCTGTCTCAATTAAATTAAAATTAAAATTTTATTTTAAGTTAAATTTCTTAAATATAATTAAAAGACGAGAAGAGCCTATAGAATTTTATATCATATTTCCTTAGTTTTTATTATCCATCCTTCCATTTCAATTATACGAGTATTACTTTTACTGCAATACTATACTATATTCATATTTCTTATGCATTTCTTTATCTTCTTTTTTATAATATTTTTATTAAATTTAATACGTGGAAACTAACTGTGTCTTCCGTCATAATTTCTTTAACTAATTCTTCTTCATAATTGTTGTTGTGATAGACAATACTTTCTTGTAATTTTTCAATCCCGACTTCTTCACTTGCTATTGTTTTTTTATTGGGTTGTATGGATAATCTGTTGTTTGTGTTGTTCTGTGTAATGAAAATTTATATGTTCCAAAAGATTCTTTGTCGTCAGTTGTGTGGTTGGTTTCTCTATTGGCATTATGTCTTTCATTATATTTCTGAAAGTTTATGTCTTTCTTATTTGCTTTATTGGTGCAATCCTTATCTAGATGCTTTTCAGAGAAAAAGGTACAGTATTAATCAGTAGACGTACATTTTTTCGAATTCTGTCCATACATTTTACATTTATAACATAAGTTTGCATTCAAATCATCGTAAACTTTGCATCTATTTCTCTTTGCATAATTCTTGCGTATGCATCAGCTATTGTCTCTGCAACTAGAGTCAGTGCATCAGTTTACTGGCTTATGTATTCATGAACTATACTTATCTCTTGGCGTTCATTCACCGAATTTCTTTCACTCGTGTCACTGTTAATTTTTTCATTGCTTTCTTTTTCGAAATATTTTTCAACACCAATTATTCTATTCTAATTCTAGGTTTTTTCATCGTTTCAGCTTCGATGTTTGAAATTAAATTTTCTATATTTTTTAGAGCTTCTTCAATTGACATAGTAAAGATTTTTACATTTGATGAATATTTTGTCAGCCGTCGAAAACATTTTATTGATCGGAAAATTTGTTTTTTGTGTTAGTGTCTTTTTAACTTGAATCAAAACATCATTTATTTCTGTTTTGTTGTTTGGTACGACCTTTATACTTGGTATCTTTCTATTTTTACGTACATTTTCTGTGTCGACCGCTTGAGCATATGTTCGCTCTGGTACCTCATAAAACGATTGCGTGTACACTTTTTTCATTAACAATCAATTGCTCTTGTAGTTCTAAGTTCAAATCTTATAATAGTTCACTTTTTTCTTGTAATTCTTTATTTAATAGTTTTAGATGTTCATTTTCAATCTTCAATTCTCTTACTTCTCGTTCTTCATCGTGGGATTTCTCTTCTATTATAGATTCTGTATCTTGATCATTTTTACTTATTGTTTTTGTAATCACTTTTATGTCATCATAACTCTGTTTTAACAAGTTGTAATTCATTTTTGCTTGTTTATATTTGTCTTCAAGTTTTTTGCATACTGCGTTTTGTTTATTGAGGTCTTTCTTTAATCTCGCTATAAGTACACGTGAATCGTCTATCGTGGATTATCTATTATTCAATTTATTATACATTTTGTGTGTGTAGGCCAGTATCCCAAATGTGTATAGGCCCTCTGTCCTACTTTTTGACGCACCCCTAACATTTATTAATTGCTCTTTGACAATTCGAATAGCTCCTATTACCCTTTTTCGTGTTTTGAAAAGTAATTCGAGACAAGCGGAAGGATGGAAGGATATGCAGCAAAAATAAGAGAAATTATGCGGAAGTCGAGAGAATTTAGGGCTACACTGCGAGATATACGTAGAATGATAGAACAAGCGTTAACCACTCGATGAAAAGAGTTGCAATTCAATAAAGATTATTCAGCGCAGGACTCATACGCACGGAGAAATTGGATGATGTCCCTTGGTATCCGGACGGGGATGAAGAGGCAGCAGCAGTAGGGGGGTCAGTAGTGGCACCTAGTACGGTAGATTTTTGTGAAGATGAGAACGACCGACAAAGTTTAAAGTTTAAAGTTTAAAGTTTAAAATATGGTTCATGGTGTTCAATGGGACAAAGTCACTCCCCAGGCTAATAAAGAAATTAAATCAAAATCAAATCAAATCTCTTTCTCACGAAACTGCATTTATCTTACTCTAACTTACTATAGGACAGGCATCAAAGTCTACTACGAAACTTACATATATTATTGTTGAGAGAATGAAGAAGTTCCCTGAATTTTTTCAATATTTATTACCTATGTTATATTTAAGATATTCGACTTAGAAGTTTGCTCGTTATCCACGATCTCTTATTAGAACTTGGTTATTAAAACGGTTTGACGTAGAGTGCGATGTGTGTAAGAAGCAGATAATGAAATATAAAATCTATGTACGTTATCGTGTAACTTATTACGAAACTGCGTGCATAATTTGAACGCGTCTCACCGCATTTAATTCCGGATTTTGAATGAAAACGCAAACAAATGCACGTACTGATCCCCCTAACCTTCTTTTTTTTTTCTTTTTTAATCCCCTAACCTTCTTAAAACTCGGTAAATTAATGCAGTCTTATAAAAATATTGTTATTGTTGGCCATTTTAACGAAAATATGATTGTATCTTCTTTTCATTCTGATCACTTAGCTACACTTATTGACGAGTGTTCCTTGTACTTAATACCCTTTGGTCCTACTCATTTTAGTGATGGCGACCCTACAGCTTTAGATTTGGAATTCACCGATAACTTCTCTAAAGTAAAATGTTTTACAACATCGGCTGTTCCTATTGCGGCCAATCGTCTTGTAATAAATTTCTAATACAGTATCAATACTAGTCGTATAGTGCCAAAGAAGATAGTTTTTAAAGACTCCAAATATTGTGATATCAATGAACTTGTGAAGAAAATTACTGATTCACTATCGGCTGTATTTAGTTCTAATAATGAAGATATATCACTTAAACCCTTTGAATTAGTAGAAACATTTAATTCTATAGTTATAAGTCACCTTGATCGTCTTGCGCCATATAAAACCAGCGTTATCTCTAGACCATTTGCCCCTTGGATGATGCCAGAACTTGAACGTCTCTGTAAAGAGCGTGCTTCAATGTATAAATAAGCGAAGCGCACAGGTTTGCATAATCTTTTTGCTACTTACCGTGCTAAAAGAAGAAAATTAGATCTATTTACGTGACAAGATTGCATCCATCAGATTGAGATAGTTAACAAGTTTGAGAACTTAGGCCTCTCTTTGTCATCGGATCTCTCGTGGAAATTCCATCTACCCTCAGTTGCATCCAAGGTACGCGGTGTACTGCATAGATTATGGTATAGAGGCTCGCTACAGTTATAAGACACTAAAGAATTACTTATTCAATCGTTGGTTTACCCTCACATTGATTACGCGTGTTTGCCTTATTTTGATATCCAAGAGTATCTCAATCTGAAAATGCAGCGGTGCATGAGCGAGACATCCGTTTTATTTTTAACTTACGCCGCGATGTCTCTGATGCACCTTACAGGACAGATCTTGATCAACTATATAAAAGTGTAAAAAGAAATCAATACCAAAGACCAATGTTAGAATATAAGCAAATGCGGCGCGATATCAAGACTGAAATAAAGGCAGCCAGAGAATCCTACTACTTAGAGACACTAAGACATGTTAGTGACAAGAATAAAATTTGGTTTGTTTTACACAAATCAGGGTTAGTCAGAGACAGAAAAAATTCTCCCTTGAATATTTTCTCATCTGCAAAGTTAATAAGATTACAAAACAGCTTTTAATTGTATAAACCATTCAAAATTACTTCGAATTCTCAAACGGTTAAATTTCAGTAATGAGTCAATAACGTGGCTCCACTCTTATTTAATTATTAGATCTGAAGCTGTAATAAATCTCGGCGGATCAACTTTAGAATTTTTGTACTAAATACAGCAGCAGTACCACAGGGCTTGATCTCAGGACCGACCATCTTCTTAGTATTTATAAAGTCAATTCTAAAAGTATTAAATATTGTTTAGGTATGTTATTTGCTGATAATTTACAAATTTCTATCCGGTGCAAACTAAGCGAAACAAATGCAGCTATTGAAAAAATAAATCGTAATGATGCTGCAGTTGTAAATTGGGCAAATGAAAACGGTTTGATCTTAAAAATATCCAAGACAAAAGCTATTATTTTTGTCTTTGTTTAAAATCATATGAACTCAGATAAATCTTCACTAGATCCTATTATTGTTGATAACACTACTATAAAAATGAATATGTCTGTAAAAAGCCAATGCGTATATGTTAAGGAAGATCTATCCTGGAATCAGCAAATATCTCATATATCCAGCAAAGTTAATGATATATAACATAGACTTAGACATATGGCAAACTCATTAGCCATTCCAGTCAGAAAACCGTTAGTTTCATCACTTATAATTCCATATTTTGACTATGCCTGTTTAGTATATAATGATGCAGTCGGATATCTAAATATAAAACTGTTGAGAATTTTAAATAGTACTATTCGCTTCATCTTTAAGCTAAATTGAGATCTCGCTTTAAAGCCATAATATAGAGAACTAAATTGGCTAACACCTGTAATTAGACAAAAATATTTTCTAAGATGCACAATATATAAATTACTCAATATCTCTTCGCCACGTTACCTTCAGAAATTTTTCGGGGAATTAGATGAAGGAACAAGACGATCTGAACGATTAAATTCATCGCTATTTAAAATTCCACAATGCTAATACGCTGCTATTCTGGGAAACATGACCAAATGAGATAAAGTCAGCATCATCATTTATGTCGTTCAAATCATCCCTTTACACTCTGCTATTACAAGGTGAGTCCATCTGATTTAAACGGAAATCGATTGTCAAATGATGAAAATAATTCTTAAACAAAGTTATAGTCTGTACTACTTATTATAACTACTATTGGTATTATTTACGATAACTACTAAATTTATCTAAAATACCTTATTATTATAATTATCCTTGTTTAACATTAAGGAGGTAGATATAAGCTGAAAATATACATCAATGTTACTCTCCCAAAAATATTTTCCCAAATTGTTATCAAATATATTATTAAAACTGTATATTATTACTAATGTAAAATTCAAATGTGCCACATGGTCAATCAATCAATCTCTCTCTCTCTCTCTGACTCTCTCTCTCTTTCTCTCTCTCTCTCTCTCTCTATCTGTCACTTTCTCTCTATCTCTCTCTATCTCTCTCTCTCTCGCTTTGGAGTTGAGAAGTCGCTTCTACTAGTTCTCCGTCTTTAAACTGTACTAAAGCGTTATTTCAAACGCGGTGAAAACACATAAACCGGTCGCGTGAAGGCTCACTCTACTAGTTTCCATTTCGTGTATTTGGAAACATCAGAATCTTTGTCATGCTCAAAGATTATCCATTCTTTAACACAAGAATCTTGAGGTTGGTCTATTTATCAGGCCGTTTGTCGTCTTGACTCTCTGCTTTTCTGCGCACGCGCAAGGACCGGTCTTCACATACATTTGACTGCTGCGCCTTACGTTTTGTTTTCGACCGGCCTTTAACATGTTTGCTCGGCTTCACAAATGTGGTTTCTGCTCTTCCTACGTAACTCGTGGCGACCTGGAAGCATCCTTGTGCAACAAATGTGCAGTGCTTTATCATAGAAACTGTGTATACGAAGTATGGTTTAACGGAGATGGCTCTCTGACGTGTTGTATTGATAGCTGAAAGCGTACAGCAGGCACTTCTCTTTTGCCAAGCAAACTATTTGCTAATAATTCTGATGGTATGGACGACCTTAGAAATCTCCGCCTAAACAAGTGCACAAATGCCTTACCACTTTTGGATTCGCTCATGACTAATAATAATGTGAATCCGCATCGCTCTGCGCAGCATAATTTGTCACTATCAGTTGGTAATAACGCAGCCGGTATCTCCTCAGTAGAGCACACACAGACAACTATGACTACACACAGCTACGCGGCCGGCGGCTCTCATGTCTACCCTACCTACACACTAGCAGACGCATTTACCAACACCTCTCCCCTCTCCACTGCAGCTCGACTCGACAACACTACGGCTGCCGCAGGCACGTCTCCATGTCTATCTCCGTCTCAAACACATAGTAGGCATCACATAATCAAAACTGTCTAGTTAGGACAAAGACATATCTGTGGCCATTGACGGGTATGCCCTGATTCGACACGACCGCGTAAGACGTGTGGGTGGAGGAATCGCTATCTACATTAACAATAACTTTAAGTTTAAGACTCTAGCGACGTCCGATGTCCGTGATGACAGCGTCCCTGAGTATATTATAATGGAAATCACCCATGTTTGCAAATCACTCTTATTTTCAGTAGTTTATAGGCCACCAAAAACAGCAATGCCGCATGAATTTTTTCACAAACTCTCAGCTTTTTTCGCGCGTTACGACAGTATAGTTATCACGGGTGATTTCAATGTGAACATGTTATCTACTACGTCATACGAAGCCAAAATACATGTATGACATCATTCGATCGAAATCTCTGTACCTTGTTTCTTCTGGGCCAACTCACCATACGATCAACGCACAACGTCTCCAATCTCACACATGGCTCGACCTATTTCTTGTATATTCGCCTTCAGCGGTTATAAGATATAGCAAATCAGATGCTCTATTTGCTTAGGGGCACGATAGTATAGAATTGACTATACTTTTTAGTATTATGCGCAATGTTTCTCATCAAATTAAAACTCGTGATCTCCGTGGTCTCAACCGAGTTCGGTATCTCGCTGATTTATCAAATAATTTGAATAATTTTAAACAACACAATAATATTAATCAAATAGTTACTCGATTTAACAATACGATAACTTGCTCCCTTAATAAAATTGCACCTTTTCGTTCCGCTAATATATGTAAACGTCGAAAACTATGGGTCTCATCTGACATCCGCTCCGCCATGAAAGAACGCGATAGAGCTTATAAGAGAGCACGTGACAGGGGACAACTTACCGAATATCGAGCTGTGCGTGCAAGGGTCCTACAAATGCTTCGAAACTCAAAAAACGCTTATTACGCTAATAAAATAGCCAGAGCTCAACGTTCAAATCGTCTATGGAGTTCTCTCAACAGGCTAGGCATAACATCCTCTCGATCAACCTCGCCTTTTTCGCTTTTTTCACACAATGATATTAATAATCATTTTACATCCGTCGCTAACGCATCTAGATCATCTCCTGTGCTCCCACTACCACCCCTCCCATCAAATCTATCTCATATACATTTACTAATTTTCACTAACATCACCCCCAGTGATATCTCTGAAGCACTTGCCTCAGCCAAGTCCAAGACTTACGGGCTTGATACAATCACTATTAAACATCTCTCACTATCATGTCCCACCATTCTCGAATCACTCACCACAATTTTCAATTTATCAGTCACCATGGCATCTTATCCAGCGCTTTGGAAACAGACTCTTATTACTCCTATTCCCAAAGTACCAACTCCATCCGACATATCTGAACTACGACCCATGGCTAGGTTGTCTGAGTACTTTAAGTTTTTAGAGACGATTCTATCTAAGCAACTCCTGTGTCACATTGAGAAACCCCCCACGGCAAGCTGGCTTTAGAGCAGGTCACAGTACTCAGACGGCTCTGCTCGGCGTTATCGATAACATAAGATTCGAAATGAATAACTCTGGTTTCACGATCTTAGTCTTATTTGATTTTTCCAAGGCATTTGATAAGATTTCCCATCACATATTAATTCATAAACTTCGATCATTTAGAATCAGTGATCACTTCATACAGTGGTTCATTTCTTATCTTGCTGATAGGTGCCAGGCTGTTATTGATGAGGGTGGCAGCATATCGGACTGGATTGATACTTGGGCTGGCTTTCTCCAGGGCTCCGTCCTAGGCCCATTATTGTTCGCCATCTTCATCAATGATCTCCCCATGGAACTGAAATTCACCAGACATATGATCTACGCTGATCACACTCAAATTTACAGAAGCTGCAAACGTCATGATCTCATTGACACCATTAACAAGGTATCTGAGGATTGCGCTACGATTGCCAAGTGGGCCTCTTGTAATGGGCTCACTTTAAATCTGAAACCAAAGCAATGCTCTTTGGTAGCACATTAAACCTCTCATTGATCGACTTAGAACTCTTACCTAAGGTTACAGTCAATGGTACTCCTATCTCTTTTCTCAATGAAGTAAAAAATGTAGGTGTCTGGCTGACTCCTGATCTCAATTGGGGAAGGCACGTGTCACACAGACGGGAATCCGACACTCTACCGACTGAGCCGCCGCAGGACCCTAAATGTGACTTTATTCGCTCTTTTCTCCAGAATTTTCTTAATTAACCGAATTTTATAAAAACTAATTCTGTTATAAATAATATTGAAATTTAATGTTACCAACCCCGGGGTTTTTAAAAAAGAAATTATTTAAAGGAGTAACTACCCCCTAACACGAGTTTTCTAACATAGGCCTTAATAATTTACTTAATTTTGTAATATATTGTAAAACATGAAAAAGACAAAAAATATATACATACATACTTATACGACAATTTGAGAGATAAAAAATACTCTTACACTTCACCCCCAAAAATAATTTTTTTTTAATATCTTAAAAACGAATTGAAATTTTTCAATCAAACGAACGCCAATTTATTTCTCATAAAAATGCGCTTCTTTGGTAATCGCTTTCACTCTAAAGGGTTGCATCCCTTTTCTTTATAAGGGTAAATGTGACTTTTTTTTTTTTTTTTATTTAACGTCGCCATGTTTGTGCTTCCATGTGGTACTAATCGACGACGGGGGTCTGCGGTGTGTTTGTAAACAAAGCACATGTCATTTTTACAGTGGTGCTTGTATCAATCGGCAGAGACTAGGATTCGAACCCGGGTCACCGGCGTGGGAATCCGACACTCTACCGACTGAGCCGCCGCAGGCCCCTAAATGTGACTTTATTCGCTCTTTTCTCCAGAATTTTCTTAATTAACCGAATTTTATAAAAACTAATTCTGTTATAAATAATATTGAAATTTAATGTTACCAACCCCGGGGTTTTTAAAAAAGAAATTATTTAAAGGAGTAACTACCCCCTAACACGAGTTTTCTAACATAGGCTTTAATAATTTACTTAATTTTGTAATATATTGTAAAACATGAAAAAGACAAAAAATATATACATACATACTTATACGACAATTTGAGAGATAAAAAATACTCTTACACTTCACCCCCAAAAATAATTTTTTTTTAATATCTTAAAAACGAATTGAAATTTTCGAATGAAACCAACGCCAATTTATTTCTCATAAAAATGCGCTTCTGTGGTAATTGCTTTTACTCTCTACGGTTGAATCCCGTGTTTTTTTTTGTAAAGGTAGAGATGACTGATTGATTGATGATTTTCTTCTCCAGAAATTTTTTAACTTGTTCAATCTTATTAAAAGTATGTATATTATAAACGATATTGATGTTTAATATTGAAAAGGAGAGAAAGGTAGAATAGAAATAGTCAAAGGCATAACTACCGCTAAAAGTGGTATCTGACATACACTATTAAAATTTTTTTAATTTTGTGATATATTGCAGAGTATAAAAAAATAATTTGAGATATTTTTACTAGCTCCTATGTTGATTTAAGAAAAGAAAAGCACCCTTACAGTTCATCCCAGAAAACACTTTTTATTTAATTTGGTAAAAACAAAGTGCAATTTCTTATTGAACATCAATTTATTTTTTAAACAAAACTTATGTTGACATTGCTCATATTCTGATTGGTCGCTTTCATTTTTAGGAGTTTAAATAACATTTTATAGTTGTAATTTCAATTTTGTATTTTTTCAACTGCACCTTTATTTTTGTTCTTGACCTACGGTCACTCTGTATATGGCATTTTGTCCGTTAATTGAAATAAAAATAAAAATAAAAATACAATTAAATAGTATTGTTAAGGGTCTTTGATTTAAATATGTGCTATTTTATTATAAAATAAAAATATATTTCACAAATGTATGTAATACAATTTTTTTTTAAATGTTATACCTTTTAAGTTTATTTAATATATAAGTAATGTATGAAAGCTAAGAATATTTTGGTACGCAGTTTGTTCTTTTATTAGGTCATCGAATATCAAACATTTATTTTTATCCGGCATTCGAATCAGCAGCGATAACAATACGCAATCGTTATTTTTAAGCAGTTACTGTACCGGTCCATATTGATATGGTATGAATATGGGGATATTTAAATTATTTATTTTTTAGAATACTGTTATATACTAATGTTTTCTTGATATATGCAAAGAATGAATGATAAGAATAAATAAAGTGAAGATGAGTAAATGAATTGAAAATCGCGTTTGTGCGTTAGGGTGATCGTCCCGAAGCGAAGATCCGCACAAAGAGGAATCGCGGAGAATAAAGATGTGTGCCTACACCCATGTGAGATATGATTGATGGAAAGGGTAAGAAAAGTGGGAGCCTGGTTGCTAGGCGACGTTAGCGATGCTAGGCCGAGCCACCGAAGAAAGTTGCGAGGCCGAGCAATGGAAAGGATTGAGCTGGCCGCCGATCGAAGGACGGTCAGTCAGCGCACAGCCGCCTAGCAAGCAGGACTTACACTCCTCCTGCTCTTATAAAATGATTTGGACAGTTAACTCATATATTCGTCAGTTTACTTATTACTATTGGCGAATATATGAGTAAGCGCAAATTGTTTTGATGGTATGGAACTGTGAAGCTAAATAAATGCGAGTGCTGAACTTGATATTTTATACAAATAATATATATCACTTTATTTATAAACCTATACAAACACACATAAAAACGCATCCTATAATTTCCGTATGACTTTCTATCATTTAGGCACCTCGGGAAAAGATAAATAATTAAATATTATGATAAAAGGTTATAATATTTAAATAGTATAATAATAAATTACGAATCCTTACATTACATATCGCATCTTTTTCAGTTTGCATGCGCAAGTGATCAGTGAAATAAAATTTTATTATAGTTTTACGAATTAAAAACGAAATAGTTGTTTTTTGTTAATTATAAAAACCTTAAGGTATACACATTATTTATTAAGCATTACATAAATGCAAATACCCTATGGGAAATCAAACATGTATATATAAATGTACAAGAGTCTACTTTTTATATTAACATAAACTTTTCATAGAGAAATTATTTAGTATAATTTAGCGATTTCATTTTAGATTTGCCACACTAGTTTATATTTATATACGTGTATATATATACACTATCTTATAGAATTTCGTAAAAAATTTACACTTTTGTACATTTATTTACACTATTATACACAGATTATGTGATAATGAGAGTTAAAAACATATTATTTTATGTATATTGGATATTATTGAGTCATTATATATTTTGCGATGCTAGTATTTATTATTTATTGTATATTCATTATCAATGTTAGCTCATATACTTAATTTTATTGTTGAATTAAAACAGAAATAGACACTTTTATGCACTTTTGTACATTTGTATAGATTTGTATACACTTATATACAGTTATGTATACTTTTTTATTTTTACAAGGGTATTATTACAAGGTCAATAGATTAAATTTCTAAAAATAGTTTAATGCTCATAGATGTTTGTAAAATTCATTTAAATATTTTTCTTTTTTTTTAATCAAATACTAATACATTAATTTATAAAAAAGTATTAAATATCTCTAACAGAATTAGTTCATTTTATTACATTTTGAAAAACTTCTTTTACAGAATATTATATAATCATCTTAATCATACTCATAATAGAATGCAAATTCTTCATTTATTTTAATTTTCAAATATTTTTGGATCGTCTGTGTATGTTTCAGATATTAAGAATGACTATCAATCCGATGAACATTATAAATTTGCTTCTAATAACATTTCAAGCTTTAAACTTACCAAAAACTCCAGAAACACCTTAACAGATTAGTTTAAAAAATAGTATTGAGAATATTATATTAAATGCTATGATAGAATTTCACGATGTAGAGATGGTTGAATATGAAACATTAGATTTTCAAGAACCGTATAAAGATGTTGATATGAAAATTATAGAAGACGATGGTAAAATATTTACAATTGATGAAGATTTACAACAATGTACAGAAGATACAGAAGAATTAGATCATGACTATAAAGCAAGAACCGTGGAATTCTGGAGAAGTGGTTTGACAAAAAATTTAACATTAAAAACGGTAAAAAATCGTTTTCGCAAGGTTCAGTCCATAACCCAATTAAAACGTTGGGTAAAAACATTAAATAAAGGAGGAACGTATAAAGAGAAAATAGGAAGAATGTGTTCTTTTGTTTTAGAAAATTTTAAAACTGCTGTTGATGCTGGTTATCCGATTCATGACATGGATTTACAAAAATGGGCGTTACAGGCTCAAAAAGATATTGGTAACGAAGATTTTCATTTTAAAGCATCTAATCATTCGTTATATAATTTAAAAAAACTCACAGAATTGTTAGTAGAAAAATTAACAAATTTGTAACCAAAAAAATACTTGAAGGAGTAGATTATTTAGAAAGAGCAGCTGATACGTTTGTTATTGAAATAAAAAAACTGATTCACGAAAAAGGTATAGAAAATGTATTTAATTCAGATCAATCAGGCTTTCAATTGGAAATGTACTCAGGTCGTACATTAGCAGTTGAAGGACAGAATCAAGTTCAATGTTTGGTGCAATCAGTGACTTCTACAACTCATAGTTATACAATTCAGCCAACATTATCAGTCGAGGGTAGACTTCTTTCACCTCTTCTTATAGTTCTTAAAGAAAAAAGTGGTGAGTTTGGACCCATTATAGAACGAGAATTATTTAGACCCCATAATGTATATGTTATGGCTTCTAAATCTGGAAAATTAACCTCAGGTAATGAGAAAAAATCTATTTATTTGATGTTGTAAATATGTAAATGAATGAATGTAAATGAGTAAATGATATTGTCAATGAGTAAATCAAATTTGTAAAATTGTAAAATAAATTTTGGTATTTCAAATTTTATTTAATTTCAGATCATTTTAAAACGTGGATAAAAGAAGTATACTTTCCCAACGTTGGTTCATCAAGTGTTTTGATAATAGACTCTTGGAGTAGGTATTGTCCTGCTGTTATGCAAGAAGCAACCCCCAGAATACAGAAGTGATCTTAAAAATAATTCCGAAAGGAACTACGGGTAGAATACAACCTCTTGATGTTTATGGCTTCAGAGTATGGAAGAGATATGTGAGACATTTCTCTGACTCTGTGATATTAATGAATGAGGATTTAAATGTACATTTAAGGAATCATATTATAAAGTTACAATCTCTGGTACATAATCAGCTATCATCACCGAGGTATATCGATTTATTCAAATTCGCGTGGTATAAAAGTGGATACACTGATGTAGTACCTGCGAAATTTGAAGATCGAGTTAATTTTGCTTTTGGTACAAAATCTAATACACACTGAAAAGTAGAAGGTTGCTCTAACATTGCAATAGTTAGATGTTTTGGGTGTAAAAAGTCTCTATGTTAGAAACATTTTTTTTATGACTACTATTAATAATCATTGTGTAAACACTAATTAACATTAATTCAAAACATATAACTATTAATTAATGCACTAATTTATATTTAATAAAGATTATATGAAATTATTAGAAATATAGAAATTTTAAAAATTATATTGATATTTAGAAAAATTGTAGAATAAAAAATCAACATCAAAATACAATATACAATATATCGTTTGTATGATAATTTATATATATATATATATATATATATATATATATATATATATATATATATATATATATATATATATATATATATATATATATATATATATATATATATATATATATATATATATATATATATATATTAAAAAGAAAATCATATTTATTTTTAGAAAAAATAAGGTATCTAACCTTTCGTATAAAAGCAGAAAAGCGTCCTTTACAAAGAAAAGAATTGGCTTCGGGTTGATTGAAAAATTTCAATTTGTTTTTGAGGTATTAAAAAAAAAGATTTTTCAGGGGTGAAGTATAAGGGTGATTTTCGTCCCTAAAATGGTCGTATAAGTATGTATGTATATATTTGTTATGTTTTTTTCATGTTTTACAATAAATTACAAAATTAAGTAAATTATTAAGGCCTATGTCAGAAAACTCGTGTTAAGGGGTAGTTACCCTTTTAAATAATTTTTTTTGAATACTCCCGGGACCGGTCAATTTTTAATTTTAATATTGTTTATAATAGTACGATTTTTTATAAGATTCGGTTAATTAAGAAATTTCTGAAGAAAGAAAAAACGAAAAAAAGTCATATACCCTTATAAAAAATAAGGGATGTAACCCTTCCGAGTGAAAGCGATTACCACAGAAGCGTATTTTGATAATAAACAAATTGGCGTTGGTTTGATCGGAAAATTTCGATTCGATTTTGAGATATTAAAAAAAACTGTGTTTGGGGGTAAATTTTAAGGGTGGTTTTCACCCCTTAAATCGCCGAATTAGCAGGTAAAAAAATACGCGTCTAATACTTTTTGACGTACTACAACGTATCATAGCATCAAGAAAATTGGTGAGGTACACCTCGGGTAGTTTTCTTGTAAGTCACCTCAACAGTTGCGATGTTGAGTCTGATCCTGCACACAAGTAAACTTAAGATTTCTACATACAAATTCTCCTAGTAGCTTTAATGCTACATACATATTGCTGCTTTAATTTTAGCTTTAATTATACTTACATATCCATTCTTTATATTTTATATTGTTATTGCGTCAAATTTTGTGGCCATAGAGCCGTTTATTATTGTTCGTTATTGTTCGAACCTGTGCATACTGTTGTTAAGCACTACTATTGCGAGCGTACCGATCACGTTACATATGATATTATTATATTCTTATATATTGTATATTGCTAATGTTTATTATAAGCCTTTGCCTGTCATGCATGCCCAAGCACCTGTCGCTCTCCTGGAAAAGCAGTCGGATTCATGGAAAAGCAGTGGCAACAGCGCACGGTTCCCCAGACTGCTTCTCCCGTCTCGGTAACACGGCAGTACACACCGACAGACGAGGTGCGCACATACACGTGTCAGAAGAACGAGCGTGTTCCTCGTTTGCTGCACAGCTGTCTTACTATATATTTTGATCACAGTGAGTGCAGGATAAATCACAACTCGATTTAAATGAAAAACTATTGATGTACAATTTGAACATTATTTAATACCACAGTGCAGAAAATGTAGAGGGAATGCTGTTGAAAAAATTGTAACTTGTCCCGCTTGCAATAGTGTTTTCCATATCGGTTGTTTCCGGTACTTTATCAAAATCAAAGTAGGTTTGGCGTGCTGTGCGTTACATATTATTCTTCCACTGGATTCTTCGGCCGAAACTATGAGTAATTCAACTCCATTTCCTAATAATTTACAATTTTCGAGCGGTCAGTCTTTCTCTTCATCGCAAAATATTTTCTCTCAATCTACTATAATTGCATGTCCAGTATCCGGAGCGCAGGGGCAGATAATTCAGTCAGAGCCTACGATGGTAAAATCAACGGTTCCAAATTCTTTGCTTCCCTCAAATTGGAATTCTCTTACAAGGAAACCCCCCCCCCCCAACCCGACATCGCCGATTTTGATAATTTTTGGATATGTTGTAATACATGAGAAAATCAGGTACACGTGTTATTTTATGTACCAACATCCACTTTTGAAGGGTAAAAACCACCCCTAAAGTTTATCCTCACAAATCACTTTTTTCTTATATCTCGGCATATAATGGATGTTTTTTAATGAAACTAATTCAAAAATATTTCTCATAAGAAGGCCGAGATATTAGGTGTACTTATGACCCAAAGGGTTGCAACCTTTATTTTATATTTAACAACAACTACATTTCTTATCAATATTTTTATCTTGAAAATCATGGTATGAACTCAAAAAAATTAAAAAAAGCAATTTTATTAATAACATCGAATATTTAAGTTGACGTGTTTCAGGACTTTTCAAATAACCACCCTGAAGTACCGTTAACTACCCTTTAAAGCGATGGGCCTCATGTAAATAGTGAAACATATATTTTTTTCTTAAAAAATATTCTATGTAAAAACAGAATGGGGTCTATAACAAATGCAAATATATTATAAATTTTCTGCAATAGTAGTATTGAAGGGGTGATAAAAAGTCACTCCTTGAAATGCATTATCCAATGTATCTCGAGGTCCAATTAATATTTTTCAATGAGACAAAATGGAAAATATTTGTTATAAGAAACCCTACATATTAGATGTACCTATGACCCAAGGGGTTGTAACCATTATTTCATATTTAAAAAAACTACGTTTCTTATCAATATTTTTATCATGAAAATCATCGTATGAACTCAAAAATATTAAGAAAAGTATTTTCGTTTCAACAATATCGAATATTTAAGTTGTCGTATTTCAGAATATTTCAAATGACATCCCCCAAGTACTGTTAATTATATCTTGATGTCATGGGCTACATGTTAAAAGTAACACATGTCTTTCTTTCTTAAAAAATATTCTACGGTTAAGCAAAAAGTTATTTATAACAATTTAAGATATGAAACTTTTTCTCCACAAAAGTAATTTCAAGAGGGAGAGGAAATTTATCCCCAGAAATTAAATAAAATGAAAAAGAAAATTTCGAAACAAGCTACATTTATTTACATAAAGCTCATGCAGGTAAAAAATCTTATTAACATGTATTGAAATTTTTTTTAAATCATCCCTGTATGAAGCATATTTTTCTTTGAGATACATGATGAGTTAATAAAATATAATATATTTGTAATAGCATATTAGAATTACTATTATAATTATAATCACCTCTGCCATCATTTGTATTATTATTATTATTATTATTATTAGTAGTAGTATTAGTATTGGTATTAGTATTAGTATTAGTATTAGTATTAGTATTAGTATTAGTATTAGTACTAGTATTAGTATCAGTATTAGTATTAGTATTAGTATTAGTATTAGTATTAGTATTAGTATTAGTATTAGTATTAGTATTAGTATTAATATTTTTTTTTCGAAGGATAAAAAACGGGTAAATTTGCTGTGACCAAACCATCAGTCGGGATCACCCTGGAGGCAGCGACCTGCAGAATATTCCCAACTGGAGTGTCGGGTTGCCAGGCTTCGCATCTACTCGGGCTGGGAAAGGAGACAAAAGATTCTTGCTCAATTTCCATCCAGAGCATCTACGACTGGGGGACCGACTAAACCGTCCTTCCCCTGATCAAGAACTGTTGACATGTAGCCAGCAGTACTGGGTCAGGGGTAGGTAACCCATTCCGTCCACCTGCAACGTGGAACTACGTTAGTAATACTTCACGTTGCAGGGTCTGTCCACTTTTCTTTCGTCTCGTATGGTCTGTCCGTCTATTTCATTCTTGTCAGTTTATGTGTCCTCACATTCATTCTTCATTCGTTCTCAAAAAATATTCTTTCCTGAATTCTTGCGTTTTTATTCTCTCTGTCATTTTCTTTCGCTCATTCCAAGCACCCATCGCCTTTCTTCCCTCTGAGTACTGTCTCGACGAACGTCGCTACTTCCGTCCAGCTGTCTGCGTCGCGAAGCATTCTCGGTATAATGTTCTCGGGCGTTATGTTTTCTGGTCCTAGTCTGCGTCTGGCCGTTGTCCATCTTTGGCATAAGAAAAATGTATGTTCTGCGTTATCCATGTCATGTCCGCAGTACTTACAGTTCGGGGTTTGTACCTTGTCTCTCCTGAAAAGGTAGTATCTGAAGTAACCGTGTCCGGTGAGGAATTGGGGATAGTAAAAATTCACCTCGCCGAATCCCCGCTCCGTCCACGGTCTCAGATCTCCTATCAGGCGTCGGGTCCATTTTGCTGTCTTGTCTTCCTCGCTGAACTCCGGGACGGTTAGCGTTTGATCGTCGATGTACTCCCCCCTTACCTTGTGGGTTGGGAAGAGCCCGTCCACGATCGCGTCCATTGTGGTTCTGTCCTTCAGTTCTGGTGAGCCAAAGGCCCCTAGTCTCTGCGTTACTATCTTGTAACCCAGACCCCAGGGGTCCCGCTTCACGTCGTCACATAACTGTTTCCAGCAGCGTATTTTTGAGTCTTTGATTGCGTTTACTAGTGTTTTCCATGCTGTCTTGTATTCCGCCGAGAGGGCCTCCTCATTAGGGTTGCGTTTTTTTCTCGCGCGGCACATTTATCTTCGACTTTTTATGCATTCCCCTCGCAGGTGGCCGATTTTGTCTGTCCAACAGTACACTTCACGTCTGTTCCGTACTGTACCTTTTCGGGGCATGGTCACGTTGCATAGTTGTTCTATCTGTCGCAACGTCTCGTCCACGAGTCAGTCTGTTCTCTGTCTGTCTGTGAGTTGGTGCAGAACGATCTTAGCGGGTGCTGGTAGTTCCCGCAGTAGTGTGAAGAATCGTTCCTTGTCCTGTTTCTTCAGGTTCCAACGCGGGGGTCGCTCAGGTGCGTTCGGTGGCGTCTCTGTATGGTTCATCACATCAAAGACAATATACTGGTGATCGCTGGCTGTAAAGTCCTCGATCACCCGCCATTGCTTGATCTTTGGTAGGAGGCGGTTCGTTACAAAAGTGACGTCTGGTATCGAGTCTCCGAAGCCCAGTCTTCTGTATGTAGGTGTCTGTCCAAGGTTGGCTACAACTAGTCCCAGCCTTGCGGCCATTTCCAGCAGCAGCCTACCTCTTTTGTTGGTCTTTGTCATTCCCCACTCGATCGCTCTGGAGTTAAAATCGCCCGCGACGACTAAGTCTCCCGGGAGATCTCTTAGGGCGTCCTCCAATTTCTCTACTTTACTGTCAAAAGCATTAGCCGTGCAGTTTGGGATAAGATAGACGCTGACGTAAGTGACAGTGCCGACCCTGACCCAAACGTAGTCATCCCCCGCGCCAAAGTCAGTGACCCTCGTTCTCTGCTTACTCCGTATCCAGATGGCCGATGTGCCCGAGGTGTATGAGTACCACGTTTTCTGTAAGTTCCTGTATTGTTCGCTAATTATTAGTATGTCAGCGTCTCGTTCTTTCGCGATTTGGGTCAGTAAAAGGTCTGCTGCCTCGCATCTGTGCATATTTCCTTGGAGTATAGTCGTCATGTCTGAAGCTGTCTCCTGAGCTCCTCCAACGCGGCTCTGTAAACCGCACACTTACCGGAGCCCGGCAGGTGAGCGGTCTCTTCGCGCTCGTTTTCAGAGCACAGGAAACACGCCAGTGTTGAGGTCGGGCAGCCTTTCCCGACATGACCGGTCCGGCCGCACTTCCAACAACACTGACTTCTGTCCGTACCTTTACAGTCTGTCCGTCTGTGTCCGTATCCGAGGCACCTGTAGCACCTCGTTACTACCGTTCTCAGTCTGACGCGGCAATTCATCCATCCTATTTTTATGCGGCCTTTGTGAAGCAGCGTTTGAGCAACGTTATCCTCTACGTCGCAGACCGCCATGCATGTGTCATATTGATTCGGACCGAAAATGTGTACGCCCGGATCCGACCTGTCCTCTGTCTCTCTATACAGTGCACCTGTCACGTCCTTCGGTGTTGTTATACAGTCTATGCCAAGAATCTCCAGTCTTACCCTGGAGGTGAGGTCCTTGACTTCTCCATTCTCTCCTAGGGTTTCCTGAAGTTTCTTTTGGAAGTCGCGTCTGTTCTCCGCCTCACTGCGCAGTCGTGCAAGTATCCTCCGTATTTAGTTTTACGGTAGCTCTGTATCTGTACGTTTGCGGATTCGGGGTCCACGTTCGTCTTAAGCCGTCTTAGTGTTTCGGCGTAAGTCATCGTCCCCTTGGGCCTGATGAGGACAGCACCGCCGCTAGCCCTATGATGTCGGTACCATACCATGTCCGTCGCCGAGTCTAGTCCTGGTCTGTTGCGTGGCTCTTCCCTCTTCTTTAGTCACGTCGCCAGTCCTGTCTTGTTTCGGGGTGTTCTGTGCTTTTTGTAGTGTCGTATTTTTCTTCTGTTTCAGTTCGCCACCTTCTCGAAACCCGAGCCGTCTTCCACTCTTTGGAAGGCTTCCGCCTGCTCAGGGCTTGATTCGGTGGCCTCACGTCCCCTCTTGTTCTGTGGCGTTCCCGTGGCGTCATTCGTATCGTTGTCTTTCTTCGGAGCCTCCCAGAGGGCTGTCAGACGGTCGCATTCATACCATATGATCTCGGAACATTCTTGTATCACTGCCATTCCGTTCGTGATTTCCATGCTCAGTCCTTTCTGTTTCTTTTTTTGTGCGTAGATCGTCTGTAGGGTCTTGTCTATGCGCTTGAGTTGAGCTCTTATTGCCTGCTCAACTCCCCTTAGTTCGGTCTCCTGTCTTAAGTCAGTCCGCGTTTGTCTTGGGGTTACTGTCTCGTTTGTGGTTTCTTTGGAAATTATATTAAACATACCTTTTTCTGATACTCCAGAGTGCGGGACCGTCTCCGAACGCGCCTACCTCAGGATGCGAGGGGGAGATCACGCCCGCAGTTACTCTCATGACAGTAGGCGCATTTGACAATGAGGCGGGATGGGCATCCGCATCAGCCGTGCTCCTTCACTGATCATTGGCATTTCCCACACTCCCGCGGGAGCGACGCGTAGACGCCGGGAGCCATCCCGGAGATGTGCGCTGCGACGATCATCCACACATCCCTTGAGAGCAGTGTCACGACACCCGCTGCGCCCCGTGACCCTTGGTTTGCATGCTTGTAGTTTGTATATGTTTGTTTTTTGTATGTAAGGCTCTTCAATTGGCAGTGTCCACCAGAGTCGAGCTTCTTGACGTTTCGATCGACTTCTGAATTTAATGATCGACATCTTCCAGAGAAGTACCCGTTTAATAGAGCCCTCGGGAAGAAGTCGCTCTGTATTCCCGCCCGGTCGATACTCGTTTATTGAGCCAACGAGTGAAAAAAGAAAAATTTCGTTTCGATTCGCTCGCGAGACTTGTCGGAAGATGCCCGTTTATAGAGCCTCCGCTCAATCATGCCCGAAAAATTGTGTCTTTCGTCTTTGTCCTGCTCGTCTGGGTGGCACTGCCGATGGAAGGATTCTTTTTGTACGTGTAGTGTGTTAGCGTATTTCAGTGTCATGCTTGATTGTGTTTTTTTTTGTCTGCGTTTGTACTTGTGAAGTGTTGAGTGGGTGTTTCACGACCAGCCACCACTATTAACTGACCAAGCGCGTTGGATTACCATTTAGTCACCTTTCGATTGCCAGACGAACCAGCAAATCATACAGGTACAAGCCCCGCCGGGCGGACCGCTGCGCTTCCTCATGCCAGGAAGGTTATGCAACGGCCACACGTCAACCCAGGTAACCCTGGCGGAGATTATTATTATTATTATTATTATTATTATTGTTATTGTTATTGTTATTGTTATTGTTATTGTTATTATTATTATTATTATTATTATTGTTATTGTTATTGTTATTGTTATTGTTATTGTTATTGTTATTGTTATTGTTATTATTATTATTATTATTGTTATTGTTATTGTTATTGTTATTGTTATTGTTATTGTTATTGTTATTGTTATTGTTATTGTTATTGTTATTGTTATTGTTATTGTTATTGTTATTGTTATTGTTATTGTTATTGTTATTGTTATTGTTATTGTTATTGTTATTGTTATTGTTATTGTTATTGTTATTATTATTATTATTATTATTATTATTATTTTTTTTTTTTTTTTTAACTCGCAAAAATCATCATGGATACCATCCCCTGAGCTCCTGCACTCTGGGGTGGTAGTTTGGGACTCCACTGGCGCGCTGTCCATCCTCAACTGATGTCCGTGCTCAATGCCGGATTACAGCCGAGGCGGGCTCGCCGCCGTGTCCTACCCACTAAAAATGAGTGTGCCGCGAACGCCCCCCACCCGGTACCGCTTTCGCATTACTTCGAGGGGGGGGGCCGCCTGTCTTTTTCTTCTTTCGTCCTCAGTCAGTCCTGCCAAGTTTCGTTTGTCTTGTCTTTTCGTCAGCCTGGCTCGTCGGCCAAGCATCCGTCTTCCCGTTTCGCGCGGAGGACCTTTTCGATATATAATGCTACCGCGTCCCACTTGTCTTTGCTCTCCAACATCGTTGCAACAATCTTGGCTGGCACTGTCGGCCCCGTAATGGTCTCCAGTCTTCGTCGTTCTTCGGTCCAGTGCGGGCACACGAAAAACGTGTGTTCCGCGTCGTCTTTGTTGTGCCCGCAGTAAGTACACGCCGGCGTTCTAACCTTCCCCATTCTGTGTAAGTATTGTCTGAAGTATCCGTGCCCAGACAAGAACTGGGTGAGGTAAAAACTCACCTCCCCGAATTGCCTGCCCAGCCACGGAGCCAGTTCCGGTATTAGTTCGTAGGTCCATCGTGCCTGTTGCTGTCGACGTGATTGTGGTCGTTGCCTCTCACCCAGCCATTCGTCCTGCCACGCCGTCATTGTCCGTTCCCGTTCTTCTGTCGCTGCGCGGGCCCTCCCGAACTCGTGACTCCGCTCGTATATTCGCTTTCGCTCTTGCGCAAGCAGATATACGGGGATAACTCCGGCGATAACGAATATCGCTGCCCTTGAAACCGTTCTGTACGCCCTTGCTATTCGAAGTGCTCCCTTGCGCTGCACCGCCGCTATGTACTTTCTATACTTTTCCTTGCTCATGGCATCGGCCCAGACCTCCGCTCCGTAGAGGAGAATGGAGTTCGTGGTTGACATGAGCAGTCTGCGCGTTGCAGGTCGTGGCCCGCGCACGTTGGCCATGAGCCTGTTTAATTCGGCTACCCGTTTCGCCGCCCTATTCGCCGTGATTCGGAGGTGAAGAGCGAAGGTCAGCTTATTGTCTAGGGTCACCCCCAGATACTTAGCCGCCGGACGCGTCCTCACCACCGCGTCACCTACCGTTATGTCCATTGCTGTCTGGATTCGTTTCCTAGTCAACAATACTACTTTCGTCTTATCTAAAGCTAGCCGTAGTCCGTGCTCACGCATCCAGCGAAGTATGCGCCGCATGGCCACGGTCAGCTGGTACTGGGCAGTATCTACGTCGCGCGCAACTATTACCACCGCTATATCGTCCGCGCATCCTATCAGCGACACCCCGATCGGCATCTGGAGTCTCAGCATTGCGTCATATAATACTAACCAGAAATCCGAACCCAAAATCGACCTCTGCGCCACGCCGGCCGTGACAGGTCTGACTTTGAGTCCTTCGTCCGTTTCGTACCTAAAGCTTTCTGTCACTCAGATAGTCCTCAATCCATCGCAAGGCATAGTATGGCACCCCAAAGACTCGAAGAGCCGCCAGGATGTCGACCCATCTCGCGGAATTGAAAGCGTTCTTAACATCAAGCGTTGCCAGCACGACTATCGGTCTAGCCGCATGACACGCCTCATCTGTTCTAGCGACCGACGCTGTTACTTCGCGCACCGCGCCTATCACCGATCGACCCTTCCTGAAACCGTGCTGGTTATCGGAAAGATCGCCTGCTTTCCGAATCGCTCCCTGGATCCTTGGCCTAAGAAGCAGCTCAGCTGTTTTCCCCATCCTATCGAGCAGACTAAGAGGTCTGTAAGCGGATGGAGAAATTGGGTCCCCTTTATTTTTATTCATGAGAACCAATCGCGCCCTCTTCCAGCGGTAGCTGAATACCCCCTCTACCAAACATGTATTGTACATTTAAAGCAATATCTGTGGCCTACGCTTCGCGATTATCTTTATTGCTTCTACTGGTATTCCATCCGGTCCTGGTGCCTTTCCGCCCTTCAGGGAGGAGGTAGCTGCCAAAAGCTCCCCCTCCGTGAACAGCGGGATATCGTCCGCGCGTATGTCGGTGTATTCCGCGTGGTCCCTAAGTGGATGGGTTGGAAAGAGCCCGTCAATTACCGTTTCGATTTTTCGCGTACTCATCACCGAATTGGCCGCTCGTGCTTTCAGTTTTTGGGTTACTATCTTATAGCCCATCCCCCAAGGGTCGCCGTCGACGTCCTCGCAAAGTTGTCTCCAGCAACGAAGCTTGCTGTGCTTGATCGCGTAGCGAAGCTGCTTCCGTGGCACCCTATACTGCTGCATGAGATCGTCGCTTCCTTCCCGGAGTCGCGCACGCTGTGCCGCCCGTCTGCGCGCATGGCACTCTTTCCTGAGTGTCGCGATCTCGTCGGTCCACCAGTACATCGGTTGTCGTCTGTTTCTCGTGCACGTCCGTGGCATAGTGGCGTTGCACGCTTTCGCTATCACTCTCGTCGTTCTTTCTACGAGCACTTCCGCTCTTTCACGGCCTACTGGTACACGCGGAATTCTCGCAGAGGGAGGTTCCGCATCCATTACCATCTCTACCGATTTCTCGCGGTCCATACGTCTGACGTTCCATCGCGGAAAGTGCTCGCTTCGTCTTGACGTGTTTGTCCTTTCGTCCGTGCCCCCGAAAACGTTACGTCTGGTATGGATCGGCCAAATCCAGGCATAACATACGTTGGTGTCGAGCCTACATTTAGCGTCGTCAGTCCAAGCCTTGCCGTTGCGTCGAGTATGAGCTGTCCCCGTCCGTTCGTCATGGGCATCCCCCATTCAATCGCTCTGGCGTTGAAATCCCCGCAAACCATGAGACTGCCAGTTATTCCTCGTAGCGCGTCTTCTAACGTGTCAAGTTTGCGCGTAAATTCGTCAGCTGTCAAACTGGGTGAGAGGTATACGCTCACGAACGTAACGGTCCCAACTCTTGCCCACGCGAAGTCCTCTCCGGCCCCCCTGTCCGAGGTCACATGGTCCGCGCGTACCCAGATCGCGGCTGTACCACTGTCGCTTGGCACCCACGACACGGTATTCTCGTGTTTGTACAATTCCGACAAAAGCATGACGTCCACATCCCACTCCGCGATGAACTGCGGGAGGAGGTCGTGGGCGAGTCTGCTTCTGTGCATATGCCCCTGGAGTACGCAGATCATCTCGAAGGATGTAACTTGCATGCCTTAAGGGCTTCTCTGAATACTGTGCAGGCACCTGTTCCTGGAAAATGGTTTCGAGCTGCGATGTCGATACCCTTCTCCACGCACAGGAAACAGGTGAGCCTGTTATCTGGTTTGGCTGAGCATGCTGCTGCCTTGTGGCCTTCTTTGCCACATTTCCAACAACATTTGCTCCTGTCTATTCCTTTGCACAGTTTTTTCAGGTGCCCGTACCCGAGGCATTTGTGGCATCGAGTTACTGTCACCCTTTGTCTAATTCGGCAGTTGTTGATCCAGCCGACTCTCATTTTACCTTTCTTTAGCATAATGGCGGCCGCGCTGCGATCTAGTTCAGCTAGAGCCATTTTCTGCCCTCTGCCATTCGAATCAAACATGGTTATTTTGATCTCTGTCTCACAATCAGTTTCTCGCTTGATTGCATCCCTCACTTCGACTTCTCTTGCCATACAGTCTAGGTCTAGGATTTCAACTGTCGGTCTGTCTGTCATGTCTTTGACACTTCCCATTCCCTTGACGGCCTCCTTGATGGCATCGTGGAACGGCTGTGTATCGGTCGTCCCGTGCTCCAAGATAAGGAGGACGCCACCCTTTTCCGGCGTACGCATCTTGCGTATTTTTGTACCTGTCGCGTCTGGGTCCACACCTTTCTTTAAGGTGCTTACAATATCGGCGTATGTCTTGCCCTCCGTCGGCTGTACCAGTATTGCGTCGCGTCTCGTTCTGAGAGCGGGGAGGCCACCCCGGGGTCCGGATGGCGGGCCGAGCCTCTGGGTAGCCTCACTCCCGCGCTGTTTTGTCTTTGGCGCCGTCAGTCTTGCCGTGTCCCCGCTACTAGTACCGGGTCCGGCGGAGGCCTTAGGGACGTCCAAATTTTTACTCTTAACGTGCCTATTCCGTACCTGTTGCCATGCGCCGGCGACAGATTTCGTCTTTTTATCATCATCATCATCATCATCATCATCATCATCATCATCGTCGTCGTCGTCGTCGTCGTCGTCGTCGTCGTCGTCGTCGTCGTCGTCGTCGTCGTCGTCGTCGTCGTCGTCGTCGTCGTCGTCGTCGTCCTCATCATCATCGTCCTCATCATCATCATCATCATCATCATCATCATCATCATCATCATCATCATCATCATCATCATCATCATTACCGGGTAGCAAAAAATGCCCAGCCGCCCGCAGCTAGTAACAGTCTAGGAGTTCGTGAAGCAAGTGGATAAACTCCTCGAAAAGGGTTGGAGAGGCAGCCTGGTGTCAATACTGATATCAACCACAGCTTACCCATCCTCGTCGAACTTTTCGACTCTTGGAGTATGTGTGAGACGAAGGCTGATGTGCTGCTAATCAGCGAGCAGTACTGTGACTGGAACGTACCTACGTGGTACAAAGACACACTTGGCCCAGCAGCAATCTACGTGGACCCACGAACCATTAGAGTGGACGAATACGGGGACGAAGCTGCTACTTTACCCCGAATGTCCGTATTGAGCAATTCAGGAGGAGTCTGGACGAGCTGGAAGACGCGATCCACGAAATAGAAGGCGAGATCGTACTCGTTGGTGACTTCAATGCACGAGTATTGGAGTGGGGCATGCCATTGCCGAACAGCCGAGGAAAGTCCATCATGAAGATGGTATCTAGCCTCGGCCTGATAGTTTTCAACGTTTGGAGCACGTCGACATTCAGAAGGGTAGAGCATAAAAACAAAGACCAAAAGGAAGAACAGGAAAGATTTAACCACTTGATGTATATGGGTTCCGCGAATTGAAAAACTTCATTCGACAATTCTCAGATCAAGAGATTTTATTGGATTATGATTTAAATTTACATTTAGGAAATAACATAAAAAGAATTCAATCTCTAGTCCACAACCAACTTTTTAAATATTCCTGGTACAAAAGTGGTTACATAGATGAAAAACTAGATAAATTTGAAAAATCCTGTTCATTTTAGTTTCGGAGATTCTTGCAATATACGGTGCGAAGTAGAAGGATGGACACATATTGCTACGAGGGTAGTTCAATAAGTCTTTAGAATGACCAACAGATGGCGCGCGAATCGCTCCAAATCATCTGTTTTCAGTCAGCACCACTCCCGACTAGATATATGGTGCAGTCACAGTCCATATCTTCTGAGTTTACGTGTTTTTATAACCAATTGAAAAAAAAAATTGCTTGTTAAGAAAAATGGAAAAAAAACGAGTTCAGAGCGGTAATTAAACATTTTCATTTAAAGGGTTTAACTCCATATGAGATAAAAAATGAATTGGACTCAGTTCATGGCACATCTGCCCCTGCCTTAGCAACGGTTTATAACTGGGTAAATGAATTTAAGCGTGGTCGTACATCAATAAGTGACGAACCACGTTCAGGAAGGCCCGTAGAAGCAACCACTCCCGAAATCATCAATAAAATCCACGATATGGTGTTGAAGGATAGAAGATTAAAAGTGCGTGAGTTAGATGAGGCCACAAGGATATCTATAGGTGCAGTTGTTTCAATTCTACATGAAAAATTAGGCATGAAAAAGCTATCGGCAAGATGGATGCCGCGTTTGCTCTCAGCTGAGAATAAACGCAATAGAGTGGTCGCCTCTGAGGCTCTTTTGGCTCGCATAAGTCGGAATCCTGAGGAATTTTTTCGTCGATTTGTGACTGTGGATGAAACATGGATACACCACTACACTCCTGAGACAAAGGAACAATCCAAACAGTGGATTTCCACAGGCGAACCAGCTCCAAAGAAGGCAAAGACCGTAAAGTCAGCTGGTAAGGTTATGGCTACAGTTTTTTGGGATGCACGTGGAATTATACTTATTGACTACTTGGAAAAGGGTAAAACAATTACTGGTGAGTATTATGCATCATTATTAGAGCAGCTGAAAGAAGAAATTAAAAAAAACGACCACATTTGGCGAGAAAAAAAATTCTCTTTCATCACGACAACGCCCGAGTTTACACATGCTTCGTTTCAATGGCTAAAATTGAAGAACTAAAATTCGAATTGGTCGAACACCCACCGTATTCACCAGATTTAGCCCCCAGTGACTTTTCTTATTTCCAAACTTGAAAAAATGGCTCGGTGGACAGAGATTTACGGACAACGAAGACGTAATTGCCTCTGTAAGTGCTTATTTTGAGGAACTTCCGAAAACGCACTTTTCTGAAGGATTAAAAAAACTTAAAAAGCGATTGACCAAGTGTATAGAGCTCCAAGGAGATTATGTTGAAAAATAAAAAAAAATTTACCCAAAAAAAATTGTTTTTATACTTTATTCTAAAGACTTATTGAACTACCCTCGTATTATACTATGTGATTGGTGTAAAAAATCATTATGTTTCAAACATTTTTTCGAAGATTACCATTACTGTCGAAAGTTTGTAGAATAATATACTGTAACTCAACCATGGAAAGCATTGACAAATTTTGGAATTAAATTGCAATCGAAAAATTCTTTTTTACAATTTAAAAAGAACGTCATGTGTTATACATAAAATGAGTAATATTTATTTACATTTTGATTTGTTCTGTTTTTATTTGTATCAACATTTACATAAAATTTTGAAATGTATTCCTATGCAGGTATAGTAAATGTTTGCGAACTCGAAAACGAAAATTAATTTTAATAAGAATATCAAATACCGTCGAGTCGCGGTGACTGTGAACTGGGGGACTGAAATTATGTGGGAACTGCAATGCTATATGTGGGGATGTCTCGAGGACTCAAAGGCTCCTATACTAAATATACATTGCAGTCCCCGAGAATTTCGGTCTCTAGCTTTTTCAGTCCCCGCGACTCGACTGTAATATACAAATAAAGGTATAGGATAAACACTTAATTGCTCACGTAGACACGATAACAATGACAATTTAATTCAAGATTAATTAGTGAATTCGTATATATAAAAATACATTAAGTATATTGTATGTATGATACAAATGAGTTTATATGTTTAAATAGTTAAAATCACGTATTATTTTATATTATATTAATCTATAAGCATTTGTCATATATTCCAAAGTTACTAGTTTATATATATATATATATACAAATAAAGGTATAGGATAAACACTTCATTGCTCACGTAGCATAACTTTTGAAAATAATAATAATAACAATTTAATTCAAGATTAATTAGTGAATTCGTATATATAAGAATACATTAAGTATATTTTATGTATGTTACAAATAAGTTTATATGTTTAAATAGTTAAAATCACGTATTATATTATATTATATTAATCTATAAGCATTTGTCATATATTCCAAAGTTAGTAATATATATACCTCTCCTAGGGGTTGTAGGACCTCGTTGTGTGCCCTTCGGGGACGGTGGAGAGGCCTAATTCGGATGTCCTGGGGGCTAAAGCTCTGCCCCACGGGGAGCGGAAAGCGGGGGGACGGGCCCCCTCCTGATCCGCCGGACCCTATAAACGGGTAATCGCGTCGGAGGGTGGGGGACTGAGTATCCTGACGGTCGGGGCTGCGTGGGCGCGGGTGGGCGGGGATCGTTAAGTCGATCTCGGTCGATCCGGGTCTGCTAGGTCCTAGCCTAGGCAGGGTCGAACCTCGCTTGGGTTCTCTCGGTGTGTCAGGGCCCTCTAAACCCCTCGGGTGGGGGCGGGGCATCACCTTAGCCCCGGCCCGGTGGATTTAGGGAAGCCCAGCGGACTCGAGTGACAAAGAAACAACCCTCCAACCTGAGCTAGGTGAGGCCTGGTTGGGGTATACTCACCACCGCGCGTACTCTGGCGGAAGACGCGCGGGTTACACACAAGCAAACTGCACAACACGTAGTAAACAAACACTCACACACAGCGGAACATCCTGCGATTGGTGTCCGGTGCAGCGCGGCTCTCGGATGGGTGTCCATTCGGGTCCGACAGAGGGTACAGCTTAAAAACTGGGGACGACACTCCCAGGCTGCCGGATAGTACAGGGGCCCGGTGATATCTAGCCCATTGATCTGGCTGCCCCATCAACCGGCGAAAATCTCCCCGGGTGCAGTAGTGCTGGATGGCGACCAGATAGGGCCATGCTGTGCTTGGGGGGAGGTGGCTCTGCCGAGGCCACTGCCGGGCGCGGCGGGCACCTGGATGAGAACACGGGCTGCACCACCGGCTACTGAGCGACAGCCTGACCTCCGACCACAATACACTTTGCATTTCCCTCCGCCACCACCCACCCTAATAAAATAAGTAAAAATAATAGAAACGATGAAAATGTGTCACAACAGATCGGGCTCCCTAGCCCAAATCAAAAAGGTAGCGATGGCGATACCGTTCGGGCGACCGACCTGTTACTACAGGCTGGCAATACCGACGGGATCCCAGGCAAAATTGAATCGGTAGAAGAGGGGGCTTTGAGTTCTGTAGCACCCTGTGACGAGGTAGGGCATAGCGAGATTCGGGCGCGCGGCCCTCAGGCTGCCAATACCGGAATCGCTATTCCCGAATACATCAAGGGTGCACCAGGCTCAAAGCAGGTAAATAGGAAGAACAAAAATAAAAAGAAACAGTAGGGTTCGGATTGAAGGAAACGGCGCTGGGACACCGGCAGAGGCTGGGTGACTACTTCCGAGCCCATGGCCGTTGACACTACTCCGAACAAAAGACCTCACTCGGACAGCTCAACTCCGAGGAGTGTTAAGAAGGCTAATAAGGAGGAGCCGAAGGTACCTCTGAACTACAGTAGGGCGACGGCCAACGATATGAAGATGGCCGTCATCCCTGCAGAGTATCCAGAGGTACGGCTGGACGAGGCGCAAGCTGGAAGCATAGTGGCGGCCCTGGAAAACGCCATTGACGAGTTTCAGGGAGACGCTGTTCCTCTGTTCAGGGATAACTGGCTGCTGAGAGGCGCGCAAGTTGTGTATATATATATATATATATATATATATATATATATATATATATATATATATATATATATATATTACTAAAATCTAATATTTTATTAACAATAAGTTATAGAATAAATGTTTGTATCAACAATATTTAATTACTTAAAATATATATATATATATATATATATATATATATATATATATATATGTGTGTGACAAATGCTTATAGATTAATATAAAATAATATAATGATGTATATTAGTTAAACGTAAGAACTTATTGGTACATACATACGTAAAATACACTTAATCATGATTTACCAATAAGTTCTTACGTTTACCTAATATACATCATTATATTATTTTATATTAGCTTAGATTTAGTAGTAAATTAATTACTATATTTTGATACTTTCAGATTAATTTTGGAATATTGGTAAATTATATTATAAAATCTAATATTTTATTAACAATAAGTTATAGAATAAATGTTTGTATCAACAATATTTAGTTACTTAAGAGCGAAATAGAGGACTAACCAATAAGAGATTTATTATCCACGCCGCGAGCGAGAAAAGCGTCTCCCCTCCATTGGATCTCTTTGTTTATGCACAGGGCTAAGTAGGAAAAACGTGTGTATGTATGTGTATGCAGAGCACTAGCCGACCCGAAGTCCTCAACGACTGAAGGAAGCTAGTAGCTCGCCAAATTTCGGATATAGCACTCGCTCATTGTAAGCTCCCAGCGGAATAATGGTTTTGCTGTTTACACCAAGAGCAAGAGAGTAATCTGCGCCTTATAGCTAAAAATTATAGAATTCAAACTTTCAATTATAGTATACAAATATTTAGGTCAGAAGAACCATATTTTCAATTTTCATTCAATAAATCTTATAATGTATGTCATATGGAAGTGATTCTATCGTTGGTAGGCGTATGCAATAAATGAAAAGGCTATATCGATCTCCACGAACTATCTTTTATTTATTTCAGTCAAATTGCCGACGTTTCGGGAGTCTTTTAGTACTCCCCTATTCAAAGGCTATAAAAACGTAATTACGTAAAAACAATAAATTAAATAATAATCTACCGCAGATACAAACACTAATAACTAAAAATTATTTAACCCTACCTATTACATAAAATAGAATTAGTGTCTCATAGAGACCGACGCAACAACGATAAAAAACGAAATGACACCCTTAAGAAATAAACAAAATTTATTATAAAAAATCACTATTGACAATTAAAAATTAAACAATATTTTGAGATTCACTACGGCGAAGGAGCACACCCAACGTATGCGTGGCGCCGGAGACCAACATGCGAAAAAGATATTTAAACCACACATGATGTCAATTATCGGCGTACCCGAGCATTACTAACGCACAAACCTTCGTAGACCTGACAAACCCCCGAAAACTCCAATAATAAATATCAGAGAAGGGATAGCGGCTTCGAAAGCGCAGAGTAAACCACAGAGAAACATAAACATGAGGAGGTGGCACGTAGATCAGCTAGTAGCTGGCAGCGGGGAATCCCACGGCCTGCGAGACACACCAGTAAGCTATCCAAGCCACCTGTACACGTCATGTACTCCTGATACACACTACTCTCTCGTAGCCTCTGTCGGGAAATTGAAAAGCCCACGAAGAGATGCTTGAGGAGTGTAGAAATACCTCTCCAGTGGTTATGACTACTGGATATAGACCCGTATGAATCTCGGATCATTTTATAAGAACAAAAAGCGGAGCGAACGCAAAAATCAAAGGCAATATAATAAAAGTAAAAATAAAAGTAAATAGAAGGCTAAGAAGGAGTTTTATTACATATAATAAAGATGTTTATAATTAAATTGAGAGAATTTTTATAAATATTTTTAAGGAAGTTAGTGTCCTCCATTTTATTTAGTATGTTATTATAATAATAAATGTTAATCATTTCTGAGAAAGCGCGTTGCTCCATTTTTGTTCCTTATCCAAAATTTTTATGTTTACAAAATTAATACAATATTTCGTTTTTTTAACGTGGTTAGCAATAGCCGAAGTATGCTTTTTATTTTTTACGTCCCTCTTGTGTTCGTATTGACGCTTAGCTAATCGCCTTTTTGTCATGCCAATGTAAGTTGCAGAACACTCCTATCAGTCTATTTTAGTAGGGAAGGGCCATCTTAGGATATCTAAGTAATGTACGTTTACGAGAATTCATTAAATTATTATTACTAGCAATTGAATTAATAGAGTGTAATCTATTCTTAATGTGCTTGTCTATAAACTATTCAGGATAGTTGTTACGCAAGAGATATGTTTTTGCAATTAATAAATTTTAAGAGTGAAAATATGATCAGATAATTTTATGCATTTGTCAACTAAATTATAAATTATGGCAATTTTTTGTGAAAGAGGGTGGTGAAATAAAAAGTTGATGTAACGATTCGATGCTATGGGTTTTCTGTACCAATTAATTATACCATCCCCATTATCTTTCCTTGTAATTTCCAGGTTCGAAAAACTCAACTTTTTGTCTCGTTCCACCTCCTAAGTAAACTGTAGTTGTTTATTATAATTGTTAAAAGTATCAAGAATTTTATTGGTATCTGTTGATTTATTGATTGCAGTCATTAGCATATCTTCTGAACAACAAAATGCTGCTTTTTAATTTATTAAGACAGTTGATTTCTAGGGCCTCCAATGTTATTTTTGCAAAGCAAGGGCTTGTACAGAATCCAATCGGAGCCCCAGCCACCTCCTTATAAAATTTCTTATTGAACTGTAAATAAATAGAATTTAAGAGAAGGTTAATCCCCTCAAAAAACTCACGTTTAGATAAGGGAATAATAGGTTTAAGATATTTCTACTTTTTCTCAAGAACTTTTGAATTAGGTCCTGAGGTAAATTGGATAAAAGCAAAACCACATCTAATGACGTAAATTGATAATCTGTCCGAATGACAAAATCACTGTGGGTGTCTTTAAGTATACTACTATTTTTTAAGTTAAAGACTGGTTTTGGAATATACTTATTGAAAAGTACAGATAAGCACTTATTAAATACGTATGACGGGTTGCCCACCGCTGATACGACAATCCTACCCGGAATATCCGGCTTGTGTATCTTCAGTAGAGCATATGTCTGTGCAATTGTACAATTTTTAAAATTTAATTTAATCCCCGCAAACGCCTCATCACAAACAACAACTCCCCTTCTGTCCCAACTTCCCAAAAGAGCAGAAAAAGTTTCTATCATTTTAGGAAGAGGGGATTTATTTAAAATCTTATAGTATTTCTTGTCACTTAAGGTCTTTTCAACCTTACCAATGTAGCTGTCTTTATCAATCGCGATAGTGACATTATATTTGTCAGCATTGGTGAACATAATGTTTTTATTATATTTAATGAATTTATACGTTCTATTAATTTTTTCATTTAAAATAAGATCTTTATATGGAATGTGTTTTTTGTTTTTGATAAATATATTAAGAGTTGTTAATAATTCTTCTCTTATTTTCTTGTCTATATTAATATTGAATTTAAGTGTTGATTCTATATTTTAAAAAAATTCAAAATAAGTATTTTTATCTAAATTACAGCTGAAATTAAATTTTTCACCAAGGCTGGGAACTTCAAAGACATAAGATGGAAAGGGATATTTGTAAGATTAATAAAAAATTTCTCTTTCAGATTGTTCTGTTGATTGTTATTCATAATAGAAGGAATACTATCAATATTGTTACTAAAATTTTGTGTGCAATCAAGATTGTAGTGTATGCGCACTGTATATCAACATAGGCGACATCGCGCCGTGTGCGTGTACGCACCGCGAAGTGTGTGTGTGTGTGTGTAAGCGCGAGGCCGTTTGTAAGCAGCTCCTGAGCGCCAGAGAATACCACGCAGCAGACCAAGCAACATGTAATAAATACTGTATAGTCTACGCCTGTGTACGTTAATTTCCCTGGCCAGCTTCCCTACTTGATTCCTACTACACCCACGCAAGGCAATACCTTGCATTTGGCGACGAGGATCATCCGCAGGTCTCCAGCAGGGAAGTGCCGAGAGGCAGAGGCGGACGAGCTCTGGTGAGCGACGAGCCACAGAGCACCGACGAGGGGAACTGCGCATGTACGACGCCATTAAGGTAGGGCGACAGTGCGGTTCGCGTCCAACCGAATACGACATTCGGCACAGGCTTTCAGGATACGCAGAAAGCAACGAACAATATTTTTTTTTTCTCTTTTTTATTTCGATCACGAAACAAATGCGCACACGCGCCGTACGTGTATAGTGAAGTGAAAAATCGCCACGTGGCATACCCGTCGCACAGGGCTAGTTGCGGAGACAGACATACGAAGTGCGCGTGGTATCGCTAATGAGTGCGAGTGGCTCCGGATGCGACACAGGCCCGTTAACGCTAAACCAGGCTCAGCATCTGAAGAAAGCTGAGATCGTCAATCATTTAAAAGCGAGAGGCATCGAAGTAGACGAAAACGATTCGCGAGACAACCTAAGAGTAACACTCGTTGAATTGGTAAGAAAGGAAATTGAACAACGAGACACGAAAGCGGGGGCCAGGACCGAAGAGGCCGGTAACACAAGAATCGGCACACCGATCAGCAGTTCCGAAAACCAGGGTCAAAATAATAGAGACAGCGACGGCGCTAACGAGAGTGACGACAGAGAGAGCGAAAGCAGTGACGACGAAATGTCAGGAAACGTGAAGCTTTTTTTCCGCCTAGAGTCGGACGATTGGGAATCGTTCACGGAAAGGCTGGAACTGCACTTCATAGTGAAATCTATAACCACGCCAGAGTTAAAGAGAGCGCATTTGCTAACACACTGCGACGAAGACACTTATAAACTTTTTAAGAATTTGTGCGCGCCTGCAAAGCCAGCTACTAAGTCGTACGACGATTTAATAGCACTCTTGAGTGGACATCTCAAGCCAAAGCCATCCGAGGTCATGGAACGCTGCACATTCAACCGTGCTAAGCAGGAGTCAAGCGAAACAGTTGCAGATTTTGCTACACGGCTGAGACAGTTGGCTTTAAATTGTAACTTCACGGAGATAAGCCACGCATTACGGGATCAATTTGTGTGGGGCATTCTTGATGAGTCAACACGGATAGAATTATTCAAACTCTCTGATCTCACATTTGATACAGCCCTCAAGGAAGCCACAGCTCGAGAGAGGGCAATGAAGAACGCCGCCGGAGCGATAAGAACATTATCGACGAAAAGCTACAAGTAGGAGAATTTCGCATTAGATCATCGAACGACAGCCAAGCCCTGGCATCAACAACGCAGTGGTGATAGAGGTAAACATAACTCGCAACGAGGTCACGGTCAGTCTGCGAAAGCCTACACAAAACAGAACGAGAGCACAACATGCTACTGCTGTGGAAATACGGGGCACACGACGAGACTCTGCAGGCACCGAGGAGTGACGTGCAACTTTTGTAGAATTAAGGGACATATGGAGCGGGCCTGCATTAAGAAGAAGAAGGCTGCAAACAAATTTCTGCAGGATAAGGGCGACGAGCCACGACATGACGGAGACGATGACGGACGCAGCGAGAGCGACAGCACTACAGAGCGTAACAATTATCTCGATTTTTTTTCTATCAGTTCAACAAACGATATGTTTATATGTAATATTATGAATAATAATAATATTGTAGCGAACCCCATGTTTATTAACGTCGAGATTAACGATAAGACGATAAACATGGAAATCGATTCGGGAACTTACTACACTGTAATGTCCGAAGGTTTTATTGAAAATAATTTTAAAAATCTAAGAGTTACTAAAGCTTTTACAGAATTACTTGGTTACGAAAATAATACAATGCAGCCACGAGGTCAATTGAAAGATTTGAAAGTGAAGTTAAATAATAAAATAAAGAAATTGAGTTGTTTAATTTTAAAAGGAGAAAAAGTGCCACTAATAGGTCGGCAATGGCTATCAGAGTTCGGACTATGGCCATTAAAATTACTTTCTGATTCGGACATTACGGTGGAGACTAAGAATTTAATACATAAAATACACACGAGTGACGTTCGAGAGAAAATTTGTACAGAATTCAAAGAATTGTTTAGCGACACGCCGGGCTTATACAGTAAGCGCGAAATAAAATTACACGTGAAACCGAACACAAAACCGGTTGCACTCAGAGCAAGGCAACAAAAGTTAGGTCATTTGGAAAAGGTAGAAACAAGCGAGTGGGCGACACCTATAGTACCGGTGCTGAAAAGCAATGGCGATATTCGAATTTGTGGGGATTTTAAATTGACGATTAACCCGTATTTAGATGTCACAAAAAGGCCGTTTCCACGAATTAACGATATTTTTGAAGTTTTGCAGAGCGGGGAATCGTATTCTCAGCTGGACTTACCACACGCGTACATGCAAATCCTTGTAGCTATAGAATCACGCGATCTCTTAACAATAACAACACACGCTGGTTTATTTCGATACACGAAAATGACAGAAGGTACAGCCGCCGCTCCGGGTGAATTCCAACAAATTATTGAGGAATGCCTTCAAGGAATTCCCAATACCATTGCTTTCATGGATAATATATACGTAACAGGTAAAACACCCGAGATACATTTAAAAAATTTACGTCGAGTTTGCAAACGGTTAACCGGACGCGGATTGCGATTAAATAAGGACAAATGCGATTTTATGAAAGATCAAATCGAAGTGCTCGGGTTCGTTATTGACAAAAGCGGCTTGCATAAGTCTAAGGTGAAGGTCAAAGCCATGTACGACGCACCGCGCCCTGTAAACAGCAAACAGCTCGTCTCATTCCTTGGGCTCATTAATTTCTACGAAAGATTTTTACAAAATAGATCAGATAAATTGAAGCCACTTTTTGAATGTGCAACTAAAAAAGAATTTGTGTGGACTAAGGAATGCGAGGAGGCCTTTTGCTGGGTTAAGAACGAGATGATCTCTCCGAGAGTCTTAGCACATTACGATCCCAACAAAAAATTGGTACTGGCCTGTGACGCGTCACACTACGGTTTGTCCGCCATTCTATCGCATCAGTACAGTGATGGTTCGGAAAGACCGATTGCTTTCGCGTCAAAACGAATTCCAGAAAAAGAATTAAACAGAGCCATAAACGATAAAGAAGCCAGCGCGATCGTGTTTGGGTTCATGAAGTTTTACGACTACGTGTACGGTCGTAGAATTATTTTACGCACGGATCACAAACCATTAGAGACGATTTTCGGACCAAAAAGAGGCATACCGCTAACGGCGGCGAGTAGGCTTCAGCGTTGGGCGTATCTTTTGTCCGGATTTCAATACGACATTGAATGGATTAAAACGGACGAAAACGGTAATTGTGACGCATTATCACGTTTGTCCATAGAAGACAACACGGATCTTTTTGGCGCGGAATTTATGCCGATTCATTACATATCAGAGAACGTAGACATACTCGACTGGAAAACGGTTGCATTAGAATCAAGACGCGACAAAATTCTAGCGAGCATCATAAAATTATGTATTTTTGGTTGGCCTAGCGACAGTAAGAACTTATCAGACATGGAAAAAAAATATTTCACGAAGCGAAACGAACTATCGGTCGAAGAAAATTGCCTTTTCTGGGGCTACAGAATTGTAATTCCGGATTGTTTACGCGGGCAGTTACTCGATGACTTCCACGTTTCTCATCTCGGGATAGTAAAAATGAAAGCTTTAGTTCGCTCATATGTATGGTGGCCGGGTATCGGCCGATATCCAGAATCTTATCAAGTCATGTAAAATTTGTGTTGAAAATCAAAAGGCACCACCACACGTACCACTTACTCCTTGGCCGTGGCCCAAGAAGGCATGGGACAGAATCCACTGTGATTTTTTAGGACCATATTTTAACGATATGTATTTGGTAATTCTAGATTCCTACTCAAAATGGCCGGAGGTAATCAATTTTCGACATAATTCTAAGGCGAGCAAGTTAATAGAAACCTTTGAAACGTTATTTGCGCGACACGGTTTACCGAATCATATTGTGACAGATAATGGCAGACAATTTGCGAGCATAGAATTCAAAGATTTTTTGAGACAGAAGGGAGTAAAGCAGAGCTTTTCACCTCCGTACCATCCGGCCACGAACGGTGCCGCAGAAAACTTTGTCGGTACGTTTAAGGATAAAATTTCAAAAATTGTTCAAGGGGGAAAAAGTAGATACGGCAATTAACCAGTTCCTTTTTGATTATCGCAGTACACCGCATTGCACTACGAGTAAATCGCCGGCACAGCTGTTTTATAAGCGAGAGCTTAAAACACGGTTCAATCTACTCCGCCCTAACTTACGCGATAATGTTGCAAACAAACAAGGCTCGCAAATTGTTGCTAGCCCGCACGCGCGAAAGATTGAGTTAGATGTAGGAGATTCGGTTATGATGGACAATTACGGGGTATCAGGCGGAAAGCGCATCGGAGGCGAAATTGTAAAACGCTTATCACCGTCAACGTTTCACGTACAGTCTGAGTCTGGCATTATAACTGTATAGTCTACGCCTGTGTACGTTAATTTCCCTGGCCAGCTTCCCTACTTGATTCCTACTACACCCACGCAAGGCAATACCTTGCAAAGATTATTATTAAGGACTATATGAACAGAAGGCTTAATAACCTCCAAATTATGTATGTTGGACGGATGCTTATTTACATATTCTAATAAATTGTTGAATTTACTACTATGTTTTTTGTTATAAATATTATTAAATCTATGTAAAGTAAAGTCATAATAAGTAGAAAACATTTTGACAATTTCTTCAGAAGTTAATTCCGTAAATTCAGATACAATATTAGCAATGTTTTTCTTTAAAAAATTTATGTAAAAATTTACGTCCGAAATTTCAAATTTTAGAACCTTTTTTTGAATAAAAATCGAAAAATGATTGATTTTCTTCTTAAACGCGTTACTATACAATGTAATATCTCATAAAATTCTATTAGTATTAAAAATATATTTTGGCACAATATCATGCATTCTGCATTTTAATAAAAACTTTAATTTACAACAAGATAATAAAAAAACTAATTTGGCAGATAGGCTTATCTGCGAGTGTACGAATTGGAGAGCCGCTGGCCGGAGGAGGCAGATCTCCAACCTCTCATCCGTTGACTCCTTTGGAAAGCGCCTTTGATCTGACGCGTATCAAGACAGGTATATTTGTGATCAAATGCCAATTTTCATATATATATATATATATATATATATATATATATATATATATATATATAATATACATATTCAAAAAAGTCATAAGAATTAGTCGAAAGGCAATTAATACCGTAACCCTATTCTTTGAAATGCGGTCATTTAACGGGGATACGACCTTTATGGACATTTGCACACATATGAGACCCTTCTAGGAAATTCATACATACCATTTGGAAAATTAACCTGATATAGATACCCGACTATTATACGACGTATAGGTCGAAAATCATGCGCATTCAGTTCTATTAGTTTAGAACTATTTCGTATTCATTGTGACTCGAGCGTCACACTATGCTGACATTTTATTAGTAAATTCAGTCATAATTCATCTCTAATATACATGTGGATATTATATGTTAACCTAATTAAAAAATCGAGGTTTGATTGAGTTATCAAGTCAAGCGCGATCAGCTGTCTGCGGTCATTTTCTGGTAATAGCTGATATGAAACAGAGCATCAGAAAGAATCCGTGGTACCGCCAACTTAACTAGCATTCTGAAATACAGTACAAAACGTACCCCCAGTTTGACGTTCAGAGTGGAAACCGTCACACGTGTTCTTTTTCTCCTTCACCGGTGGCCTACGTCATAAAAGGTCTTGCATGGACTTCGATCGGCATCACGTTCGTATACACATATAGCGTATTGGACTAAGTGTACCAGTATAACTCCCCTCCTCTCTCTCTTCTCTCTCTCTCTCTCTCTCTTCTTCTTCTTCTACTTCTTCTTCTTCGCTTGCCTACGATGACTCGATGTACTGCAAGGAGACTACTTCACCTACACTAACGTCTCGCTATCGTAACTTTCTATAGACCCGGTCGTTGACACAGTTGTATACATATAGCGTACCGTCTCGACATACTAACATTATGGATTCAGATGCGCTTTATGTTTACGTAAATAAACAATAAAAACATTTTCTCAGTCGTAAAGACACCTTGGGCCAAGGAATATCGTACTCGCTTGGACTCCCTTCATCTCCGCATTATTGCAGAGGAGGAAGCTTCTATTTATTGACGTTGTGTTCTTGACAAATGTGATATGCCGTTTAATTAGATTCTTATTTCTGATAAGGGTGACAGTGATCACCGAAACGTAAAGAAAACTACTTGTGGTTTTCTTTATTTGTAAACCTTAACACTGAAAAATTAGTATGTGTCGGCGGGTAATTAATTTAATGTTTATTGGTTTTTAATTAATTGTTTATGTAAACAAACAGTAATAACAACTGTTAATTATTGCTTAATTGTATAAACAAATAATTAAGAAGCAATTAATATCAATATTAATTAATGTTTATTGGCTTTTGATTTATCGTTTATATAAATAAACAGTAATAAAAATCGTTAATATCTGCTTAATTACGTAATTACTTAAACAAACAATTAAAAAACAACTATTGTAATCTTAATTATCTACTTACAGGCCCCACATATACGGGGATAGAGTACGTCACTGGACGTCTCTCCATTCGCGAATATCTACTACTACATATAAATTATGATTCCAGAATTATTGATTAAAACGGTCAGTATTGATATGCTAATTACTCGGCGCTTATAAGAGTACAAAAACTGTATTTAGAATAATATAAACGTAGGATAGAATAGCTTTAATTTAAGCTTTGTTTCATACAAATGTGTACATTATATCCACAGTTATTTGCAATAAAAATAAAGACAAAAAAATGTGAAAAACGTCGGAATTGACAGGATTTTCTATTTTCTTTCTTTATTATTATTATCTTTGATCGTTATTAACTTTTGATAGAATGAAAATTTGTATACAAAGCAAAGCTTACATTGAAGCTTATTTCATCTACTCTATGTGAACTATGTCATGTGAAATGATTTTCGCACCCTTAGGAGGCGAGTTATTAAAATCTCAATAAAAACAATTTTTAATCAATAATTCTGTTATAGTAATTTCGTCGTAAGAAAAGTTATTTTTTTTATAGAATTTTTATTTTTTTATATACCGATAGAATTTTTTAACAAGTTTTTCTATGTCGATATAGTATCAAGTATAAAAAAATCTGGTCCCATAAATATGTTCTACAATTGTTTTTTTGGACGAAATTTTTTTCTGTAGAATTGCTCATACATTATTCATATATAAAATTATAATATATTGAATTGAATATTATTTATATAATTCTAAATATATACAGTAATGCAGGTTCTTGGAGCCTTTTTTGATTTAAACATATGTTTATGGCACCGTTATCGGTTAATGGAGCCCGGGATGTAGTACCCGAAATTGAACGGCTTGAACTCTGGACCAAATAATGCATCGATTAACCTTTGGAAGGTCATTGGTGCATTGGTTAAACCAAAGGGAATTCTTCTAAACTGCCACAATCCTGAGCTCGGCACTGGAAAGTCTATGTACCTTTTACTTGATGCTGCCATGAGAATCTAGAAATAGAACTCGGCCCTCGATTTTAACACTTCCACTCCTTGTCTTGAGAATTCCTCGCAGATGGGTGATGGAACATTTTCCACTGCAACGATAGTTCTCGATTTATCGGTTTCTTCATTCCATTCCCTCTCCAATTCGTTCGCCTCCTTCTGAGCCGGTATCCGACGTGGTCGCAATAGGGATTGCTTTTCACTCGACCCGGTGTCACCTAACTGGCTTTCCTCTTCTTCGGACTCGCTCTCGGAGAACATGGTATAGAGTGATCGCCTCTCACTTTCCGATGATCGTCCTAAATTAATTATACCCTCTCCAAAAAGCCTTCACTCGAAGTGTTTTCGACAGAGATCGCTTATCCTCTTCTGCTAGTTGTTCAGTATTAATGTGCTACTCTGATTCGTTGGGCATCTGCACCTGGAGGGGTTGCGACTGGGGACGCGTTTCCTTTCATGCAGTGGAATGGGGTCGCTCGGCCCTCACGATGAATGGTCCTGCTTCGTTGCTCTTTTTACATCTGTGAACACCCTGATTTTGAATGCCTCCAACTGGGGTTGACCTGCGTTCGATTTGGGTTGTTCTACTATTATTTGCTCTTTTGCTATCTGATACTTAAATGATTTGATTTGGGGTGGCTGCAACTGGGATTGCGTTGTCCCCCTTTCCTGTCATTTTATTACTTTTGTTACTTCGCTATCCTTCGCTGATCTCACTCTGTTTTCAATCGACTGCTTTTTCTCGACGTTATTCTTCCTTCTAGCATCTCCGATGGTCTCGATCGAAGACTGCTTCGTTTCCCGCTCTTGCAATTGCTTCACTTCCTCTACGGCTCCTTCTCGACCATGGGTAAACCTAATACTCGATAACGAAATTCCTAGCGTTGTGCAGGGGGCAGGGAACTTTCGTGCACCCCCGCTCTGCTATTTCCCAAACTGCTTCGGTAACTCGTGCATAGATCGTTCGTGCAATCTGCGAATATAGTACCTGCTCTGCCGCACACTACGCCACCAGGTGCGTTTTGTCCCGTAGCCTGTGGCATATCCCGTACTCTGTAATCCGCCCTGCGATGACCTATTTGGTTACACTTGTAGCATTGCCTTTGGGGACATTCCACCTCTCTGTTCCCTACTCCTCTGCACTCAAAGCAGGGTCCGTAAAATGATTGGTTGCCCTGGTTCCCAGGCGCGGAAATTCCCGCAGCACCAATTCCCGCTGTTGTACCCAATCTCGATTGACTAACCCCGCTCTGGTTATTTTGCCCTTCTGTTAGGCCTGTCTGTTGACTCTAACTTGCATTGTTGTTCCTTAGCCAATTCTGGTTATTGCCTAAGGTGTTACTCCGGTTTTGCCAGTTTTGTTGGCGGTTATTATCATAAACGTTTCCCCTTTGTGTCGCTTGAGCATAGATGTTGCTTGTTGGCGTGGGCCCTTGTATCTGAGATGCGATTTGTATTGCAGCGTGCACCGGTGCCTCCTTTTATGCTGCCACTACTAACTGTCTCGTCTGTTCCTTCGCCTGTGGTTTCCCTCTTCTCGACGGCTCTTCTTTTACCGCCGCCACTTTACTTGACTTAACCTCCTTTGACGTGGGTACGTACGCTGTCCCTTGAATCTTCATTTTTTCTTTGAATGGTGGAGGTTCCCAACGCTCGTGTAACTCTTTGTGCCGCTTCCACTCTCCACCGTAATGCTCGATGTTGTCTAGACTCCTCAGTATTTATCTTTCATATATTTCCTATTTTTCGACCTGATTTTCTGGTATGCTGTCGACACCTGCTCTCTCATCGAAGGTGGCTGCCTGAAGTGTGTAACAAAAGAGCCCCCACCGGATGCTCAAGAGCTCCACCAGGGTTCGGATGGGGGTTAGGTTTGTGATTATTATGAATAAAATAAATAGAGATGTTTATCTTAACGAAATTATAATACGAGATTTATTTATCTCGAAAATCCAACAAAATATTTACAACAGATTTAATAATCAATCTAATTAAACTTAATAGGGTTAGACGCGGAAACCGTTCCTTGTCTGGGTTGATCACCGAGATCTCCTTTAATCTATAACATAAAGACAGGCGGAAACCAAAATACATTAGTTAAATTACCTAATACTTATAACCTATTTAACGCGTACATAGAACATTAATCTAATTGCTTACAATATATATTTAACCTCTGCACTCGTGGAGGCGCGTCTCCACGAGGCCGCTTCTCGTATTTACTAATAATCCGGGAGCGCCCGTCTTATTAGTGTTTTCTCTCCGTCACACTGGAGTACCTTTCAAGGAGCACCATGGAAGGTTCTCCAGTGCACCAGACACGGGGGCACCCGTAAGTCTGGCCGGAGGTTTCCCTATGCTAAAATTCGGACTTTCGAACGAACGGGCGTGTGGCTGAAGAGCGCCTCAGCTCACGGCCCGGGTGCGTTTTTCTTACCGGTTCATCTACTGGTGGACCTCGAGCGGGGTGCGCCTCGCTGCGATATCCTTCAGCAGATGTACCGATACTTAACCGTCTGCACCTCAGGATACTGACCGAGGAGCGCCTCGAGTCAGGAGCCTGGATATGCCGGCGTGAGTCGTGTACGTAGCCACAGACTCCTCTACTCGTAAGCGCGATCGAGCGTGCTGGGACACCAACTCACTCGCTCAGCGCCCGCGAGTAGACTGCCGATCTCCAACTACTGCAGGCAAGAGGTTCGCTTTTCGCTTTCTCTCCCCACCGCGCTGCGTTTCTCGGGGCTGCAAGAGCGCCGCCGGTCAGTTCTGGCTAGTGCGCGCCGCCGGAGATATCCCCCGCCGCGCGCCGTCCGAATGCTGTTCGTTCAGCGGCGGCTACTGTCTACCTTGCGCTAGCCGCCCCACTTCCCTTCTCTCCGTCTCTCCTCCATCCTCCATCCGTTCGCTTTGCGTTCGTATTGAACGCACAGAGAATTTCCAGAGTATCGGTTTTATTTAACTTTAACTAATAATTACGACGAGGGGTACTTTCGTCGCAAGTGGCTGATAATACGTTTGAAGCACGAAATGAAGTTCGTAATTTTCTCTCCTGGTCCCTGAGTCCGTTTACGTAGATCGCTCTTCCCATCCTTGTGGTCGATTCTTCCCATATATTGATTTTTGAACGCTATCTTAAATTCTCCCCGAGACTCGATGTTCTAAAGCACCTACTCGCTGATTTTGTCAGCACGCATGATAGTGCTGCTATGAGTTGTCTATCAGACATCATAGCGCTCGTTCGACAATCGTTCACCTGCTCTATAAACTCTTTCGCTCCTTCTTTACTGTGGGCCTGTTCCGTGACGTTGACCTCTATGTCCTCAATGCCCCCTTCCTCTCACTCGATCGTAACTGTTATTCGATGCGCTGCTATCACTCCTGTTTCGACGATGGTCCCGACGATGACCATCTCGGTTACCTCGTCTGCTATAGTCTTCTTCGGAACTACTGCTACTAGCTCGCCTAATATTTCTATTTCTACGACCGTCTCTCGAACTGCTTCGGTAGTCTCTGTTCCTGCACCTCTCTCTCTCTCTCTCTCTTTCTCTCTCTCTCTCTCTCTCTCTCTCTCTCTCTCTCTCTCTTTCTCTCTCTCTCTCTCTCTCTCTCTCTCTCTCTCTCTCTCTCAAACTGCTTTTGCTATTTCTGTGTCTACGACTGTCTCTGGAACTGCTACAATGGTGTCTGCTTCGGCGACTATCACTCGATGTGCTTCTATGGTGTTTACTGCGGCGACTATCTCTCGAAGTATTTCTATTGTGTCTACTTTTGTTGTCCCTCTCTTGCCCCCGCTCTCGAGGTATTTCTCTGTCCCGGGGTGGACTCCTACTCCTCTGGCGTTGGCTTTGAGCAGGGTTTCTCATTAAACTATTCGCTTCTCCTCTTGATTCCGTATCCCTTAGATTATTCCAAGCCTTATGTCTCTCCTCCTCCGTAACTGATCTGCTCAAGGTTTTTTCTTGTGGTCGCACTGGCATTCTTCGCTCTCTTATTGGTGATCGTAGCTACCATCTTGCATTGTCCCTTCGTTCTCTCGACGTATCAACCTCCTCTTTGTCCCATAACTCGATATGGCGAGGCGGAGTCAGTCTGCGTCTTGGACTATGTCAACTCGGCGTTTCCTGTATGTTCAGGTTCCCATAGTCAGTATCTAATTGGTTCAATAAATCGCTGGTTATCGGGTATTTGGTTGGCAAGTCTTTCCTTCTCCTTCCCGTTAGATTATTCTGCAGCATCTGACCATCTATCCTTCAAGTGGCTATGGCCCCAATGGAAGTACTGGTTGTTGTAATGATAGTCGTTTGTGGCGCTGTAGAAGTAGTTGTGATAGTTGCCGTCATGGCTGTTGTAGTAGCTACGGTAGTTGCTGCTGACGTCCGATCCGTCATCACATTCGGTTGCTCCACCAGTCTCTGCGCCGTCATTTGAACCTCCATGCCACCACCTTGCCCATCAGCATAATCCTCTGAAAAATCCACCACCGGGGATGGCAGTGTCGTTCCCCCTGCTGCTGCCTTTTCTTCATCGACCACCGGGTACCAGGGAACATCGCTGAGCTTCCCAGTACGCCTAAGTCCCGCTCCAAATAGTCTTTCCTGCCTCACATGTACGCTTCCCCCTATGTTCAGTCTCAATTCTTCCAGTCATGTAGTTATTTCCGGCTCCGACATTCTACGTATATCTCTGAGTATGCCTCTAAACTCTCTCGATCTCCTCACAATGTCTCTCATTTTAGCTGCGCACCCTTCCATCTTTCTTCTTTCTCAGTTAGCCTTCCCTTAACTTGAAAACCGGTCAATTTCACGGTCTACACACAAATGGGACAAGGTCTATATTTATTTCGACTAAGGTCTACACAGAATTTGGACAGGGGCTTAATTACACACACAGATTGTATATACCCAATTAAAGGTAGAATCACTAAAACTCGATTTTATTTCTGTCTGAAAGTACCCTGGCCTGAAATAGCAAGTGAACAAAAATCTCTTCTTCCTAAACTCGAGAGTTCAATCTGAAAAGAAATCTTTCTCTGAAACAGACAACACAATTTCTTGATTTAATCCTCGTGGTCTGAAAAATAAAAATTTGTTGACCTGTAACAGACAAAAATTCTCCACCTGTATGGTCTATACCTAATGGTATATCCTGTAGTTATTCCAATAATTCTCAATAATCTGTGTGTCTATATCTGGTCCTATTATAGGGTTAATAATTTGTCATGGGGCTGGTACGGTTACCACATAAATTCTCCACCAATCACCAATACACGATAATGCCTCAACCACAGAAAAATAATAATACAACCACAATAATATTAATAAATAAAAATAATCGATATGCAATATTGTTACAATAATATTAACAACTTCTATGCTCTTTGCGTATATACAACAACAAAAATAAAAATAAACCTGGTTAGATTTCCTTATTGTGCCGGAGAATTGTCGTGTATTGCTCGTGCTTCACTATAAATAATGGAAAAAACAAGTTAAATGCTACGTCCTACTTCTATCCGATCGCACGCCAAACAAAAAAAATTTAGGGTTCCAGTGTTCGAGAGAAAGAAAAACTACATTTCAAAGTCCCCACGTATAAAATTTTTCGAAGTCCCAAAAAAACGTTTTCTATGTTCTGGCTCGCGGAAAGTTTTCTAAATCAGCACGCCCATGTTTGCGGCTATGTTTCACGTCCGTGTCTATGGCCTACAGGGGTGATGAAAAAAAAGTTTCCTACTTTTTCCATATTTTCTCCGAGCACTCGAAGATTAATTTAATTAATTAATCAGCATTGCTTCACGTTGGGCGCCATTTATGATGTAGTATTTGTTGTCTTGAATACCATAATTATTATTATTTATTGTGAAGCAATAATCTCTATTTTCCCTCTTATATACCAACTAATTGATAGACTCCTCTGATCCCAAAAGGAGTTTCGTTGATCGACGCCAGGACACTTGACGAAACCCTCGTTGTACTGCCTTCGAATGCTGGAGCCGCTTATTATTATTGTTATTAATATTATATTTTCCAGTCAGCAGAGATACGTATATATATCTATATAGGTGCATGCAGGACTTAGAGAAACTATTGCATTTTACAATTAATCCTATACATTATTTAATATCTGTAAAATTAGCGCGTATTCCCAAAAATACTACCGCCGATACTATAATATTGTTTATACGACTTTACCCATAAAATCAATCTAAGTTACCCCCTTTTCTTTCTCGACGCGATTTATTAATTATACTGGGCCCCTGTTACAACCCGAAATTTATTAAACAAATCAACGTAATTATTCTCGCACTTCTATTTACAATAATTACATCCCGCCATACGTTTTTTCCGTATGCAGGCCTGTTGCCGCCGCAGCCAATCGGGTGCCATCATTCCGCCGCTCGAACCGGCCCACTAATGTTGCTGCTGCTGCTATAGCTGATCCGCGGTGCCTGATCGCCTGTCTCTATCTCAATCTCTCTCTCTGCTGTTGTCCAAAACGAAAGAACGGAAGGACTCGACAGCTGCTCCGTCGCCTGGGCCCCCTCGTGCCCCTCAGCTTTTGGCTGCTGGGCATTTTCTGGCCTGTTGTGGATGAGCTGCTGCTGCTGCACCTGCAATGTGTGTGGTGGTGGTCGCGTGCTTGTGTGCGTATGTCGCGTTGACATGCTCCCCCGTGTAACATAAAACCATACGTGTGCGATTAATAATAATCATTATTGCATTAATCACGTGCGTTCGGTGTCGGCGTGCATGCGTAACTCTGTCCATTCCTATTCCCTTTCATTGTTAATAACAACATTCTCCGTTGTTACCCCCCCCCCCCTCAACCTCACCTGACCTAACTTAACCTACTCCGAAGCCAACTATATGCTGCTAAATTTAGCATTTTGTAACGATGTTGACGGACTAATAAATGAATACAAGTGCGTTAAGTATGAAGCTAGTGACTGGCGTCTATTTATAGATTCTCCGACAAGAAGTTTAAAAGTGGTTTTGCTTCATAATGGCAACATATATGCCCCTATACCAGTCGGTCATTCCATTGTGTTAAAAGAAGAATATCATAAACTTCATTTTCTGCTCGAGAAATTGAATAATGATATTCACGTCTGGCAGTTGATCGGAGATTTAAAAATAACGACAATTTTATTAGTCCAACAAAGTAGATTCACAAAACATCCATGCTTTATTTGTGAATGGGACAGTCGAGACCGAAACCAACATTATGTGAAAAAAGACTGACTACTCAGATCAAATTTAACTCTAGGTACTAAGAATATTATTCACGAAACTCTTATCTCTGTACATAAAGTCATCCACATTAAGCTAGGTATGGTTGATCAAAGTAATGAAGAACTTACCAGCAGGATGTCGTGCCTTTATGTACATCTTCGAGAAGTTTCCAAACCTTTCTGAAGCTAAGATCAATGACGGAGTCTTCGATGGCCCACAGATAAGAGAACTGTTGAAGGATGAAGAATTTGAAAAAAGAATGCTACATAAGGAGCGAGCGGCAAAGTTTCAGAGAAGTTCTACAAAAATTTCTAAGAAATATTAAAGATGCTGATTACAAAAATATTGTAAATAGAATGTTAAGCAATTTTAGAGAAATGAGATGTCTAATGAATTTAATAATCAGCGGGGAACAGGTAACAGGTTATGGTGGTACCCCATAACTTAGAAACGTTATACGCAACGTTATATGAGGTATTTTCATTTGTTGCCTGCTTTGCTGTGTATTTATTTTGAAATCCTCCATACGTGCCCAATAACTTTTGTATAGGTCATTACCTCGATATTCGCAAACCATGACAAGCTACTAGGTTCAGTAGTTCTAAAGAATATTCTCGACTTTTCTGTGACCTCTAGAGGTCACTGGAAACCGTGGGTCAAACTATATTCGAACGTAAAATTTCTCGCTCTTTCAGAATCCGAGGTCAAAAATATGATATCTCTCTAATTAACGAAGTTGATCTTCAAATTACCTTCATCCTGACATGTATATGTCATAAGGACCACGGATTCGTGATCAGAACACCCGAAAACATATAGATTACTTAGATTGGTCGAAGGACTTTTCCGATTTCATTTTGAGGTCCTGTGTTATTAATAAATATCCATTATATTATTAATAATTATTAATTATATCAAATATGTTCAATAAGTTATGCATAACATTAATTATTTAGGGAAATTAAATGTTGTCGAAAAACGTGGAAAGCACGCAAAGTAACTCAAAAACATATCTAAGAATACTTCGATCATGACCAAAGAACGTTGGCATTCTATTCCAAATAAAATATCTCATTATTGTCAAGGAAAGTAATATTTTCGTAATTCTAATCTTAACATACCAGTACTGTATAGCGCCTTCAAAGAATATTATACCGAAAAAACAGGACAAGAATTTTCTATGAAATATAGAACTTATCACAGATTCTTCCCGTAAAAATTCCAAATATTCTTTTCGGTCTCCAAGAACAGACATATTCGACTTCTGTGCTAAATGCTAAATTAAATCTGAAGCTGATGTCAATCGTGAATGCAAAATGGATTATACTGAACATTTGAAAAAAGTACATGAATATGAAGAATGTGAGAAATAATTTATACCGAAAAATACCTCATTAAATAAAAATTCACCTAATAATAACGGAAATTCAGCACCAATTGATACCTCAGTACTTGAATTTGATAATGCGCAAAATTTGATGTTACCAAAATCAAATGTCCACTCCCACTACTACAAACGAAATTTAAGTTTATACGTATTTAATGTTCATTGTTCCAATTCTGCATGTAGCTCTTTGCATGATTTGATTTAAAAAAATTAGCTTATATTCCAAACTATAAGAAAATAATATTAGTTTCTGATTCAGCTGGTAGTCAAAATAAAAATGCACAAATGCACAAGTTTTGACTGTGGTTAACAGAAAATATACACATTCATATTACTCATATTTGTCCGGTACTTGGCCACAGCTACAGTCAATGCGATCGCAATTTTGGTATGTACGGTTCAATATTAAAGCGTGTATATATTATTCAAACAGCTACTCAGTATATTCTTATTATGAACTAGCGCGCCACACGTGACCTTCGGCCGCATGTGACTTGCCTTCTCCGAAGCGCGAAGCACTCGCTCTTAAGCTCCTCCGCGCCTTGCATCGCATCGAGAGGCACGACCGAACTCGGCTCGCGCGAAGTGCTATACTAAAGCTTACATTTAACGCTGACACTATTATCTGTTTATTTTTACAGAAATCAGTAAAAGAATATTGTTTTTTTTTTTAAAGGGGACATCTTTAAATAATTTTAAGATCGATTGGGCGTACTGCAATTGTTATTAAATGATGTGCATGAAAAATCGTTTTTTAGGCTGTTTCTTGTGTAAAATCATTTTTTTTTAATATTTGGTACCATAAAAAGTTATGTCTTTTTGAGATCTTCAACTTTTTCATTAAATTTTTTTATGTAAAAAGCATACCTGCAAAGTTTTATAGTAAAAACCTGCATTTTCGATGTCAAAAATCGTTTTTGGACTATTAACTTGATTTAAAAGCATTTTCGCGTCTTGGTGGCAAGAAAAGAAAGTTGTATTTTTCAAAGATCTACAACTTTTTCCCGTAACTTTTTCATGTAAAATGCATAGATGTAAAGTTATATGGTAAAAAGCTGTTTTTTCGATGTTAAAATTCGTTTTTGGCCTGTTAACTCGAGTTAAAAGTATTTTCATAAATAGATGTCAATAGGAGAAAGTTGTATTTTTCAAAGATCTACAACTTTTCTATGTAACTTTTTTTCGTAGAATGCTTAGTTTTCAAATTATAGACCAAAAACCGTTTTCAGTGATTTTTTATAGTCGCCGCATTCAGCGTATATTTGCAGGATTAATCTCAAAATAGGACCATCAAGTTGTTATACTTAGGAGAGTTTCCAAAAAAATGTTGAGCCTGATCCGCTAAGATTTCGCGGAGATAATCGTGTAACATTAATTTAAAAAAAAACACGAATTACACGTAAAAATAAGCAAAAAATGCTCGCAATTTAAAAAATACGTACATGATCGGGATAAAAAAAAATAGAATTTCATATTGTGCTGAAGGAGATCTCTTCTAAAATTTCAGCCCGATTGGTCAAAATTGCGCGAGATATCCTATCGCACACATTTTTCGCTAACGAAAATATAAGGCACTTTCGTGTCGCGGTCGTGCATAAAAAGGGAAGAAAAAATCCTAAACCATTCGATGCTGAATTGGGTATTTATCTATTAAAAGATTGATGTTCGGCTTTAAATAGTTTATATCCCAAAACGCCTAAACTAAAAAATTCACAATTCTAAAATATGTAAAATTGCAATACTTGCAAAATAATGCTGTTTTGGCCTATATGAGATACCACAGTATTCATTACACGTATTAGGTATATAGGGTATATATAATATTAGGGTAGTCCAGAAAACAATTTCTTTTTCAACTTACCCTTTCAAAAGTTGATAAATGATATAAAAGAAATTATCAATTAAGCAAAATTTTAAGAGGAGGCGCCGCAATTTTACAGGTATTTATTATGGATTAACTGTTTGCCATTTAAATCTTCTTTATCAAATGGTGAGGGGGCTCAAAAAATCAAAAGGAAAAAATCATTTGTTATGTACTTTTTGACACTGAATTGAAAGAAAAATATAAGTTTAAACCTATTTCACCATATTTTTAGATTTATCGGCATTTTAAGTACGTAAAATCAGTAAAAAACGGGAAATTTTATTTTAAAATTGAATTAACTGTGTGTTCAAAAATATTTTTTTTAATAAAAATAGTCAGTTTTTATGTATTTTTTTATACTGAATTGAAAAAAAATGGAATTTTTAACCCTAACTTATAATACACTCAAATTATTATAGGCATTTTTATTAAAATAAATCAATAAAAGAAGAAAAATTTATTCGACAATTTATTAAATTTTATGGGATAACTATTTTGTATATGAAAATAGTAATTTTTTATATATTTTTGTATGCTTAATCGAATAAATTCTATTTATAATAAAATATAATATTAAAGCTATTTTAATCTTTATGTAGTAGAATTATTTTTGTTCTTATAGAAAAAGTATATAAATAATTCGAACAAGACACCTTTAAACCCTAAAAAATACTTTATTTATGCGCTGATAACAATTTTACCTTTAAACGCAACCATTCTGAAATTTTTCTTACTATAGATACTTGATATTCTCTGTAATTTTTCCGTTGTATCACCTTAAAATCTTGATCCTACGCGTCACAATAAATTACCGTTGGTAATACCTTATTTATTAAAGGAACTTTGGGGCGTGCATGAATGCAGATCATACGATAAATAACATTTCTTTCAGACGGTTAAATGACGCCTTTTCAAATGTACTAAAACTTTAACTTTGCATTTTTTCGTAATTTTTTTTTTTCACAAGGTTCCAATATTATTTAATTTTATTAAAAACATGTTTCATAAAATTGGATCCTTGTCCTAAAAAAAAATAAAATAGGAAATTTTACGTAAATATGCTCGGTTTTAGTTTTAGTACATGTGAAATAGCGTCATTTAACCGTCAAAAAGAATAGTATATTATCTACCTAGAGTGAAAAGTAGCCTTTTCTTGCCCGCGTGTGGTTTATAATACGAGCGGAGGCGAGCAAGCACGAGCTGAAGGCGAGTGCGTATTGCGAGCCAAAGACGAGTATTGCAATAACACAAGGATAATACACCATACTTTTTGTCATATATGTCTTGATTTTGCGTTTTTTGTATGCCTCTAAAGCGGGTATAATTGTGGCTATTTTTCGAATCGGTGTAAATATATATATTTATAAAACCAAAATAAAATATCAATAAAATTTTTTCCAAAATTGTTAAAAATTTTCAAAATTTCCAGAATTTTTTTAAATTTTCCAAAATTTTCAAAATTTTTAGATTTTTAATATTTTAGAAAAATTTTCATATTTTTGACAAATTTTTAAGCTTGCACTCACGCACGCATGCACGCACACATGCACGCAGGCTCGCATATCCTCACGAAAAAAACACCCAAATTTTCAGTGTTTACACCGAATATTGGGTATAAACTCCTAAAATTTTAGTATAAACACCGAATATCGTTTGTTGACACTAAACGTTTAGTGTACACCCATAATTTTCGGTATGAAACACCCAAATTCAGTTTCAACACACAAATTTTTAGTGTACGCTTTAAACTTTCGGTATGGAGCACTAAATTTTCCAGCGTGAACACCTAAGTGAATCTTCAGTATACACCCATAAATTTCGGTGTGAAGCACCCAAATTCATTGTCCACACTTATTGTGAACACCAAAAATTCACTGTTAACATTCAAACATTCAGCGTACACTCACAATTTTAAGTGTTTGCAGTTCTTACATGTAACAAATGTTTAAATAATACTTTAAAATTCTATTTTTGATAGCATCGATTTGTTGTAAATATATATCTAAAAATACATATTCTGTGGTAGATTTTAAGTTTAATATTTGACAAAAACCGAAAAAAAATTTTAAAAGCTTGTAAAATAATTATTTCTTAAATAGCTATTAAATTTGAATGTAAAATAATAAAAATATTTAATATTGCCAAGTAAATTAGAAAGTACGAAGGAAAGTTTAAAAAAAGTTTTTTTGTTATAACATCGTATGAATGGTTAAAAAATGTCAAACCCAAAATAAATTTTATTTTGTTATTATATTTGTCCTGAAGGATACATAACTATTGAGCATGATGCTCTGCAAACTTACAATTCAAATAAAACTTAACCAGACATAAATTAAGAGTAGTTTATGTTGAATTTAAGTTCATTTTTTAACAAGAGTTATCGACTCTACGTTTTTATTTTTAAAATAATTTGTAAATCTTTTTATGGAAAATACGATACGTTAGGTTCTCTTATTTATCAATAAGTAATAACTCAAAAAATTTTAATCGATTTCATTCATTATATCACTAAAAAGTTTAGGTTCCTGACTGATGGATACGGTTATTTATAACAATGGTCCAAAGTTCGTAATGATAATATGAATGGAATCGCTAAAAAATTTTTGTTCATTGCTTATTGATAAAAAATGAGTTTGACGCATCGATCTACCGTAAAAAGGTTTACAAATTATTTTAAAAATAAAAAACTATAGAGGCGGCAACGTAGGAATCTTGTCTTTCCTTTCACATTCTCTTAATTTACGTGTATTTTGGAGGACGTATATGGCTATAACGGGTAATATATCAAAAATTATTTTATGTTACAACGGTTAAGAAACATTGCTATTATTATCTTTTTATTATCTCATGAAAAGATGCATTTTGATTTTAACTTCTTTTTTTAGATAAGAAGTAGCTAAAATCTATCAGTATGAATATTTTATCAGAAACATATTATATCGATAGTTATAAATAAAATTTTCTGACAGTTATTTGACTCCATTTGGCATGTACATACTTAAAAGCTAATAACTCCACTTTTTTGTTAAAATAAAAAAAAAATTTAAATAACAACTTAATATAAACAAACATGGTATTCATCATTTTATTAAATTGGTTCGTAGTCTCAATATTAATAATTTTATTGACAAAAATATGTACCTTATAAGGAGGTTCATGCGACATGGTCAGATTAAAATTAACGTTTAGGTAAATACGTAGCTGAGTTTTCTCTGTTTTGTTAAAATAGAGAGAAAAATTAGATAATTTTTTGCTATATAAATAAATGTTTTATAAATTTACTGTAAAAAATTGTTAAAAATTTCATACAATTTAGGAAGATTGTCATAAAGATAAGGTAGTAACGAGATAAGGAGAGAATTAAATAATTAACGATTCTTTAAAATATAATGAATTGTTATTTAAACTAACCGTACAAATTTCGAACAATTAAAATATTTTTTCAAAATGATATGGTAGTTTATAGAAAATTCAGATTTTTAACTTTAAGTACATATCAATTAATTTTTAAAACAAAAGCGTTTTTGCATACTCTGATACAAAAGAAACACACAATTTTTCGGTGTCAACACCTAATTTTGAGTGTAACGTAATATATATACATATTATACGTACACAACAGATGTATAAACTATTACTGAAACACGTAATATAAATGTATAATACATATATAGATTCTTCAATTAAACTCTATTATGAGGTACAGTCGTATTTGCGACGAAGAATTTTGGTCGCTAATAACGCTACTGATTTTGAATCTCCATCGTGGTGTAGTTAACGGTGACAGCAACTATTGATCAAGGAAGTTAAGCAGCGTTGGCCACGGTTAGTACTTGGATGGGTGAGCATTTAGACAAAATTGCAAAAGAAGATTAATTACTTTATTATTTTTTTTAATGCCAAACTATTAATAGTAATACTCCTAGTATAACTAATAAACGTTAATTTTTTTTTATATTTTTAAAAAAATAATGAACTGCTTTATTTTTAGGTACACCCAGCGTACACCCAAACTTTGGTGTACACGTAAATAGGGTTTTTTGGGGAGTATGAAATCACATTATATGTTAGGTGTTGATTTTGGTGTTCTTTAAGGTGTCATTGTGGATGTTTTTTCGGTGTTTCTTTCGTGCACGTACATTCTTATATTCAAAATATCGATTTTGAAGTGTTGCAACGTTAAAGTTAAGGATATTATTAAGAATCTATAGTAAAAAAAATCAGAACTTTTGCTTTTAATTATTGAAAATTTTGGGGACTAACAAAAAAATTATTCTTTTAGGCCCCACCTTAAGGTAGGACTACGGTAAAAAGACAACCTTATTTTATTGTTCAGTTTTATGAGCTAAAATTGTGAAGGCTTATGTCGAATGATATTAAGGGGTAACACTACTCTAGGATTAAAAAAAACGTTTTTTTTTGCTTAAACAATACTTTAGGGTCATTAAAACAATATCCAATTGGTTCTATGGTAAAAAAAAGATAATTGTAACAGCTTCAATTTTCAATTTTCTTGACGCGCCTCGGAGTGTGCGTTTAAAGCATATGCGGTACCGCTCCGACTTTTTGCTTTTACCTGTTGAAATATTAAATACCTTCCTTACTTACAAGGTAAAAGGTCATTAGGTTACCTTTCGTGGTCACCAGGGTGCGCTGATACTATCTTATGCATATACATATCTTATATGTACACTACAATATACGTGTATGTGTGAGTCAGTACAGCTGTGAAGTGACGCCGAGTCAGACGCCCCTTTTTTTTGTTGTTGATCTTTTTATTTTTTATATAAATAATCATCAAAATACAGTTGTTTTATAGTGAATTATCAATAATAATCATACACTAAACAAAATGAGTGATAAAAAACCTCAATATAGTGGAAAGAAATCCGGACGGGGAGGTACCTACAATGCTAAAAAACGGAGCATTTCAAACCGCGCTCCGCCATTGAAGGCAAAAGCTACTGAAGATTTATCAAACTAACCTTCTAACCTCCACACAATCAAACTCTTGTTTATGAAGAGTTAACCAGTGACGATCTTCTTACACGTTGCCTTGGCGGATTCATTCAAAATACGAATGAAAGCTTTAACGCAACCGTGTGGTATATGGCACCTAAATCTTCCTCCAGTGGTAAATATATACTTGATATAGCAGTATACATTGCTGTAGGTATCTACAATGATGGTTTGTCAAGTATCAAGCGTCTCATGCAAAATTTGGGGATGAAAGTAGGGCCAAATTGCTACAACTTCTGTGTGGAAGCTGATGAGCGTCGCATCAAAATTTTCGAACGATCGCTCACCGATGCTGCAAAAAAGGCTCGGTTGGACTTAAAATTAGTCAGGAAGGAGAACAAAGAAGAGAATATCAATTTAGATGGCCAAATGTATGGTGCAGGCATCGCAGATTAATGGTAAAATGAAATTTTTCAAGAGCTTAGTACTTGCAAAACTTTAAACGCGTTTTTCTCAAAACTACTATTTTCAAACTGGGCGGAAACGCTGCTCGAAAACCGCTAGTAGTATGTTATGGGGAGACGTAAAGAATGAGTTATCCCTGCGCGACCCTCTTATCTTAATGGTTTGTTGATAAGATAGGTTATCATAATAGTTGGTTGATAAGATAAGGTTATCTTAATGGTTTGTTGATAAGATAAGGTTATCTTAATTGTTTGTTGATAAGATAAGGCTCAAGGTCACATTCCATAGAGGTTTAACTTACATTCATTGCTTTTTAATTGTTTATGTATGTAAACAATCAGATAAGAGATGTAAACAACCTCCGTAAACAGGTAACTTATGACTACGCGACTTCAAATATAAGAGGCGAAGGGTGTTTACATCACTTATCTGTTTGTTTATACAAATAAACAATTTAAAGTAAATAATAAGTGACACCTGTATGGAATGTGATATTGAGCCCCACCTTGTCAACAAACCATTAAGCATTAAGTCGTGACGGGCTGGCATTACTATTAGTTTACATAACATTTTACAAAGTTTTAATACATTAAATATTTTTAATGGTATTAAAAAATTATGCAATGTAAAAATTTGAAAACTAATCTTTATAAAAGTAATAATTACTAATTTTTTAAAAACGTTTAAAAAATAAAAATAAAAATTTAAATAATATAATTTTTAAATAATTTTTTGCAAATCTTATAATTTTTAAAATCTAATCAAGATTCAAATATTTAAAAAATTTAAAAAATTTCAAAAGTTTAAAAAATTTATAGATTTTAAAATTAAAAAATTCTAATTTAAAAATTTATTTTGTTAAAAACTGCGCTCTCAATAAAGCGAGTATGAGTTTTCTGTAAAAACAATACCTTCAATTTCTTATACTGGAGGGTTACTTAATCTCCATATGTCACATCCAGCACCTCGATAGAAGGACCGTATCTTAACTGCGGCAGGAAGCGCGAGAAAAAGCAACCGGAGCGCTCACCCGATACTTGTGAACAGTCGCTGAGACGTTTCCCTTATCGCATGTTAATATAATGCTTCGAAACGTATACATCCTGAACCAGTAAAATTTCGTAAACATGCACAACATATGACACTCTAGGAGCGCACTTATCGCTTACACAGGATATTTAATATTATTAGCCTAAACTTTATCCGACGAGTTACTTTCGTCGTTTACACACAGATAAGGTACCCATGTCGAGAGAATCGATGAACTTATCGCTTGCATGAAACTGTCGAGCGCATCATCTGCGGAAGAATCGTCGAGATTATCTTATACTCAGGATGTTTAATATTGTTACCTTAAACTTAATTCGGTTGTGTAGCTTTACAATGGCTCGAGAGCTGTGCTTTTTTACCCAGATAATATTACGCGAAAAAATATTCATACAAATTCGACATCACAAACAGGATGTCTTAATGCTTTTAGATAAAAATTATTTATTTGATATGAGTGTAGGATTCGCACGCCATATCACATTGTAAAAAGACGGATTGAAATCCTCTCTCTTCCTTGATTTTGTAGAATATATAATTAATGCAGTAAGCTTAAGGATTCAGTAACCATGAGGACTGTGCGAGGGATAATCATGGCTCCTATGTATAACGTAGCAGAGGAAATATTACGTAGGGTAGTAAAACGTATCGCTGAGAATCTACGATACGAGATAGTCGTAGTTCGACACAGGTGTAATTTATACTGGCGCAGATGTGTCAGTCGTATGGTGGGTCCACAGTTGAAGCACGAATTTTGGAAGTTGTTGAGTTGTTGCGGACCGCGAAAAATAGCTCGGCTGTACAGAACTATTTTTAAGAATTCAACCTTTGCTGTGAGATGTGCAGCCTAATTTTTAATTTGAAAAAAACATCTCTCATCTACCTGTACTGAGCATTGTAATGTATTCATTCGAGGAAAATAGTGGTGAGTAAATTATAATATGTTTTTAAGAGTTACAAAATTATAAAGATAATATTTTATCAGATTATAATTAAAAATTTATATTTTGTTAAAAACTCTTTTTTAAAGTTACATATTAAATATCTACATTTTTAAAATTTTTAAAGTGTAATCAAATTTTAATTAATATAAGTGTATTTTTAAATAATAAAATGGAAACTAATTTTTATTTGTTAAAAATTATTTTTAAACCCCTTTTTTTAATTGACATTTTAAATGCTTACATTTTTAAAATGAGAAATTTTACACAAACTATCGAGCTTGAAAAAATTAGAAAATGTAACTAAATTTAAAAAAAAATAAAAAAATTACCCTGGCAGAGAAATGATCTCAGGTTCGAGGTTTGCGAGGTCTGTATCATGACCGTTACACCATTGATATGTGCGTGCGCGCAGAATTTTATAGGTCTTGACATAAATTACGTAAATTGGCGTATTATTAAAATTAAAAATATTTAAAAAAGTTTTAAAACGTTTTAATTAAATTTAAAAACATTATCTATCATATATTATTTAATAGGAATAAGAAAAGAAAAAAACGAACACATTGGGAATCGATCTCAGGTCCGCGGCGTGCCAGGCGTGTACTTTGACCATTATACCAATGATGTATGCGGGAGCGCCGAATTTTATATATCTTGCCATACATGTACTTTGACGTATTTTATAAATAAAAACTTATTTAAAATGTTTAAAAAGATTCTATTAAATTTAAAATCATTATCATATATTATTTAATAGAAATAAAAAAAAAAAAGTCAATTGTTATTATTATGCTTATTAATATCAATGTAAATATTAAACAAAAATTTCAAATAAAAAAATGTACCAAAACGTTTTAAAAACAATATTTAATTAAATTTTGATTATATTTTTAATTTTTTGACTTATGTATACGCGAAATGCAAACTAAAATTTAACAACTTTTAAATAACATTTTTATATTTTAAAATTTTAGTAATTTAAAAACTTAATAATAATATATTTCAACAGTTATATCATATCAAAATGTACATTAATTTAGTTTAAAGATATATTTGTATTTTTAAATTTATGTTTTTTAAGCTAAGGAAATATTACTCAGAGATTGTAGTTCTGATACGAGTGATATGGATGTATCTTTACACACATCCTCCGAACGTTCAAATTCGAGCGAGTACTCTGATGAGGAGGTGGAGGAGGAGTTAGTGGAGGGGGTGGTAGGACTGTGTATGGAAACCAATGAGCGTCAGGAGGCGGAGGAGGAGGTGATGTTAGAGAGCGAAGAGATAACTACGATTACAAGGGAAGAGATGACATCAGAGGAGAGGGATAGGATAGAGATAGATTCCGAACCCAGTGTCAGCGACCAGTATCCCATAGATAATCGGCGCGACGGTGGGATCCGAACTCGCTGACACACCCCAGAATCCTGTAAATAATAACGGCCACCAGGAAAATGAGATGCTGACCAGCGAATCGGAAGAAGAAGAAGAAGAAGCTACTTCTTCATCTGAGGAAGAGGTAGTGAACTAATCTACAGCCTTGGATAACTTACTAGTCACCAGCAGAGAGCCTAAATACGCAGTTTTGCGACTTTTACATAATATAGCTACAATCCCACAAGCAAATAACAATGACGAAGATAACGATTAAGTAAGTGCTCCATTGCAAGCTGATCCCTGTATGGTCAGAAGACAGCTGATCCGCCATTTTGCTATGAGAGGGTAAGAACAAGACGAGAGAAACTATTATCAGATTCAAAGACCTGGCGATCGAAGGATGACATATCATCATTTCGATAAAAACAATGTACGAGATCGTACAATAAATGAACGTAAGTATATTATTTTTACTTCTAAGAAAGCTGCAGCAGCAATTTTATTTTTCTTTATTTTTTCTGAAAGTTATTCGATGAGGCGGTGACAATTTTCATAGATTACCAGGGGATTTACTCGCAGAAGTGCAAAGAATTATTTATGTCCGACGAGCCTAAGAAATTAGATTGCTTTACGATTTATATCTCGATAAATAATCAGTACTATACACTGAAGAGGATTTATTAGATCTTTTTTTACGCATTAAAGGAAGTTTTTCCGGTCCACCTGAAGAATAATTTTCTAGAATATGTAAGATATTTTTTAATACAAACTTGTACTTTTATAATAAAATTACAGAACACCTAAATTTGTCTGATGATTCTTGTACATCGAACGCCTCTGAATTTCCATTATCATCATCATCTCAATTATACTACAACTCAGCAGAATCAGATGATTATTACGCCGACGAGAGTTTGGTCTCAATGCAAATTGGTGGGGGTGTTAATAACATCAGTGCCGATAGCAGAGCCTATGGAGATGTCTTTACAGATTCAGAGTTAGACAGTGGTCAAAATCGAACATGGCGAAGGAGGAGGAGGAGGAGGAGGAGAACGTACGGAAAAGAGTTGAGAACGAGGGTAGAAAGGAATTCATCTTCAGGGTGAGCGTTTAATTTTTTTCGAAAATGAGCATCATTACATTGCTAAATATAGGTTAGATGGTAGACGTCTTTTGTTAAAAATACTTCCTCCACCGACTGATAATACTATTAACCCCATTTTATGGTTAGAACTAGTTATACGAGATATTTATTCATATTTAATTTCGTTGGCGCATGCAAATGATATGATAGGTGTAGCTGTAAGGAGTGTAAATTTTGCACGTGGTCCAGGTGGCTTATCACTTCGACCAGTCAACAATTTTTCTTATAACGACTTATAGACTTTGACAAGCGGGTTGACACAGAGTAACGATGCATTTCAAATAGATGAAAGTTTTATTTTAACAGTATCACTTGTGAATGTACCAAATGGCGAGGGGGGCTGTAAAGGTCGAAAAAAGTTGACTATCGACGTGGTAGGTCAAAGATCTTTCATTTCTATAATAAATAAGGATAATATGTATTTACCAAGGGCATTGGTTGTAGGCGAGATATTTATAACGTACACAAAATCAGCCACAGTTGCTACTCGCGAAAACTGGTTTAATATACGTGACAGTTGACATTCAATGCAAAAAATTTATGCTAGACTTATTCTTGCTGGAGTTAATGTTCTGATTCCAGAAAATGGATACGGTATGCGCGAAATTGAATCTTTCCAAGATTATTACTCTGAAAGAGATAGCAATCGTGATTTATGATAGTCTACTTTCGGAAATGGTGAATCTCCTTTTTTTGATGGTCGCCCATTTATGAATAATACTGTTTACGATGTTACGTGGTGCACAAAGAAGGCATTTTGATACTATATTAAATTTGACGGGTGCAGCGCGTAGTAAATTTTTCTGTGAACATTGTAATTAAAGATATCAATACGTCGGTGAGCACAGATGTACAGCACAATGTCGAATGTGCTTTTGTAAACCAACATGTTGTTATGAAAGAGTAGATTTGATAAAATGCGAAAATTGTAATCGAGATTTTTTCGGTCAAATGTGCTTTGACAACCACACAAAACATGGTTCATATAAGAAAAAGAATAAAAAATTATGTGATGTAGTAAAAGTTTGTGTCGTATGCTGTAAACGTATTAATATTTATAAATCTAAGCATGAATGTGGCTCTAATTGGTGCAATTTATGTCATAAAAAACATAGTGTAAACTATTTATGTTACGAGTACATTCAACCGATTGGTCGCGAAACTGAATTTGCTACTGCTGTCAAAAAGAGCGTACCCAAGAAAAATATATTTGTTTTTTATGATTTTGAGACTCGACAAGATTCGCCCTTTCCACAAAATCCACATACCTAATCTATGTGTCGTACAGCAAGTTTGCGATGATTGTATCTCTATAGAAGACCTTAGTCAATTTTGCGAAACGTGCGGTATACGCGAGCATGTTTTTCGCGAAAATCCTGTAAAATATTTGCTCGATCTGACTATTCGAGCAAAATCGAAATTTGATCAAATTATTTGTATAGCACATAACTCACGTGGGTTCGATGCTCAATTTATTCCCAGAGAAATCGTTGAAAATATGTTTATAATACCTAATGTCATTTTAAATGGGCATAATATTATTATGCTACAGTGTGGGCGGACGAAATTCATTGATAGTTTAAATTATTTTCAAATGAAGTTAAGCGTTTTGCCACAAGCTTTTGCCCTACCACCGGCTACTAAAAGGGGTTATTTTCCGTACCTCTTTAATACCTTAAAAAATCAAGAATACGATGGTCCCTTATCTGCAGCCAGTAACTACTTACCCAACTCAATGTGAGCGAGTGAAAGAGTAGAGTTTTTTCTATGGTATAACGAAAATCGTGATTCTTATAAATTTAACATGCAACGCGAACTGTTGGACTATTGTCGCTTAGATGTGAATATCTTGAGGCTTTCGTGCATGGCTTTTCGAAACATTTTTATAAAATGCGGTAACACTTGTCCTTTTACAGAAGCAACCACTATTGCATCAACTTGCTCAGTTGTATATAGAAAAAACTTTTTGCGTGTAAATACAATAGGTATTATGCCAGAGGGTGGATATCGTCGCGCAGACAAACATTCGCAAAAATCATTGCAGTGGTTGGTTCAATGTGAGCGTGAACTTGGTTGCGCGATAATACACGCTAGGAGAGCTCGTCAATTTATGCTGCCTGAACGGTTACGTGTAGACGGTTTCTTACCACACCTTGACGATAGTCAACATGAGAAAGGAATTGTCTTTGAATATCAGGGCTGTTACACTCATGGATGTCCTTGGTGTTTTGATAAAAAACGCGGTAAAACAATGGCTTACGATTGAACGATGGATGAAGCATACGAGAGCATATATAAAAAAATTGAAAAAATTAAGTCACACGGTGATGAGGTTAGAGATATATGGGAATGTATATTTGATCGAATAAAAGCAGAAAATCGCGAAATTAATGAATACGTGACTCATCACCCTCTAATGAGCCGTGTAACTTTGAAGCCTCAATTTTTTGGTGGTAGGACGGAGAATATAGTTACTGAATACGAAATTAGAGAAGGCGAAAAAATTCGATATACAGATATATGTTCTCTCTATTCATACGTTTGTAAAAGAGGTTAATTCCTTCTTGGCCATCCCCGTATTTTCATTGCTAAGGAATATTATGCATTGACGATGCGAGATAATGATAATTTGTCGAACGTTGAAGGTTTAGTTAAGTGTAAGGTTCTATTACTACGATATTTACATATACGATTATTACCGATCAAAATGCACAGTCGTCTACTTGCTTGCACGGTGGACTCTTTGCAGAACATGTCAATACTTTTTTAAAAATTAAGCAAGAGGCTAGTGGATGGCCATCGAGTTGTACTGATGACATTACAAAAACACAATGTATCTTACAATATGAGCGAGACGAGGGTATACGTTTGGATAGAGAGAACATTGCTAAGATTGCTGGATTGCGAGCAGTTCCTAAGCTATGTCTAAATTCATTTTGGTCTAAATTTGGACAGCGGAGTAATTTGAAGCAAATAACAGTTATAAAAAATCGTAAATCGCTCCTAAGACTTCTCACATGTCCAGAAAGAGAAGTAAATGATATATTACCTGTCAGCGATGAGATTCTCTATGTAAATTGGCAGTATAGAGATGAGGCAGTGACACCTGCACCACATACGAGTGTTGTCATTGCAGCATACACAACAGCAGAAGCTCGTCTAAAACTTTACGAACATTTGGCGCAATTAGCTCTACGTGTATTATATTATGACACAGATTCTTGCGGTTTTGTCTGGCATGACAATGAATTGAACGAATATAGTCCATTTATAGGTTCAAAATTGGGTGATATGAGAAATGAGTAGATGCTACGGTGAAAATGCATATATAGAAAGTTTCGTTTCTGGGGGGCCTTAATTCTACGCTTACCGTGCCGTAAGACCTGTAGACAATAACAAATTTGAATGTTGTAAAGTAAAAGGTATTGCGTTAAACTTTTCAAATGGTTTGAAAATAACTTTTGATAGTATACAAAATTTGATCGATGATGCTTTTAATATTGAGAATGACGAGGCTAACGATGATGCTGAATTTGAGCGGACAAACTATATATAAAAATCTAAAATTAGTGTGGTCCTACCGGTTGTGGAAAAACCGTTTTTGTAAAACGATTCCTCAAACATCTACCTACAATGTCTGACGCTGTTTCCGATAGAATATTGCTTTACTACGCAGAATGGTAGTCTACTTATGAAACGGACTTTGTACCAGCTGGAGCTGGCAAAAAAATTATCGAATTTCATGAAAGTCTGTCACAGACTTCGGACTACTCTTACGACAATGAGAAAAAGAAATTAATAATTATTGACGATTTGATGCGAGAATCATCAAATAATACTATTCTCGATCTCTTTACAAGAGGTAGTCATCATAAAAATATAAGTGTGATCTTTATTACTCAAAATCTTTTTCATAAAGGGGCATGGCAACGCAATATTTCGGTAAATGCTAATTATCGTGTAATTTTTAAAAATCCTCGAGATCGTTCTCAGATTCAGTATCTAGCTCGTCAAGTCGATCCCGAAGACCCGAAATTTTAGCAAGAAGCGTATTTAGCGGCAAATCATAACGAATTTCACAGTACAACAGTCGCTCACGGATACCTTTTACTCGACTTAAAACAGAGCACCAAAGAAGAATGTCGTTTTAGAACATATGTATTTCCAGATGATAAAATGGGATACGTGTATGTGGCAAAATCAAAATATCGATAAAAAGCTGTGTAATAAGATGATCAATTACAGTCGCTCTGTAACTATGGCTGCGAAAACATCGAGAAAACGAAACAAGTTGCGCACTGTTGATGATACTGCTACTGAGTTTGGTTGCTTACCAGTTCATTTTACCAAAAAGTGTGTAGCGGTTTTAAACGCACTCTGCCACGTAGATGGACAACAGCGGATGGTTCGACTACGATCGACTGATAAAAAACTTATTCAAAGTATATGTGAGTGTGCATTGAATGTGTTGCAAGTTAGTAACTAAAAAGAGGAAGAAACCGAACGGCAGCGGGCCAGCTAGAATGGCCGTTGGTGCTGTTGCTGCTGCATCTGAATGTCAGAAGAAAAAACGTGTCATTGTACAAGACGGTGGATCTTATCTATGCTACTTGCGCCTATAATAGGTGCATTAGTTTCAAAAATATTTGAAAATACATAGTAATTAAAACATGGAACGTGCACGTAAAATGGTAATTTTACCAGAAGAAACGTACGATAGGGTAATTCGCTCCTCAACAGCTCATAGACAACAATATAGTATTAATGATAAGAAAGAGAGTTTAGCAGAAGACGATTCTGAAGTTGAGCTGCGCACTGTACAGACAAAAGGTGATAATCTAGCACGACTCGATGCTCAAATGCACGACATTCTTTTTTCTGAAGCTCTCACTGATGAAAGAGAAGAATACACGCTTACACCTCTCTCAGAAGAATCAATTCTCTACAGTATGCCCAAGGCTTTTACACGAAAAGGACGTCTATTACTTCAACAGTGGAAGTCGTCTGCGACTGAACGCCTAAGATGGGATAATTCAAGAACTATAACCCTGGACAACAATGTGATTCCTCAGTCAAATATTATAGAATTGCTGGAGGATATTTTTAAAAGTAAAACTACTGATCAAGAGCCTATAGGTAGATTACAACTAACTAAATTCATAATATCAATTGAGATTCCGTTGTAACTGATTAGTAATCCTCACGTGCTAAAATTAACTGAAACTTTCAGAGGTGCTACAAAAAAATTATCGATTCTTAAGAGAAAAAATTTGAGTAGCCCGCAATCCTGATGTAAAAGCAACTGCAGTAGAACGTTTAAATCGTATACTCAAAGAACGCATGTATAGGTATTTCACTCACAAAAACACTCACTGGTATATCGATGTAATAGGAAATATTGTTTATGCCTATAATCCTACACTACATACTGCGATAAGAATGATACCCGCAAAAGTGAATATTTACAATACAGCTATTGCTCGAAAAAATTTACAAAAGAGAGCTCTTAATCAGCGAAGAGTGTCGCGTGCGGCTATATATACTGTAGAAGATTGCGTTCGTATCAGTCGGTCTAAAGACACCTTCGATAAAGTATATGAGAAGAATTGCAGTGAGGAAGTCTTTAAGGTATCACGTATTTCACGCAGACAAAATTTATACACATACCAGCTGACAGATCTGAAAGATGAACTGATTGACGGTTTTTTCTACTCTAAAGAAATGGTACATGTTGGTAGAGAGCGTGTTGCACAGAGTCAAGAGTTTAAGATAGAACGTATAATACGAAGTAGAGGGTACGGTACAAAACGACAAGTTCTGATAAAGTGGCTTGACTATCCAGACAAATTTAACTGTTGGATTAAAGTAAGTGAACTTGTGGCTATTTAAATAGGAGTACGCGATGGATTTCGAAAGTTTTTACCTTATTTTACCAAGCAATAGCAGCCTAAAGTACTTTCCTGATAACACAACATCTTGCTTTACTACTCACTTATCACTCGAGGTCCGATTGTATCGAGCATGGAGTGTTGGACTAACTGAAATTCACATACCATGTACAATGTTACATGTTCAAGAGTCTGAATCCAGATTTCTATTTTATACAGCTACTATAGGTGAGAAACAGCGTGCATCTTTGGATGTAATAGATTTAGAAACAGCAAAGTTTTACGATTGTTCTTTCCAATCTGGTGTATATGACAATATTACAGATTTGACTCCTGCTATAAAGCATGTAAATGAAGTGATCAAGCATCTGGTGCTTGGTCCTTCAAAAAAGAAAACGGGATTCTATTCTTTACGAAGAATATGTGAATGCAAAGAAGCTCATTGCATTCACTTTAATGAGAAGATTAGACGCATATTCGGTTTTGAGCAAGAAAAATATAGATTAACCGATTCTATTTCTATGAACGTCCTTATAGGTGGTGGTGGATATGGAAAGGTAGTGACGGTTGTTGGAGACAGACCTGCAAGCCTAACTAGAGCCATAGCTAATCAATTCTATATTTATACAGATATTTGCGTTCCTTACACAGTTGGCGGTACCCAAGCGTCACTTCTTCGCATTGTAACGTTTGATAATTCAAAGTACAAGTTGGGGCCAACTATGATGAAACAGTTCTCACCACCAAACTATATTCCGTTATTAAATAACGCTTTTCAAAATCTCATAATCGATATAAGAGATCAACACGGTAAGCGTATACCATTTGAGTACGGGACGTTGACGATTACGCTTCACTTTAAACGTAATCATTAAACGGCAGAAAATGTCAATATGAGTCACAACACTGCATATTACTCTAACCAAATTGGTGGTGAAAGTGTACGTCGCGTATTTTCTGGCGCAAGTTATCAGCGACGCCGTGGTGGAATTGGAATCTTTTTGGGCGGACTTTTTCGTAGAGTCTTGCCTTATCTTACTAGCGGTGCTGAAGCGGTTAGTAAATAAGCTATTCGAGTGGGTATGAATTTATTGGAAGACGTAGGCAACGGAGGTATTAATTTTAAACAAGCTGTACGTACACATACGCGCGAGTCTGAGCGAAATCTTAAAGCTGCTGACAAAATGGCTGAAATAATGAAAGGATCGGGTTATAAGCGGTGCAGCAGGAAAATAAAACGCCAGTCTCCCAAGCACCGCTCAACAGCACACAGCATTAAAAGTGGTAGAGTGTAGAAAAGACGTAGGTTTAAAAAAAAAATACTCCGCGAAAGTATAAAAAGAACGTTAGTAGAGGTAGAAAGAAAACGTAGCAAGTTTTACGAAGTATAACAGATACCTTCAGTCTTAAATGAAACATCAATATGCCATTTCTGCATTCAAATTCATGCGAATGCATGAAATCAGAATTGGACTTATTCATATTACCTCCTATACAGAGTTCTCTAGAAAGTTCTCAATTTGTGCATTATAAACCTGTATCTTATCTTAGTGATGATGGCCCATTGGAACACCAAACAATGCCTACCCGTACAAAGCTTATATCGAAACATTATTAAATTATTCACCTCAAACCATGTGTTCACACCTGACAACTTCACTTTGGTATATAGACACTGCAGGTCGTATGGAGTCTCTACCCAATATTCCTAGGGCTGACGCAACAGCAAATCTATGTCTCTCAAATCGTCAATATTTTACAATTAATGGCCAAATTGTAGATTTAATGGGATACCTATATTCAGACATCTTCAACCAAGGTAAATTTTTACTCAACGGTGTGGAACTTAGGCTTCGTTTAGTGTGGAGTAAGGATGCATTTTGTTTAATGGATGCTGTAGCTAACGATAAATTTAGCGTTCATATAAAAGAAGCTTCACTTGTTGTAAGACGTGTAAAAATCAGTCCAGGTGTTCTGCTGGCCCGTGCCAATACTCTCACGGAAGCAACTGCCAAATATCCAATTAGTCGAGTGGAGGTAAAAGCCTTTACCATGCATAGTAGTATTCATGGTGATACACTTGATAACATAATTCTAGGTCAAATACCTAAAAGAATCATAATCGGTTTTGTAGATAATAGAACATTTAATGGTAACAGAAAGTTTAATTCTTTTAATTTTCATCATTTTTCCATAAATTATCTTTCCCTTTACGTTGACGGTGTGCAAATTCCAAGCAAACCGTTACAACCAAGTTTTAGAGGTACTAATCCTCTATTCTTAGAAGCTTATCATACTTTATTTTCTGTAACTGGTGTACATTTTCTCAACAAAGCTTCGGCTATTACTCGCACTGATTATAAAAAGGGGTTTTGTCTGTTTGCTTTTGATCTGACACCTGATTTATCTGCAAACTCTTTCTTGCACTGGAATCTCATAAAGCACGGTAGTGTACGTATAGAAGCGAAATTTGATGAGGCTCTCGAGTCGACAATCAACTGTATCGTCTACGCAGAATTTGATAACGTGTTGGAAATCGATTCCAACCGGCAAATCATAACGAATTTCAATGCATAAGTGGTGGGGAGAGTGTAGTAGTATGTGCGTATGCGTCAAGAACGTACGGTAGTGGTGGGATCAGCAGATATATACAAAGAACCACGCTCAGCTTTCGAACAGTCGTCTTTGACAGTTTACACGTGAGACACAGTGTACGGAAAAATAAAATTATTAAAAATAGATTTACGTGATAGATATTCACGATATTAAAGACCAAGAAAATAAATTTATTCCGAAAGAAGTGGCCGTGCTTAGTTTGAAAAATAGAGTTTTCGATCATTGGTACATTAAGTCTCCACATAGTTTCACCGAGTTACCTGCTTGCATTAAGAAGTCGAACGAAAACATTTCCAATCATCATCATGATATACGCTGGATTGAAGGTGACATCAGTGTACATCAATTGCGTTTCAATCTATCTTTTCTATCAAAAGTGACTATAAGAATATATACACGTGGACATTGTAAAGCAAGATATCTTGAATCAGTGATATCTCGAGAAATTGTGAATGTTGAAGAAATGTATGGATCATCATTTAATGAACGTAGGGAGTAATATCAAAGTGTGTTTTCCTGTATACATCACAGTGTACAGGAAAAGAATAAAACTGTTGTTTGTGCTCTTAATCAGGCATATTTTTTACGAAAGTCAATGCATACGTTGCTAGCTGATTATACCAGAACAGAGCCTCAAGAGCATCCTCAAAAGTTGAGCGATGTCCTTTATTCAAAGTTACATCTTCGCAGATGCACAATGACTTTAAAAAGTTTAAGAGAGAATCAACAGTCAGAAGAGGGTGGACAAGACGAAATTGACCTTTGATAATATAAAATGAATACTCGACAGTTATTAAGAGTGCTTGCGCCACTATCAGCTAAAACAGTCGGGGTATATGCAGCAGATCCAATTCATACATAGACGAAAATGGCTACGAAACATATTTCGACAGCTACGGATTACCACTAATCTCAACACACCATCTTGTTCGACTCAAACGAAACTGTTCGCGATATCAGTGGAACAGAAAAAAATTGCAAAGCATCGACTCGCAAGTATGTGGCCAATATTGTCTTATGTTCCTCTATCATATGTGCAGTTTTCCTGATTTACGTGCGTTTTGCAGTAAGTTTTCAAGAAATTCACGAAAAAACGACATCTTAGCTGTGAAATTTTATACTAAACTTTTAAGCAATAAAATTAGACAACGTCTACGACCACAATAACATGTAAAAGCTTTCGGTACTGACCATTCGTTTAGTTCAGGATTTTGTAATCAAATATGTACTTCGAGACTATGTTCAAATTACTGAAAATATATACTCTACGTAATTTATCAAACTTTATGTATTAATAGTATAAGTTTAAATGAATAAATTATACTGTCGTATATCAAAAATTCATTTCTTTTCCTACACATCTCCACTTGCAGTCCTTATAGATTTACATTCATTTATCTCAGAATACATATACTATATCATATTTCTACTTTTTATCATACACAGGATGTACATGTATTAGTATCCGATAAAAATTATCTAAAAGACTTCGACAAAACATTTTTATTTTTTGCTAATCTTATAAATATAATCTTATCATGTACCGTTGGAAATATAATATTTCCTTTGTATTTCATCATCTTACATCGTGGTATCACGAAAAAGGATACTCGACAAAGCATAAAGTTATTTTTTCTTTCATATCATTTCTTAGAATACACGAGGAAGAATTTTTGTCCATTAGTTTCAATCTTCCCACTCTGGCTTATACCATGAAATTTGAGTGGAGGGGTTGGGTTTGCCATCGCGCTTATAAGATCGTGCACAGTTTGAACTCAACTCAGTCGCTAGTTTGCGAATTTACCACCCGTTTCTTGTGCTACTTCATAGAGTTCATAGTGCAGTCTTTATTAACCAATCATGGCTCAATTAAGTGAATGTTATCAAGTTCGCATGCTGAATCTTTTTTTTTTTTTTTTTCATTTATTAGAGTCGCGTCAATATCAGAGGTTATTGGCGACTTAAAAAAATGTATACATAGAGTAATAAAAACAAAATACATCGAAATAATATAAAAATAATACATAGAAGTTTTTTACATATGTACATACAAAATATTCATATAAGTTTACATATATCTGTTGTTATACAGTAACGTCGTATTTTACATTTTTATATATCGGTAAATAATTGTACAGTTTTAAGAAATTGAAGTATTTCAACATAGTGATTTGGGTCAATTAGGATTGATTTTAGGTCTGATGGAAGTCTTGGTTTATATTTATCAATGTTTCTACATTCTGTTAATATATGTTTAACTGTTACTTGTGTGTTACATTCAGTGCAAAGTTTAGGGTCGAATTTATTAATTAAATGCACATGTGTTGTTTTAGTGTGTCCAATCCTTAGGCGGGTAACTATGGTTTTTTCTCTTCTATGCTGAATCTTCTATCGAATATGCTGCTGTCTACGAGCTACGCGTTAAATAAGTCCACCTCTAAGCGTGTATCCATTGGCTTGGAATACGATCATGGTTCTTATCATGCTATTGTAAAGCTGTCAATGTCCACATCTAATTTCAAACTTATTAAATTTGATAATAACACCTGGACACTTTTCTAGAATTACTTCGATCTTATTAATGCATACTTTCAAGACGCCTACAGATTTCAAACGGAATACGGACGCCCATCGAAAATGTACTTGGATGGTTATGATCTTATGTTCACAAGTTCTTACAATACGAAAGCCATATTGATCGAGGAGAAACCTGCTGTTGGACCTTTCTTTAATCCTGTAGAAGAAGAAGAAACAGTAGCCTCTGAAGGTGATCCTAAATCATCTAAAGAGAAGAAGAAGCTGAAAACATCATACTCGCCACCAGCTATCTGCATGCAGAAAGTTACGTTTGACAGGGTCAAACTTCTCTTACCATGCATTGATGCACATCTAGCTGAACTGGAAAGCTGCGTCAGTAAGGTAAATACCATTATCGCTTTCATCAAAAAGTATCTAGAAGAGTGTCTTAAAAAAGATGGTTCCCTCGAACATGCAAAATCAACTATGAAGAAGACCTATGAAGCGTTTCTTCAATACTATACTTTGTAACACGATAATATAAAAATTGTTGTCAATGAAAAATTTATGGACGATAGTGATGTTAAAATATCGATTTTTTTTTTTTAAGCGTTACAAACCTCCAACGAGGTTTATTTCAGCTGACAAAGAAAGTATACATAGTGTTGAATATTACGTATATACATAAGATTTTTACATTGGTATTAAGATCGCAATTTATTTACATAGAGAGTCGGTGGAATGAACAGTTGCGCTTATATCTGTAAGTTACAATCGATAAGAAAGGAAATAATACATTGGCAAGCTTGAATGTTCGGTTTTTCGATAAGTGATTCAATATTAACCCTCCTGCGCAGAAGTTTATTTTCATGTAGATGGACTAGATCGAATGTAAGTCTGCAACAATATTTTCTGCAAATTCGTAACATTTTCTAAATAATAGCTATACTATTTAGCTTCAATTTGAGAAGTTGTAGATGTCTCAACAAAGTAAAGATTTAAATTTGTGATACAAAATGTATACAAAAATGACGTGCGGTTTGGACGAGTATACTCGGCTCTCTGCGCAGGGGGGTTAAATGGCGGAAAGAGATGAAGTTTGCTTAAATTGGTTAACATGGTACATCTTTTTTCATCGTAGAGGTAGCACTGCCATATTACATGGATTGATGTTTTCGCTTTCTGCGCCGCATTTACATTTCGGAGATTTAACTAAGTTAACTCTAGCGAGAGAAAAAGCAAGATTATAGTGATTGGCTCTTATGCGGTTGATAGATACTATAAAGAACCTGGAAAGGTTTTTGTGCAGGTACCAGGGGGCTTATAATTCTTTGTAGAACAGATCGAAGTACATTTTGCCAGTAAAGGAGCTTTGATTTTGTATTGATTTGACAGTTTCTACTTTTGAGCTTTTTTTTGCTTTTTCATAGAGATCTGTGTATGGAACATCGAGTATATCCAAAGGAATGGAACGGGAAGCTTCTTTGGCGAGTTGGTCAGCTAGTTCGTTGCCCAATATGCCTATATGTGCGGGGATCCAATAGAATGTTATGTTAGTGTTATTCTTGTTCTTCTTAAATAAGTTGTACTTTCTTTTGATGTCAAGAATATAGTGATTGGTTTTGATATCTCTTTTGTAGGCTTTCAGGGATAAAAGTGTACTTAGCGAGTCGGAGAAGGTACAAATATTCCGATTTTGATGCTTCAGCGCTAAATTGAGAGAGTCATTCAAAGCGACGCAATCTGCAGTATACACTGATGCATTTTTATTGATGGAACGTTGGATAATAGATTCAATCGCTGGGCAGATACATGCTGCACCAACACCGTCGGTGGCTTTACTGCCATCCGTGTATATGGATAATGCGTCACTTTCAGATACAAAGTCGTTAAAATGCCCAATATTGTTGTTCTTCTTGAGAAAATTTCCAAAATTTGTGTCAATTGGTATACTTGTAGTAACAGTTTTATAACTGTGACTATATGGATTGAAGGTATTTCGCGTTGCAATTTGTGGAAAAGGTGAGTTTACATAATTCAGACAATCGTTTAATATATTTTTTGGCTTGTTTGGAAATTTTCTCTTGATTTGTGCGTATTTTTTAATTGCAGAGTTCGTTGGACAGGTGTTATTCGAGAGAACTTTAAATAGGAAGCAGTGACATAGGTATTTAGAGCATTCTCTTAATGTTGTGAGACTCGACTCCGCAAGTAAGATGTTTTTGGGAGTGGTTATGCGGTAGCATATCTGCTTGAGCCTTGATTTCGAGAAAAATGTTATTCTTTCTTACAACGATTTGTACACATATATTTTTAAATTATAATAAATAAGATTTTATTGAAATGATGTGTTTTTATTGACTTTCCTTACCTATCATAACTCCCCACCATCATCTCCTGAACTAACAATTCAAAAAAGCTATAATATAAGCACAGCGATTCAGATCTCATCATTCTTCTCATCTTCCTCGAAGAGAAATTATCGCAATATGGGTCAATCTCAAGGTAAAATATCCACGTCCCATAGCAGTGACAATACCAGCATTATAGTCAAAGATCGGCGGATTCAGACAAATGGTGAATCACAGAAGTCAAAACACTATATGCATAAATTTTCCACCAAAACTTTTTCGTTCCTTGAGCGCAAGGGCTACAAGAGTTTTAAAGAATAAAAGACATTTTAAATACATAAACCGGTCCTTTTCAGGACCACAATATCTTGAAACCGTAGTACAATCTATTATCATAAAACATTAAAATTATCTTTTGAATGTTATCTAAACCTAGTATTCTAGGTTATGTTTGTGTTAATGCAGATAAAATTATTTGTTATCTTTGTTCAACATAAATAAGATTAAGTGTTATCTTTGTTTAACATAGATAAGATTAGGTGTTAATTAATATAAAAACAGATTTCTTTGTTGACATAAAAGCGTATAATCTAATCCGTATTTATACATTATCTTATCAACAATCTATTAAGATAACAGTATCTTAGTTTACGTAAACACAGATAAGATTATACGTTATCTTATTAACAAACCATTAGATAACATGAGACATGAACAATTAAAAAGCAATTAATGTAAGTTAAACCTCTATGGAATGTGACCTTGAGCCTTATCTTAGCAACAAACCATTAAGATAACCTTATCTTATCAAGAAACCGTTCAGATAACCTTATCAATAAACCATTAAGATAACCTTATAAACAAACCATTAAGATATAAACCATTAAAGAGCAGTACAAGAACATGTTTGATTTAGACATGAAAATTGATGAATTTGATTGGGTTCCTAAAATCATATGCGCAATATGTAGGAAAATGCTACAGAAAGACAAAAATGGTAAAACTGAAGTAAAAATGAAAGTGCCTACGATATGGAAGCAACCTTTAAGAAAAGAAGACTGTTATTTTTGTAATACGAATTTGCATGGAGTTAATAGTAAAAACAAGTCGCAAATTAATTACGCTAACGTTGAAAGTGTCACGAAACCTATATATGAATCGTCAATTGATAAAAGAGAAGATCCACTGGGTATGTACGCAAGTGGAAGTATGGATCTTGAGGAAAATTTAGAAAGACATGATGAAGATGAAATCTTAGAAGAAGAAATGGAGGAAGGAGATATTATTGCGGAAGAAGAAATAGCGCCTGATGAAGACAATGACGTTGCTAGTACAAGTGATACAAGTGACGAAGAATACATCCCCTATAATACTAAAAAGGAGAAAGGTCCACTTACACAGGAAAAAGTGAATGATCTCATACGCGATTTGGGCCTACCAAAGGATGGGGCGGAGTACTTGGCTTTATGGCTAAAAGAAAATACTAATGAAGCTGGAAAAATTAAAGTTTCTTACTACCGAGACAGAGATAAGAAATATCGTGATTATTTCGCTAAAGATGAAAATTTTCCTTAGTTTACTGCAAAGATATAGTTGGGTTGAAGAATTGCTTTAAACATGGATGTTACAACCCTAACGAGTGGAGATTGTTCATCGATTCGTCAACGAGAAGTTTAAAAGCCGTTCTGTTACACAATACAAATGTTTATGCAGCCATTCCCATAGGATATTCGGTAATACTGAATGAAGAGTACTGTAACATGAAAGTAATATTAGACCGAATAAAATACAATGATCATAAATGGCAAATATGTGGGGATCTTAAAATCATAATAATACTTCTGGGGCAGCAATCGGGATTCACAAAATATCCTTGCTATTTATGAGAATGGGATAGTAGGGATAGAAAGAATCATTACATAAAGAGTGTCTGGCCCCTTAGACAAAAGTTCGAACCGGGTTCTAAGAATATAAAAGATAAGCCACTTGTTGATCCATCAAAAATTCTTATACCACCTCTGCACATTAAATTGGGACTTATGAAACAATGGGTAAAATCTTTAGACAAAGATGGTAGCTGCTTTAAGTATCTGCGAAATCAATTTCCCAAATTAAGTGATGCTAAAGTAAATGAAGGAATTTTCGATGGCCCTCAGATTCGTAAGATGATAAATGATGAAATTTTTGTTACGAAAATGAATCATACAGAGAGAGAAGCATGGTTATGTTTCAAGGACGTAATTAAAAACTTTCTTGGAAATCATAAGAGCCCAAATTACCAACAAATAGTTTTAAATTTAGTAAATAGTTACAAAAATCAAGGCTGCCTAATGAATCTAAAATTACACTTTTTATATTCGCATGTTGATGAATTTCCAGAAAACCTAGGTGATTACAGCGAAGAGCAGGGAGAGAGATTTCACCAAGATATCAAGGAAATGGAGCGCAGGTACCAAGGAAGATGGGACGTAAATATGTTAGCAGATTACAGTTGGTCGTTAAAAAGAGATCTACCATCAACATCGGAGAAGCGGAAGCGTAATCCACTTCGTAGATCATTTGACAATAAAATAGTTCGTTACCATAAAAAAGAGTAATGGGCTTAATATTTTTACGGGTATTTTATTGAATTGCATATACTTCTAACAAATTTAAAGTAAATGAAGGAGCAGCAAACTATGATATAGTTTTAAAGGATACGATTGTACTTGCATATACATTGTTCTTTGCTTTATGGTTTACATTACCTTTTGCATTGTTTCAGTTTATAACTAATTTTTTCACTCTCTTTACGTCCATGACCTTGAACTAACCTTGAACTGACCATAAATATAACCTTATGGGACTATACTGACCCTGGATTCGGATTCAGCGACCCCAAAAACCCCTAAATGTCATGGTTTGACTCTACTTTTTATGAATCTTTATGATTTGACCTTCAACTGACCTTGACCATGACCTGATAGGGTTGTAATAAGCCCGGATTCAGATACAGCGCCCCAAAAAAACCCAAGATACCATGGTTTTAGTGTATTTTTCATGTATTTCGATCATTTGACCTTCAACTGACCTTGAGAAAGATCTGATTGTTTAATCTGACCCCGGATTCGGATTCAGCGACCCCCAAAACCCCAAGATACCATGGTTTTAGTGTATTTTTCATGTATTTCGATAATTTGACCTTGAATTGACCTTGAGAAAGTTCTGATGGGGTTAAACTGACCCCGGATTCGGATTCAGCGACCCCAAAAACCCCAAAATACCATGGTTTTAGTGTATTTTTCATGTATTTCGATAATTTGACCTTCAACTGACCTTGAGAAAGATCTGATGGGGTTAAACTAACCCTGGATTCGGATTCAGCGATCCCAAAAACATATAAGTACCGTGGTCAAGTTTTTGTGGCTTACAATTTTTTTTTTGTGGGGCTGTGTAATTAATGTGGGTGTAAACAGAGCCTCTAGTTGTGATTTTGGGAGAAAAAATTTTTTTTGGCCAAGATTGAGGGATTTATTTCAGTTAAAAAAATCACAAAAATGACCTTTTTTCGCGGTTTTTCTAGTTTACCGATGGGTTACCGCCGATCGAGGTGGAAATAAGTTTTATAGCCAAAAAGTAGAGTTTAAAACCTTCAATTTCGTTTTTTAAACAAATATCTAAGAGCTTTCGTAACCGTGATATGAACATCCGAAGATGGGAAGAAAATCGAAGAATGAAATGTGTGAACCAGCTATTCGAATTATTATGTTTTTTTAATTTTTAACTGCCGTGTGGGTTTTGAAAATGATAAATTCTTTATTTTTTCAACATCTCTTGTTTGACAGTCGCAAATTCTTTGCCGAAAAAATTTACCTGTGGGGACAACTAATTATTTCCTCTCCGAATATAAAATACTAAAATTTATTTTTTAAATCATCGATATTGGTTATGAGAGAACTGGATTAATACTCGAAATATTATTATTAATTTTTACATGTATAAACAATATATTTACAAAAATATAATACATGAAATAAAAATAAATGAAAGTCATTCATTTTATATATTTATATCACTGAGTTTTTAATTTCTTTAACAACTCTGTCTTATTAGAACTGGCCAGTAAATTTTTCCTGCTCTCTTCAATAAACTGAAGTAAATACTTCTTCTGTTCTTCATTGTGAGACCTGGTATTTAGATACTCTTCTGTCAAATGAATTGCCCTTTCGGCACAATCGTTCACAACAGTAAGGTGTTTTAATTTTTCGCGACAATCCACGAAAGGAGTATCTTTTTCCCATTTAGTACAGTCAACTTTCAGAAAACTATTGTTTAAATTGAATTTACTAAAAAAACTCAAACTTTGGCTATTTACAAAATAATCAAGATTTTTATCATGCAATCCCCTGATGCCCTCATCAGAGGGATCAAATTTCTTTACACTATCATCTTCATCATTTAACGGTTGGTTTTTCAGTGATTGAACTATTTTTCTTTTAATAGTAATTTCAACGTCAGTATCAAAAAGCGCAAGAATACTAAGTTCCGGTGATAGATACCACAAGTGATTTCGAAATTTGTGCAAAGTAACATCTGATATGCCTTTATCGATATCTTGGAAAGCAATTAATGATTTGATAAGTTTTAAATCATTGTTGGGAGCAGAAATAGCTAAAGGAGCAGTATATCATGGAGTGAGATATCTAAAAACAACAAACTTACATACAACATATAATTTTTCTTCATCACTCTTTTTAATTTTGAAAGCTTTTCTGAATAAAAACATTTTTATTGAGTATATAGCTTTAGCCATCCACCGTGCATGATGAATTGCTCCTGGCTTTTTAAAAGTTATTCCTTCTTCAACTCCCAAAAAAATTAAAGAGAGCTTTAATAATTCTTTATAATCATCTCTGGGTTGCTGCCCTTTTAAAAAGTTTTCTATACTTTGTATTACATAAGGGACTTCATTTTTCAAAGATTCCTCTAGTCCTGACAACCCACTTTCAAAAGAGTTTAGATCAAAATTAGACCATTGTTCTCGAAACCTTCTAAACATCGGAACATCCGGACCACTAATGCCAGAAAATTTTTGTTCAAATGCTGCTCTTAATAAGAGTTCGAAAATATGGCGTCGACAAGCTAAATAAATCAAATCTTTATTTATTAGCTGCTCTAAAAGCAAAGCTGTACCACCTTTAGATCCTAGATTTACATTTGTGGTATCACAGCACAGTGCATTTATTAAATTTATAAGTCCCCAATCTTTCAACGCTGCAAAAACTGCTGAAGCTGTCGTACGTGCCATCTAATTTTGCAATGCTGGAACATCGATAATTTTTGTAAATTTATCGCTCGATACTAAGATTGGCAATCTGTCTACTTTCTTACAAGTTATGTCATCTGAAATTAATTATCCGTCCCAGTGCACAATTAAATAAGCCACAGGAGTATCCTGAATTAACTGCTTCATTTTCTGATATTCTTGCTTCCTTATTTCAGCCCTGGCACGATTTATGGATGTTCGATTGAGAATTAAGGAATTAACGTCAACTTTTAATGTATTAGCAATAAGGGCGGTTATGAAAAAAGCATCTCTGTCAGAAACTTTAGCTTTGTCAAATGCTGTTACAATTTCTGGGGTCATGACAGTAATGGTTCCTCTGCTGTTTTTTTCTCACAATCTCTCCCTGTTAATTCAACAACTATACCAGAACCTTGCGAACTGTATGTTTCTTCGCTGGAAGATTGTTGTAGTTCTGGAAGATTATGGTGGTTTTAAATTTGAAATAAGAATTGTTTTTGACATATTAGACTGATTGTATTTCAAATCGAAAAACGGTCTGACACTAGCCTTCAATTATTGTCCAAACGGAATATATTATTCTACTCGGAAAATAAGTGGACACGTATTTTTTTGTTTCATTGTAGCGTCGAAATTGCATGGAATCTGCGCATTTGAAAATTGCATCCAAAACTAGAACGTTCGAACTACAGTTTTCTTACATAATTTCAGACGGCTACAATTTCTCCACACAAAAAAGTACGGGATCAAACATGTACCATTTGATAGATGCTTCCCTCTTCTAGCAATACAAAAAAAAATTGAGCAAAAAAAATGGCCTTTTCGAGAAAAATGCATTTGCATAAAAAGTGTAGTTTTCAATAAAAAGCATAGATCTCCGTCATTTTTTAATTTTTTTTTTAATTTTTTGCTTAAGATTAGAGAGGACACAAAGCTAACTAAAATAAAAAAAAGTAAACCAAAATGCATTTAAAATCCGTGAAATGGTAGCAGTCTGAAGTTATGCAAGAAAAATGCAGTTTGAATGTTCTAGTTTTGGATGCAATATTCAAATGCGCATATTTCATGCAATTATGACGCTACAATGAAACAAAAAAATACGTGTCCCCTTATTTTCCGAGTAGAATAACATACTCCACTTGCACAGTGATTGGCGGCTAAAGTGTCTAACCGCTGTTCGATTTGGAATCAGCCATTAATCAAGGTTGAAAAGTTGATGTAAAAATATATTTACTTGTCACAATACTTGTATTCCCATCAGATCCACCATCGTCAACTAGTACATTTTGGCTAAATTTCTGACTAAGTTCCTCTTCTGGTCCAAAAAGTTTTTCAGATGCAGATTGATCCGAAATGTCAAGTTTCACTTCTGACTCAACTACTTTAGGAGGATAAGATTGATTAGGCATCTCAATATCACTTTGGACTGAAGTGTCTTCATCTGAAATAAAATGTAATTTAAAAAAAATACCAAATAGAATTATAATCAAATATGTTATAAGTATATTATTTACCTGAAAGTTTTGTAGGTTCTATAGGAGATAATTTGCTCTTAATATATTCAACTGGTTGTAACAGAAAATTTATTTTTACAAAGCCGCCGTCCATCGAACCAAGTACTTTGATGTTGTCATCTTTGGAAATGTCAAAAACATCAGTCATTGTTTCATGAAAGTCAGTCACTTTTTTAGTTACCCTATTCTGAAATTTTCGAACGTCCGCAAAGGATTCGTACAGTCTTTTCAATTTATCGTTACATTTATCAATTCTTTTCATATTTATTGAGGATTTCTCCCATATAAACATAACTTCCTTTATTACTGTCCTAATAGCATCAGATACTTTCATATTTTTCGTTTGTGTTTCGTATAATAGTCTTCGAAGAACATTTAAATTGGATGGTAAATATTGCGTATCAAATTCCGAAATCAAATTATTTGTTATATCGAATATTTGTGAATCTTGTTCATTAGAACTCACGTTTAGTCTCTAATAGAATTCAGCAAAATTTTCTCAATTTATTCTTGAAGATTTAAAGAATTAGACAACCTGTAAAATTAATAATCACCTAGTTACAATAATTGATCACCAAATGACAAGGTTAAAAAAATTCAACTCATGAATCGCTTTTGAATTGTTTGACGTTTGTTCTTTATAAAGACATTTGTAATATGTTACAAAGACAATTTTGCAAAAAACAATAAAAACCATTTTTAACTGAGCTATCTTTTTTTATTAAAATTTTCTTACTATAACAAAAAAATTATCCCAATTATCTCAAATCAATAATCCTTTTCATTAAATGAAAAAAACAATTTTTTTAAATATGACTTTTTTATTGATTAAAAAATTTCAGATTTCAGAATCGCTTTTGTATAAGTAAATTGATTCTTGAAATGAAAAACTAACATCTTAATTTTGAAATTTAGTTCTAAATCCATCAATACTCCCAAGCCAAAGCAAGGCTAGGCCGCCCCAAACTAACTTCTAAATCCATGGCATAACCAAAACAAAAATTAACCCCAACTTTTTCTTTTTGCATTTTCGATCGTTTATAAAATATTATTTAAACGAAATGATAAAAATTTAATTATTTTGCGAAACTAACTAGCTCAATCGATTTTATGGGAAAAGTTACGACGAAAACCTATATATTAGTAACTATACAAAGGAATATAGTTTTTTCTGTAAAATTTTCTAAATTTTTCATTGAAAATACTTTTGAAGTCATATATATGTTATAACAACCTTATATTCACTTTAAACCTTAATATTAAGGAATTAAGCTTTGTACACCAAAAAATTTATGAAGATGCCTTTTTTAAGTACAAAAGTAGCAGTATTGGGAGTTTAAAATTACCATGCGACACTAGTGGCTGCTGAGAGAAGTAGAAAACATGGCGGCGTCCTACCTACACTTTGTATTGCTTACACATGGAACTCATCTTCATTTATCAAATTAAATGGATAAATAAATGTTTGAGAGTGTGTAACAATATAAATTAAGTATTTTTAATTGCAAAACGTCAATATCAACCAAAGATATTGGCTGCGATCGATTTAAGTACATAGTTCGCTTAAATCATATGTAAAGTATATCTATATATAGAGTATATATAGATATACTATATGCGTTACACGGCGAAGTACATACTTTAAATCAAACGAAACCGCTACGTGACACTTTGTCTCGGCAAATAAAATCATCCATAATATAAGTTTGATCGTATACATCATGTATATGCACTGATAGGGCTTTTAGTTCACTATATTTTTATAATTTTACATTTTTCTAACCAACTCCATACAAATCATATGTGGAGTGTAGGTAGGACGCCGCCATCTTTGATCTGGTGAGCGCGCGAAACCTTATTTTAAACTCCCAATATGTCGAATAGTGGCAGAGAGCCTGTATCGGCTGTATCTCTGGCTAAAAATCAAGAGGCGCGAAAGCGCCGCGCTGGCGAGTAAAAGTATACGAAGTATACGACACGATGACGGCGCGGGTCGCGTCCCTAATATACTTTGATATTGGGGTTCTCTAACCTCAAAATAATTTTCCAAACGCATTTATATCATTATTGTTGCACCTATGCCCGTTCTATCACTATCGACTTGAAATCTATTTACCTAATCTTTCTGGAGGAAAAAGATTCATTCTAAAAGATTAGTTCATTAGCGAAATATTGCGGGTTGAAATTTAGCTTGAAATATTTCTTTTCGTTCAGAGCGACCATCTTCTCCCGTGAAATTTTTCAGTGACCATCCGGTCACGTGGCTTCCGGTCATTGAAAGCGCAAAAATTTGAATAGGCGAGAAAATAAAGCAATGAACCATAGATTTTTTGAGCAGTAAGATGGAATGCGGTTATTTGCGTTCGATTCGTGAGAGCATTCACAAACATTGTGAACTAAGTTTATCGATTACTTTTAAAAAAATGCATTTTTACATAAAAAATATGCATTTTAGAAGTGCATTTCGAAAAGACAATAAATACGAAATTTACAACTCGGTAAATATTGATGGAAATGAGTCCAGTCTTGCTACTCAGGGGTTTTTGGGGTTGCTGAACACGAATATCGCGACGGCAACGGTCTCCGAGGTACCTGGTGCCCAGGGTGGACAGTATCAACGTCGTCTCCTCGAGTTGTATGGAAATTTGTAACATAATTAGTCGAAACTCGTTGCTCAGGGGTTTTTGTGATCGCAGAACACGAATATCGTGACGGCAACAGTCTCCGAGGTACCTGGTGCCCAGGGTGGACAGTATCAACGTCGTCTCCTCGAGTTGTATAGAAATTTGTAACATAATTTGTCGAAACTCGTTGCTCAGGGGTTTTAGTGATCGCAGAACACGAATATCGCGACGGAAACAGTCTCCGAGGTACCTGGTGCCCAGGGTGGACAATATCAACGCCGTCTCCAGGAATTATCTTGAGTATTAAATATTTTTACTGTTGATACCGTATAATGTAATACATGTATAGTCTCCATAAAAGTGATGAAATCTCCTATAAAAAACTTTCTAAAATGTAAAATATTGGCAAGTAAAAGTTTCTTTACGAAAGTAGTGAAATCCCCAAAACAAACATAACTGATGTCAAGTAATTGTTTTTAATATTTTTTAGGTATACGCATCCAGGTACATTATTTTATTAAATAAAATCTACATCTCCCTTGGCATCTCCAAAAACATATTCAATCATATACTTTTAATCCGTGGTTCAGAAGTTTTTAGAAAAATTTAAAAAATATTTAAATCTTGGGTCGTATATTTCTATATTATGTGGTTTCAATTATTTAAATAGCTTCTGAACTATGGATTAAAAGTATATGATTGAATATGTTTTGGAGATGCCAAGGGAGATGTAGATTTTATTTAATAAAATAATGTACCTGCATGCGTATACCTAAAAAATATTAAAAACAATTACTTGACATCAGTTATGTTTGTTTTGGGGATTTCACTACTTTTGTAAAGAAACTTTTACTTGCCAATATTTTACATTTTAGAAAGTTTTTTTATAGGAGATAAAGATATACATCAATTTATGCTTAAATGCATAAAATTCATATTTAAGCTATTGCTAGTAGTCTATGAAAATACTTGTATCATTCCTAAAATAATCATAAAAGTAGTTTGTAGTCATAGAAAACAAATTTGACATAGCTACAAGTTCATACTAAAGTTGTACTCCGTTGAAAAAATGCTACTCGCACATATAAATAATCATAAAGTGTATATTTTAATAACTGCTTTTTGTCGCTTGTAAAAAAGTCATATGGCCAGCTGTTTTGGTCACAAACATACAGAACATACTGGGTACGTGGCTCTGAAAAAATTATATCATAGTCAACGCATATTATAGATTTTGTGCATTTTCATTATAACAACGCCATATGTATATTAAAGAAGTGGACGAAATAAATTATATCACTTGAAAAATAAACTACAATACTTGATTGACTTTGGATAACCACACACAATCTTTATATTATTTTATCATTTCAAAACAATTTAATATCAGATATATTAAGTACAACAAGTAAGAATAACAGTAATTGATGTAATAATAATCTGCAATAATAATATTTTGCACGGCTTACACTATGTCTTTGTATTAGTGAAAAGTATCTTCCTTCGTCTAAGTAAATACAACATTTTGTATATTATATTATATATTTTGTATTTTGTATATTTTTGTAAAAACAAAAATATTAATTATATTATTCAATGTTGAAATCTGACTAAAAAAAATGAACTGGCAATCGTATAAAATATATTCTTGCATTAATTAAGCATATAAAGTAATAGCACAGCTAACACAAATATCAATAAATTAAATTTTTGGTTTGTAAATAATATGAATTTTAAAGTTTCATAGAATAGATACAATAGATTGTAAAAGTTATCGACATGCTCTTTCTATTAATTTACTATGAAAAATATACTTGTTGAAAGTAGTAAGTCATACGTATATTTTGTATATTTTTTTGGCACATTGTGTATATTATTTTAGATTGACCCTTTTTTTATATTTTTGTTTTTACAGTAGGGAGCAAGTAAAGTACAAATTTAAAAAAAGTGACAATCTAAAATAATTTACAAAAAGAAATAGGTGTTTACGTATTCCTGCTAGCAAAATAATCTAACCTACACTTAAAGGTATGTAAAAAATATATTGAGTTTTCAAAGATATTTGCACATCAGAATGAAATCTTGTCAGAGTCGTCAGGTGAACTTCTTGATATTGTAGTGTGCAAAGTCAAACATCTGATTTTTGCACAGATACTTATGAAATTGTGCTGAAACAGTTACCACAAACAGTTTTTATTCAACTGCCTTGGTTCACACTCTTAAGCTGAACCCCATAGCTTGGCGCTAAAAAAATTCATATAGGTCTTGACAAAAAAATCTTAATTATAGTAGTTGAGATAACAACAACTTTATTTATTGTTTAAACACCTTAAAACCAATTTACATGCCAAAGTTCAGCTCTGTAGATATAATAGTTTTTAAATGAGAGCTAAAACAAAACTTTTTGTGACCACTTGTATTCGAATACTTGTATTAAAAATTTTGTATTTGCTCTCATTTAAAAAGTATTATATCTACAGAACTGAACTGAAAAAACAAAAAAAGTGTAAAATAGCAAAGCAGTGAAGTGATAATTTAGAAAGTTTTTTTATAAAGTGTGGTGTTCAAAGGGTACTTAAAAAATGTGTGATATTGTGTTTAACAGTGAAATATCAAGGGATTCGCATATTGACATACAAAAAGTTCTCTCAAGAAAGAGGCAAGATTATCCGGATATACTAATCAGAATTATACTAAACTATTAATATAACCAGACGTACTAAAATAATGAACCAAGTTATAAGTGACCAAGATCTTCGTCAACCACTTCAAGAAAAGTCCAAATTCCAGCAGCGCACGGCACCTCTGAGATCAGAAATAGAATGATTGATATCAATATTCTATTTTCTGAGCTCGAGGAACTTTTAACTTGTAATCAGTGCCATGGCAAAATGCATCTTGGCGAGTCGGAAGCTCGAAGATTAAGTTTCAAGTAGTGTTTGTGCAATGTGGGCAATTACCTTCCAGCAACGCGTGCCAAAAAGTTGACATTGAAAACTATGCGTGTGATAATAACAAAAAAGCAGTGTTTCCATTTCGTGCACTTAGGCTTGGACACGCTGGTCAACCAACTTTTTGCGGCTGATGGATTGTTCGAGACCCATGGTTCTTTATTATACAGGCAAAGTATCGGATGTTGCTATTAAAAATAGCTTCTGCGAACCATGCTCAGCGTGGATGAACCATATATACCGCAGAATATGAAGAATCGTACAAGGTACATGAACCACACTTATTTCATCTTTTTGAGTGTAACGCTAACCAGCTGTATGACAGTTGGAGGTTATAAATATAATTTTCTTAAAGTTCAAGTTTCAAGACACCACACAGTGACAAAAAAAAGATAACTATACATTTTTAACATTTACCAGAATAAATTAATCTTTTGCACATATTTTGTTAAAATAGATTAACTTTTTTTGTTTACAGGTGATAAAAGCCGTACCAACCACAATGGGTATAAGTGAATATTAGTACAAAAATTATCTATTAAATAAAATTTGTTTTTAAAATTATTTATCAGAATAGTATTTTTCAGGGTTTAAAAATGGTTTGTCCCCTTAAGCATAAATTGATGTATATCTTTATTTTTAGACAGAGATACAGGCTCTCTGCCACTCTTGGACCTATATACTGCTACTTTTGTACTTAAGAAAAGTATCTTCATGAATTTTTTAGTGAATGAAGCTTTGATCGAACTCTTGAATTCCTTGAGTTTGAGGTTTAAAGTGAATACAAGGTTGTTTTAACATATATATGAGTTTGAAAGTATTTTTAATGAAAATAAATTCATAAAATTTTACAAAAAACTATATTTATGTCTATAGTGAAAAATGCTTTCCTTCGGAGCTTTCAATTAATTAAAATAGGCATAAAAAGCAAAATAAACTTAAAATGGCAACTTTGAGCCTCTGTAAATCGGTAGAAAGTGATGGAAAAAATCTGAAAAAATTCAGAGATGCTCATACGAACCTTAATAACAAAAAAACCTGTTTCAAGAGAGATCGCAATTTTTAGCACTGGATTTGTCAGAGAATCACCGATATTTACTTTACAACTGCAAAACAACACATACAGTTGACAGTTTTACGTTTATGTGGTAAACACATACAGATAGTATTATCAAGTTAAGGCTAGGGTGGCAAGCTTAGCGGATAAAAATGGAAACTCTGTAAGTTATACCAAGAAAACGTAACCCATAACTTATAAGTCTATATTCACTGTTTCTATATACTGAGTGCATATTTAAAATATTGTAATATATATTTTTTATTGATAAATATAAAAAATAATGTGAAAAGTTTGAGAAAAACGGACAAATTTTTACAATTAATAAAAAATTTGTATCATGCCTCTTAAGGTCACGTTGTTTTCGTATAACTTACAGAGCTGATGTCAGCGCCCTCTCGTGACGTCTAAACTTGCGAATTCAATTATTAACAATCTGACTTTACACATTCGCGTTGGATAGTTCTTTAATTGTTAAATAAAATGTTCTGGGTGCTATAAAATGATAAATTGTTATTATTTATTGAATCAAATAAAAATAAAATTTTGTTTACAATGTAAATCGATAGTTTTTTATACGCGCAATCAGCACCCGCCAATCACCCGCCATAGGTTTATGTCTAAATTTGTAATCTATTGCTATATATTCTATGACTTGTGGCATGTAAAAGGCCACAATGAAAAAAAATAAACATAGAAGTAAGGTGAGGTTATGTTGGGCAGGAAGGGTTAGCATTGGGGGTATATTATTTAAATAAACAAACTCCGGACGGAATCACGCACGCACGCACCAAGCCACCGAACGCACGCTATTTTAATTTGTTAAATTTTAATATAATTAATAACCCGCGAATATACACCAATACACAAACACACCACGAGCACAGACACAAAAATAACAGCCGATGTAACCGAAACCTCCAGACAAGCTGAGCAGCACCAGGAAGCGGCGACTACGGAGAAGAGGTCGAAGCCTTTATTTGTTTCAGGAGCTTCTAGAAAGAAAGAAAGAGGAGACGACACTAGCAGCCGCGAGCAGCGGGGCCGAGGCAGCAGCAGCAGCACAGCAGCAGCAGCACAGCAGCAGCACAGCAGCGGCAACACAGCAGCGGCAGCACGGCGGCAGCAGAAGGCTCAACGGCGTCATCCGTAAGGACGACGACGGGAACAGATGATGAGGAGGCGAGCGCGCGTCATGCGCATGGGATCGAGCGGGGAGAGTAGAGGGAGAGCCGAGCGACAAGAGAGAGAGAGACGGAGGACGAAGCCTCAAAGAAGATGAGAAGAGAGGCGCGCGCACGGAGAAGGGAGCAAGGCGCGTTTACAATGAACGCGTCGCGCTCCGCCCGTCCGCATGTAAGATATGTCGAGTAATGGGATGAGTATCGTAGAAGCGTGCAGTATAGAGGGCGCTATTAAGATTTTGAATTACGCGCGTCCCCGGGGCGAACTGTATGACGGGTAAAACTAGAGCAGTAATTAACCTCCGGTTACTACTCTAGTAAAAATCGAGTTGAGGGCCTATGCCCACAGGTGTTAGAAAAGGGGAGAAGATCGAGCAAGGCAGAATAGAGGGAGCTAGGATAGAAGGACACCACGAGGAGCGGACTCGAGTCCTTCCGCCCTGCCCATTCCGTCCGGAGCCTTCGCCGCACACAGTCGTGTTACATTTCCATTGCTACAAGAAATTAGCTGTCCGCGTGGAGCAAGAGGGAGCGAGTCCGATATTCTTTCTGAGATAGATAGTTATTGTAACGTGAGTAATTATTGGTCGGCAGTTATTGGCCCACAAAGCGCTCGACCATTAGACTCAAGAAGTTTGTAATTTTGCCTATAAAAATTACTTGGTGAGATCTTTCCGTATATTCTTCTTTGTTTCAGTGCTGTCGAGATTTGGGGAAGACTTGGTGGAGAGACGGAGCTACCATTGTGTGTGCTCGCCGCCGATTATTTTCTGTGTTTTAGGTCGAGAGTTCCCGAGTTCGAGACAAGTTATTATTATTTACAGGTGGTATAAAATACCGGCAACGCGGTCGGCCCTTGGTGCGTGTTTGTAACGGCGAAAGCGGCCATTGGACCGCCCACGTGCGACCATAGGCTTTTAAGCGAAAATAGTAAAAGTGGGGAAATAAGTAAAGTCGTGGTGAGGAGAGAATTTTAAAGTATTAAAGTTTAGGGTTTATAATTATTATAGAGAATTAAAGTCATAAAATTTGGGGTTTTCCTAATTATCATTTTTAAGAAGTATAGGTTACAATTAATTAATTAAGTAGTTATTAACGATAAGTGTAATTTATGTATAGATATTATTATCAAGAAATAAAGGCAAAAGATTATATAAATATATATATATATATATATATATATATATATATATATATATATATATATATATATATATATATATTATAGATCATTGACGTAGCTAGCACCTATATAAGTCATAACAATAATTGGTTAATAATTATTTATTATTATTATAAATAACTCGAGATTGGATATCCGTGGGTTGCGCCGTGTGTCCAGGCGTCCGCTCAGCGAACCTCCTCTCGAGATCGGAGGAGTCCGCCAGAGGGTAATTGTCGGGTAACAGAGAGCAGTATTGACCGAATAATTAAATAATTAGTGAGTTGTATGGACATAATCCAGATCGGTTAAAATACAACATCATAAATGGCGTCCAACGTCGGGCAATGCTGAAAACGTGATCCAGTCTCGAGTGATAGGGAAGCAATAGGGAAAAAGCGGAAAATTTTTTTTTTAATTACACCACCACGCTAGAAAAAGTAGAATTTTTATTTTTTGTTTTTAATATACCGCCACGATAGTAACTATAAAAGTTGAACTTAGAATTTTTGTTTTTTTTTGAAAATTTTGAATTTAAAAATTTTTTTTTTGCGAGCAAGCTGTAGGGACATGGGGGACTAGTAATTTCTTTAGCGGGTAGTCTACGTGTAAAGTTTTAGTTGTTTTGGGAACTCTAAAGGTTATTTTTGCGTTTAGGTTGTTAGCAAGTGGGAGGCGGAGACACAGGCATATATAAATATTTTTTTTTGTGGATAGTGGGTGTAAGTAATAGTGCGAGTACTATTATTTAGGAATTTTTTTTTAGGATAATAGCAAGCGGCGAACGCACACACTCTCCAACAAGGCTAAAAGCTCACCAAGTTTTTTTTTTGTTATTCTCATTGCGATAGTGAGAAATACACATTATTTATGTATACATTGTAACAATATTACATAACGATATTGATTATTATTATTTTTTTTTGTGGTTATTTGTATGTGGTTGTGGTGATATATTAGCGGTAATAATCATGTTTTGGTGATTGTTGGTAAAATATTTATGTGGTAGTCGTACCAACCCCTATAACAATTTGTATAGCCTATTGCAAGACGATTGGCTATTCGGAAATATAGATAAAACACACACAGATTATTAAAGATTATCGGATGGTACTATCTAGGTTGCTTTGTTTTTAAATTCACAGGTCCAGACAAGAGTCATCCCTGATTCTCGAGTTTAGGGTGCAAGAACGAAAGAAGAAATTTTTTGTTACAGGTTTTTTTCCAGAAATTTTCTGTTTCAGGTTCGCAAGAATTTTCTGTTACAGATTCATAGGAATTATCGTTGTTACAGATTGAGAACGTACAGTAGGTACAGGGCCGGATTAAAGATTTTGAGGCCCGGGGCTATAGTGCAGGTGGAGGCCCTATTAGCAGGATTCGGGGGGGGGGGGGGGGGACGATACAAAAATAACTAAAACTTTAAATAAGTCCTACATGTAAAGTTTTATATAATCAATTCTTATAATTTATTTTTAATACGCAGTTTTTCATTTTTATTTAATAACTAGTCGTTAAATTTCTAAAATAAACCATTTTTATAAACATTTTTGAAACAATAAATATTATAAATTTGTAATCAGTACAAACAGTTTACTTAAATTCATTTAATAGATTTTCTTCTGCACTTCTCTCCAGCAAACTCTTTTATTAAATTATCAAAATTTAGTGACCTTAATAACTCCGTTTCAATGGCCGACCTCGCTAAGGAACATAAACACATAAATTGTTGAGATTATATGGACAATTAGAAAAAAATATGTTTTTCTATTAGTTGTACTAATGAATGTACAACAGTAAGTATTTTAAAACAACGTTTCTAAAGTGAATAAATCCGTAAAAAATATATTTATTTGATATCCCAACCCAAATTTAATTTTAACAAATTTTGATAACCCTTTTAAGTAAAAAGGTAGACTTTTTACAATAAAAAAAGTTTTAAATAAAAAAACAGCTGCCTGTAAGTATAGCTGGCCCAAGTTGATTATTAAACACTTTAAAGTAAAAAGTTAAAATAATAGAAGCGTGAAGGTTGAGCTTAGGGATAACTATTTTATCATTTAAACTATTTTTTGAAAAATAAAAATTTCATATATCCATCGAATAAAACGTAAAACCGCAATGTCGGTATACGGCATCCTCTTAAACTTTATTATTTCACATTGCTAAACTTGGGAAGTTGGGTTTTAAGGGGGTGTTTCAGACCTACTTTATCTACCGATAATATAATAGAAATTTTAGTTTTTCTCAAGAAAATACACATTACAATCAAATGTACATGCAGGATCGTATTATTTATGGAAAATGAAGAGCGAAGCGTTTGAATTATTATCAAGATGTGTATTTTTTGAAAAAATAAACGAAAAAATCGAATACATTTATCGGTGAATAAAGTAGTTCGGACGCATCCCATTAAAGTTTAGTATTTACTACTTCATTCTTCAAATTTATTTTATTGCAAATAGCTTAGATTAATTTAATTTAGGGTTAAAGGTTGTTTTATTATTCTAAAGAATACACATTGATCTGATAAACACATAATACTAAATAAACAATCATTAAAAAAAAGTTATAGCAATTTATTGTAGCAATTTGGGATACCAGAATTCTGGGAGAGCGAGGCCTCTGAAGACTCGAGGCCCGGGGCTATAGCCCACCCTAGCCCCCCCCCCCTTAATCCGGGCCTGAGTAGGTACGAAGGAAATAAAATCGAGAACGACGGAATTTAGGATATTGGTAATCGCAAAATAGTGCCCCTATATATTTATCGAGGTACAATCTGTGTGTGTAGTAGACCCGTCCCAATTGCGAAGAGTAGGAAACCAGAGCACCCAAGCTTACTATGGACCTTGTTTTGAGTGCCGGGGAGTGGGACACCGAGCGGCGGAATGTCCACAAAGAAGGTGTTTTAAATGCAATCAAGTAGGTCACCGCAAGTCGGAATGCAGAGTACAAGATACGTGGTAGATTGGGAGTAACACTCACATCGTGCACCAACGAATTATGCGTAACTTACCGCAAAGAGTTGGGAAACGGGGGAGCAGGGGCGCAGTCCAGTTCCCTGCCCCCTGCACAACGATAGGAACTCAACTGTCGAATCTTGAAAACAGTACCGATGGTCGAGTTAACGGAGTGGCAGAGAAATCGATGGATAATGAATAGGGAAAAATCAAGACCATCGGGGGTGCAAGGAAGAAGGAGAGGTCAGGTGAGGGTAGCGCTAGGTCATCGGAGGATAGCGAAGAAGTGAAAGAAAGAGAACGAAAGGTAAGGGAGGTTACGCAATCCCAGTTGAAGCCAACCCTAGTCCGTTCGTTCGAGTCGGAGGTAGCAAGAGAAAAAATAATAAGAGAAGAGCCCAAACTGAACGCAAGTCAACCACAGTTGGAATCATCAAGGTTTTGGGCGTCCTCGGGAGTGAAACAAAATAGAGTAGCAGAACCAATCATCGAAAGGAGGGAGCGTTCCCAATCGTAAACATCAAGTTCGGTGAAGTTTGGTGGAGTACCAGTACGACAGATTGTACGAGATGAAAAGTGTCCCCAGTCACAACCATCTCCAATGCAATCGTCGGCTGATTTAAATCGGGAGGAGGCGGACCAACCTGTGGGGAGTGCGAAGCGAACATTCCAGGCCATGGTGGTCCGTACTGCAATACCGGTGGGAAGAGTACCAGCACGGCAGACGGCACAAGATGAAGAGCGTCCCCAGTCGACATCATCTCAGAGGCAGCTGTCCGGCGAATCGAACAACTATTACAGACCAGAGCAGTTAGCAGAAAAGGAAGAGCGATCTCTGTCGCAGATACCTCGAGTCAAGGAGTTTGGAGGAAGGACAATGAACCTAGGACGATCAAGGGAAAGTGAAAGACAATCACTCTATTCCATATTATCCGAGGGTGAATTAGAGGAAGAGGAAATGCAATCGGTCAACACTGATGAACCGAAAAGCAATCTCCATTGCAGGTGGGTCAAGTAGCGGTTCCGAAGCCCGAAGGGAAAAAGGCAACAGAAGAGGGGACAGCGGAGGAATCTATCTGCAATGAGCTGTCGAAAGTAAGAGAGTCGGGAGTAGAGGAGCGGAAAGCAGCAGCCACACTTACACTCGAGAGATCAATCAACAACGAAGGGGCGTCTGATGAAAGAGAAGACTATCCCATGTTGTCGGAAATCGAAAAGGGCGTAGAGTTGCTACTGCAGTAATCGAGTATCCCGCCCCCAAAAATAAGAAACAACTACGAAGATTCTTGAGAATGGTGGGATGGTACGCGAGGTTTATTGAGAATGACTCAGAGATAAAAGTTCCCTTGCTAAAACTGCTACGCAACAGTCAAGCTTGGGAATGGGAAAAGGAGCAACAGGAGGCCTTTGAGAACTTGAAAGTGGCCTTGACGAAAGCCCCCGTGCTAGCGAGGCCAGATTTTGAGAGAAGGTTCACGGTCCAAAGCGACGCGTCGAGCTTTGCTATTGGGGCAGTGTTGACACAGGATTTTGAGGATGGGGAGCATCCCATTGTCTACGTAAGTAGAGTGCTGACCTCGGCCGAGAGGAATTATACCACCTCGGAGAGAGAATGTCTAGCGCTCTTGTGGGTCATTAAAAAGCTACGTCCGTACCTGGAAGGCTACCAGTTCACGGCAATCACAGATCATACGGCACTGAAATGGCTCAGGAACCTCAAAGATCCCACAGGAAGGTTAGCAAGATGGGCGTTAGAGATGCAACAATGGGATTTCGAGATAATACACCGGAAAGGGGCCTTCCACTACGTACCAGATGCACTATCTAGAGGGTTCGAGAGAGGGGACGAAGAAGGAGCAGCGTTTGAAGAAATTCAGGACGCCTGGTATTTACAGAGGTTAGAAGACGTGCACAAATTCCCGAAGAAGTTCCTGAACTGGAGAGTTGAATATAAAATGTTGTATCGATTTCGGAATGACCCATCTGGGGATAGAGAAAACTTAAGATCGAGTTGCTCGTGAATATTGGCCGGGGGTGTGGCATGACATCCAAGAGTTCGTGCAAGAATGCGACGAGTGTCAAAGATATAAAACTGCCGAAACGGGACCACAAGGTCTGATGGGCCAGAGAATCGTGGAGAGACCCTGGGCAGTGGTGGCAGCCGATATGATGGAGTTTCCCAACAGCAAGGGACAGTACAAATACATCCTGGTTTTCCAGGAATTGTTCACCCGATGGATTGAGATGAGACCACTGCGAAAAGCAGATGGAAAAGCAGTAGCCAAGGCGTTCGAGGAGTTGATTCTATTCAGTGGGAGACTCCCGATTATCTACTCACAGACAACGGTAAAGAGTTCGACAATAAACATCTGAATACGACGCTTCAGGAATATGGGGTCAAACATGTGACTACCTCCCCATACCATCCTCAAGCTAATCCAGTGGAGAGGAGTAATCGGACGTTGAAAACAATGATAGCCACCTTCGTAGGGGACGAACACCGTAGCTGGGACCAACACCTACACGAGTTCAGGCATGCCGTCAATACGGCAATGCAATCAAGTACGAGGGTTTCGCCGGCATTCCTAAACTATGGACGGCATCCGGCACCGGTGAAAAGCCTACGCAGGGAGGTCGAAATTAGGGGACCAAAAATTCCATTAGACCCCAGCGTGTGGGTAGATCGAGTAAAAAGGTTAGACGCGTTACGGAATCTAGTGCTCAGACACATAGATCAGGCTCGGGAGAAGCAGACGAAGCAGTATAATAAGGGGAAGCATAACGTAACGTTTAACATAGGAGATCTAGTAATGAGAAAGTTGCATGTGCTATCAAATGCGGCCAATAGGTTCTCCGCCAAACTGGCCCCAAATTTGATGGTCCTTTCGCGATAATCGAAATTAAGTCCCCAACGGTTTACGTGCTCGAGACCACGGATGGGAGGAGGAACACCAAGGTGCATGTTTCGGAATTGAAACGGTATATTCCCCCGCGAAACCATCCTGCACTAACCTAAACCTGCCCTTGTTTCGTCCTCGTGAGCATGTGCGAAGCGAGTCCCATTTCAGATGCAGAGCCAGTTCACCGCCGGCGAGCGGGGAGTACGAAGGAATACCGATCGTGATAAAGGGGGCGTCGTGGTATGGGCGAACTAGTATTCCCTCCGGCCTCGTGTGTTGTGGGGTATCTGTCGCGAGTGTATTTCAGGAACGTCGTCGAGTTAAGGAGAAGTATTGTCCATTGTGTTGTCCTGGTACTGTAGTTAAACATGAGGAATAGTGGTTGAGTTCAAATTTGTTTCAGATGTCGAGACAAGACCGCAGTCGCAGGTCATCGTGCCAGGAGGCTAGCCCCCGCCATCGCCCGGATGGGGAGTTCATCCCTCCGCCCTTGGTAAGGGCCGAGCCCCGACCCAGCTATGCGGAGGAGTTGGCGGGCATCCAGGAGGAGGAGATGCGGAGGGAGGGGGGATCGGAAGAAGCTGGCCCTGTGGACCGCGGAGTTGGAGAGGGGGAGGGAAACCCGAGGAACCAGTCCCCGGGAGAAAGCCAGGGGAGCTTTCCCCCGGAAGGTGTAGAGTTGGCTGTGAATGCAGCCGCTCTAGGGGATATAGTCCCCTTGACTGATTCACGGGGAGACTCCCCAGGACGACCCCGCGGAGACGGGGAGGCCACCGGCCGTCCCGGGCGTCCGGATACCGATATGGTCCGGGCCGCCATCGCTCGGTGCCTCCCCCCTTCTACGCCAACTGCGAGCGAGCCAACTCGGGAGAGTCTAAGGCGATTTACATGGACTCTCCGGAGGAATCGGACCCAGAGGCCAGAGAGGCCCGACGGGCTGCCCTGGCCACGCTGCCCTGGATACCCCGGGTGACGGCGGAGCCAATCCAGTCTCATCCTCAAGGGGCGATTCCCCGCCGACCCCGAACCCGGGTAGCGGAGGTCACCAGCGCCGAGCTCGTCGGCGGACCACCGGCCACTGGATCGAGTGTAGGTGAGGAGAACCGGTTGACAAGGCGAGAAGATCCCGAAGGTAAGATCGGGGTAGTAGACAGCGAGAGGGCGATGCGGATCGAGTTAGGGGTGCCAGTGGAGGATCTGATTACAGGGGTAGACTATCTGGAGATCGAGCCGTGGGGAGAGGAGCTGATGGAGCGGGACCGGGAGGAGATGGCCCCACTGCCATCCCCAATTCCCCCACCGGCTCCCGCAACCCTCAGCGATCTGCCACGGCTGAGGGGTCCGAACGGGAAGAGGCGTAGATACAACCCCCGTCGACATCTAGAAGCCGACGACTTCGAGTGGGGAGTTGTACCTCCGCGCTCACCGTCACCATTGCCAGGACCGGCTCAGCGGGTCGAGGGGGCCGTCGAAGAATCCCCACGGGACCGGAAAGAGCAGCGGGGACGAGACGTGCGGAGACGAGGTACTTAGTTTGGAGAGCTACGAGAAATTCCTACCCTGCTCCACCTCGACCCCCCGCTGGATTCTTGTTTCAACTGCTGGCAGGAGGGCCACCTCCGCAAACACTGCCCCCGACCCCACGAAACGAAATTTTGTTACAATTGCGGGCGTAGGGGCAGTACGCTAACAGATTGCCCTCGCTGCCAGCAAGTGCACCTCGAGTACAGGAATCGAGAGTTAGGAAGAGGTGAAGGACGGGGTCGTAGGGGACCCCAAAGAGACTGGTCAGAAGATCGAGTGGTGGAAGGCCCTGGTTTGATTTCAGGGGCCCAAGGGTCGGGAGCTCCAGAGGAGAAGGAGCCACCACCCCATTAAGGCGGTGGTAACGCCGGTACCAGCCCCCCGCCAGTCTAGATGGGACGTGGCTGCCGAGGGAGGAACCCTGCGGGTGACCATCAGGCCCGAAGGGAAGGAGGGGACCGTCGCCCAAGCTAGGGTCTCACGCTGGGACCTACCACTGACGGGGGGACCACCGACACGACCCCCATCCCGGTGGGACGTACCACCGGCCACTCCATCCCCAGCGTCTCAGGAAGACGTCAGGCCGGAACCCATCATGTCCCCAACGGAGGGACTGATGGAGTTCGTGAGGAGGATTGCCCACCTTCCGGTGGACACGCAAGATCTACTCCTTCGGGAGTGGATGGGCAAACCTCGCGAGTAGAGAAGTGGCCATAACAACTCGAGTTGTGGAGGGGGGGGAGTTGATTATTCGGAAAGGGTTTCGTGTATGGGGGTAAGAAGGCGGTGATACCGTTGAAATATATATACCACTCCACCATATAATGTGTGTTCAATTATTTATGGTACCTATCGTTATGTAATGTTGGTGGCGGAAAGATTATTGTACAATAAACAAGCGAGCGTTCGAGGTCGGAGGCTTTGTGGGCGTGATTCCTTCGAGAGAGAGATACATCGCGGCGTTTAAAATAATTTAAACCAGAGATCCACTCCGTTGGAGTGATCTCCGGTTTAGGAGGGGAGTATTTGTGGCATGTAAAAGGCCACAATGAAAAAAAAATAAACATAGAAGTAAGGTGAGGTTATGTTGGGCAGGTAGGGTTAGCATTGGGGGTATATTATTTAAACAAACAAACTCCGGACAGAATCACGCACGCACGCACCATGCCACCGAACGCACGCTATTTTAATTTGTTAATTTTTAATATAATTAATAACCCGCGAATATATTTATGTTTCACGGGGGGAGATCGACGGCGCAACAACACACAAACACACCACGAGCACAGACACAAAAATAACAGCCGATGTAACCGAAACCTCCAGACAAGCTGAGCAGCACCAGGAAGCGGCGACTACGGAGAAGAGGTCGAGGCCTTTATTTGTTTCAGCAGCAGCACAGCAGCGGCAACACAGCAGCGGCAGCACGGCAAACACACACATACACATTCGCGTACGCGGACACCCGGGAGAGAGAGAGCGATCGGAGCGCGAGGAGGCTCAACGGCGTCATCCGTAAGGACGACGACGGGAACTGATGAGGAGGCGAGCGCGCGTCATGCGCATGGGATCGAGCGGGGAGAGTAGAGGAAGAGCCGAGCGGCAAGAGAGAGAGAGAGAGACGGAGGACGAAGCCTCAAAGAAGATGAGAAGAGAGGCGCGCGCACGGAGAAGGGAGCAAGGCGCGTTTACTTAATTATCATTTTTAAGAAGTATAGGTTACAATTAATTAATTAAGTAATTATTAACGATAAGTGTAATTTATGTATAGATATTATTATCAAGAAATAAAGGCAAAAGATTATGTAAATATATATATAATAATTATTTATATATATATATATATATGTATACAGATCATTTACGTAGATAGAACCTGTATGAACCATAATAATTTAAATTGTTGATAATTATTTATTTAAATAACTCGAGATTGGATCTCCGTGGGTTGCGCCGTGTGTCCAGGCGTCCGCTCAGCGAACCTCCTCTCGAGATCGGAGGAGTCCGCCAAAGGGTAATTGTCGGGTAACAGAGAGCAGTATTGACCGAATAATTAAATAATTAGTGAGTTGTATGGACAGAATCCAGATCGGTTAAAATACAACATTATAGACTCTACTAGCTAAGCTTTCAAAAATGGGCGCATGAAGCCTTCCCAGCGCTGCGATCGGGTGATGATTTATGGATTTAAAAAAACCTAATAATTCGAACAGCTGGTTCACAGATTTCATTCTTCGATTTTCTTCCCATCTTCGGATGTTCATATCACGGTTACGGAAGCTCTTAGATACTTGTTTAAAAAACGAAATTCAAGGTTTTAAACTCTACTTTTTGGCTATAAAACTTATTTCCACCTTGATGGGCGGTAACCCATCGGTAAACTAGAAAAACTGCGAAAAAAGGGAATTTTTGTGATTTTTTTAACTGAAATAAATCCCTCAATCTTAGCCAAAAAAAATTTTTTCTCCCAAAATCACAACTAGAGGCTCTGTTTACACCCACATTAATTATCTAAGTAGATTGGAAGTTCCTAAAAAAATTTATAGAGAAGGGGGAGCTCAAAAACATGAAAATTTTGAAAAAAACAGTAAAAAAAAGCGTTTGTATGAAAGTGAAACGGGTTAAAAGCTTTTTTAATCGATCTTTTTTGCGGCATTCTTAGTTTTTAGGTAGAAACTATCCATTTCGGTGAGGGGAGCCAGTATCCAGGCAATTTGGTAAATAAGGGTCAGCCTAATATATATATATATATATATATATATATATATATATATATATATATATATATATATAGGATTTTACATTTGTCACAGATGTTGGTTTATGACATTTCATACGTAGAAGAACCACGAACCTGGGTTTACATTTACACTTAGCCGGGCTTCTTTTGGGTATGGGATTAACCTGATGTATGTAAATTATTATCACTATCAATATTGTGATACTTTGCTGGAAATGTTTTATAGGTGACATTTTATATGTGATATTTTTGTGGTGACATTTTCCAGTTTATATTTTTTGGTGATATTGTCCAGGTGATATTTTTTTTATGACATATTTCAGATGATATTTTTTTGGTGACTTCTTTGGTGACATTTTCCAGGTGATTGGGTTTCAGGATGTCACGTGATATATCACGTGATTTGTCACATGATAAATCCCGTGATAATTTTCAGTAGGAATATATGAGCAATTTTATTGAATATTATGTGAATAATGTTGAAAATAAAATAATATATTAAAATACATTAAAATATTGAAAACAAGTTGAAAGCAAATTGATGTACAAAACTTTCAGCAACAGTTACACATCAAATATAAGTAAATCTGCGTCCGTATATGGCAGTAATTTGGTGGCAAGCATTTGTAGTCAATTTTACGGCACATTGACATCAATCCTTGATATTCGTCATTTCTTGAGCGCAATAGTTGGAAGCAAATAGGCTAACAAGCATTGCACAGCAACTTATGATGTTGTATTTTAACCGATATGGATTCTGTCCATACAACTCATTAATTATTTTATTATTCGGTCAATACTGCACTTTATTACTCGACAATTACCCTCTGGTGGACTCCTCAGATCTCGAGAAGAGGTTCGCTGAGCGGACACCTGGACAAACGGCGCAACCCACGGAGATCCAATCTCGAGTTATTTAAATAAATAATTATCAACAATTTAAATTATTATGGTTCATACAGGTTCTATCTACGTAAATGATCTGTATACATATATATATACATATATATATGTATACAGATCATTTACGTAGATAGAACCTGTATGAACCATAATAATTTAAATTGTTGATAATTATTTATTTAAATAACTCGAGATTGGATCTCCGTGGGTTGCGCCGTTTGTCCAGGTGTCCGCTCAGTCATAATATATATATATTTATTTATATATAAATTTACTACGACGACTCTACTTATCACCCGATTTTAACTACTTCGCTATTAAATTATGGTCGCACGTGGGCAGTCCAGTGGCCACTCCCCGCCTCTACTCGCACGCACCAAATGCCAACCGCGTTGCCGGTATTACCTACAACCTGTAATAAAAAAAATGCCTCGAACTCGGGAACTCTCTCGACCTAAAAACACACAAAAATATTCGGCGGCGAACACACACACTGCAGCTCTTACTCTCCACCAAGCCTCGTACGTCGACTGCACTGAAACATAGAAAATACTGGACTGTTCTCACCAAGTCATTTTTAAGGCAAAATTACAAACTCTCTTGAATCCTAGGTCGGACGCTTTGTGGGCAAATACTTGCCGACCGATAGTTACTCACGTTACGATGAATATAATGCAATAACTATCTCTCTCTGCTAACTCGACGACTACTCTTGACGCTTTCTTTTTCTCCACGCGGACAGCTAACCTCTCACAGCAAATGATTATTACACGACTGTGTGCGGCGAAGGCTCCGGACGGAATGGGCAGGGCGGAAGGACTCGAGTCCTCTCCTCGTGGCGTCCCTGTACCCTAGCTCCCTCTATTCTGCCTTACTCGATCTCCTCTCCTTTTCTAATACCCGTTGGCATAGGCCTTAAACTCGATTTTCACTAGAGTACTAACCGGAGGTTAGTTACTGCTCTAGTTTTACACGTCATGCATTTCGCCCCGGGGACGCGCGTAATTTAAAATATTAACAGCGCCCTCTATACTGCACGCTTCTCCGATACTTATCCCATTACTCGATATATACTACATGCGAACTGACGGAGCGCGACGCGTTCATTGTAAACGCGCCTTGCTCCCTTCTCCTTCCGCGCGCCTCTCTTCTCATCTTATTTAATGCTTATCTGGTCATTTTCGGTTGGCCGACCGTCCTCCGTCTCTCTTGCCGATCGGATCTCCCTCTACTCTCCCGATCGGTTATATCCGCATGGCACGCGCCCGCCTCCTCATCAGCTGCTCCAGTCGTCGTCCTTACGGATGATGCCTTTGAGACTCCTCGTGCTCCGATCGCTCTCTCTCGGGTGTCCGCGTACGCGAGTGTGTATGTGTGTATGAGTGTGTTTCGTCTGCTGCCGCCGTGCTGCCGCTGCTGTGTTGCTGCTGCTGCTGCCTCGGCCCCGCGGTTCCCGGCCGCTCGTGTCGTCTCCAGCTTTTCTCTCTCTCGGGCGGCTGCTACCTGTAAAAATATCGGACTCGACCTCTTCTCCGTAGTTGCCGCTTCCTCGTGCTGCTCAGCTTTTCCGGATGTGTTTGCTGAATCTGCTGCTGCTTTTGTCGTTTGTTTGTGCTGGTAGTGTGTGTGTGTGCGTGTGGTGTTGCGCCGTCGATCTCCCCCGTGAAACATACAATAATCTTCGCGATTTATAATCCTAATAAAAAATAAGCAATTTGAATAGCGTGCGTTCGGTGGTTTGGTGGGTGCGTGATTCCGTCCGGAGTTTGTTTATTCCTCCTAATTAATACTAATAATCTCCCCGATACTAACCCTACCTGCCTATTCTAACCTCACCTTACTTCTCTATTTACCTCTTTCGTTGTGGCATTTTACATGTCACAAACTATTGCCGCGATTTTGCCACGGCAAACCTGATTAATGGGGAGGTTGTGATATGCATTGTAATAATTGTATATTCTACTTAAATAAGACATATTATATTTGCGCGTACTCATGTGAAACTATAGAAATCATATTTCACCTGCAATATGTGTTTTCTCCAAATGCAGGGTATAGGCCTTTTCGCACCCTCATCTCACAGTTCATAAACTATAAGAGTTAGAGTCCTAAAATTTGTTGTGAAAGTTTCATTTATCTTAGGAAAAGAAGAAAAAGTTAGTTTCTAAGCCTTCGACAGGCACTTTCTCTGATTTACAGTGTAGAGGCTTACAAAGACATATTGCTATAGCTATACCATGGTAACAAAAGTATCGCAATTTAGCCGCAATTCTGCTGCAATCGTGCGTGCAATCACAAAAATTACAGCAGCCAACGTGCGCTCTGCTTCACAATTCGACTCGCGAGTGCAGCAGAATTGCACCCGAATTGCGTACGACGATTGCGGCAGACGAGTGCGTCAGGATTGCAGCAGACGTGCAGCCGACAAGTGCGACTATGGGGAATGAAATAACGCACTCGCGAGTGCAGCAGAATTGCACCCGAATTGCGTACGACGATTGCGGCAGACGAGTCCGTCAGGATTGCAGCAGACGTGCAGCCGACAAGTGCGACTAAGAGGGGTGAAATAATACACTCGCGTAATAAAGCATATACTAGTGTGTGGATTTTTTGCACAAATTCGACCTTTGAGTCTTAGTTGTCTCAATCGCGCGCGCGAAATTCTGACTCTGGATCGCTGGTCACCGATAGCTGGAAATATTGTCGCTGGTACCTGGGTATCTGGTCGCTGCTACCTGGGTATCTTGACGCTAGTATCCGATTGCAGGTACCTGTTCTGTATGATATAGGTATCTTCTAGTGGATATCTTGGTACCTGGTGGACTTGCCCCTGCTCTCGACTCGCTCTTTTTCTACGACATTCTAAAGTGATTGTAGTGAAAATGTGCATACGAGCGTATCCTTCTAACAAGTGATAGTGGACATACTCAGTTAAGTAGAAAAAGTAAGTCGTTTTCCTTTCCTTTCCCCTTCCTCCATTATACGACACTTTGTTTTCAGTGTGAATATTCTTGTATTTCTGTGATTTTTATTGCACATTTATTCGTAATTATATAGCATATTTCTCTCGCACTTTTTTCTATTTTACTAAACAAATTACAATTTATTATTCAACAGAACATTTCTCAAGATTTTGAGTACTCTCGATCACGTGTCGTTTTCTCTCACGCTCCACAATGTGTATGGTAATGTGCATCTGTCCCTATATCCATAAAATAAACAGCAGGTTTTTCTTGAAAACATACATGCTTTGTATCTGCGGTATTAAATTTATTCTCCAGACTGATAGCTTCCACCACGTATGGCATCTCGGAGAGAAATAAGTTATCCACTCAAGCGCGTACTCCTTTATTCCAATACCTCTACTCCATACACATACTCTATAAACCCGCATGTGTAAAATGTTAAGCAGATACGGAAAATTGAAATTACAAACAGAGCGCGTTGCAGTGAAGCTAGAAAATAGTGTGCTGAATATCTCCAACAGAGAACGCTACCTTACCGCTGACATTAGATACAAAGAATTTTATATGTCGCGTGCAGTTCGACATCATCGTTATTCTACCGTGAGCTGTCAAAACATCAACATGGAAGACTTCCGTTGACACGAAGGTATTCTTCACCAACTTGTTAAAACACAAAATGCACTCAAACGCAAATTCGATACGTTCAAGCTTGGTAAAGCTAGTATTGAAATAACATTGGGAGAAACGTTTAAGCCAATTGTCGATCCACTTGAAAAGCTTATAACATTAACTGAAATAAAAAAATTAAAAAATAAGCGTATATTATCTGAAAACGACTTTCAAAAGATTGTCAAGCTGGATGAGAGTGACGAATCATATAAAGGTATAATATCAAATAAGAGGGATATGTCTGATGAGAGTCTCGATAAAACTTTGCAGCGTACAGTGGTTCACGATACCTCGTTCGAAACAGCTAATGAATATGATGATTTATCTACTAATAAGTATATTCTCATGTTCAATCAAACAGAGAATCTAGATAAATTTTATGGTGTGCGTAAAGAAGGTACTATTTTTATGATTGCTGACTGATCGATAAGCTTTAAAGATAATAACGTGAAAGTTAAGGATGTGCGACATCCGAAAGCTTTGGGATTGTTGGCTCTTTGCAAAATATCCTGATCAAAGTGTTGTGAATTCAAACGATTTGCAAAACTATCGCAAGATTCTCGAAATACTCGACATTTGACCGACACTTGATCGACAGTTAGATTACCATCCTTGTATACAAACCGTTTCCCGCAAGTGATTTATATATATATATATATATATATATATATATATATATAGCTCTCGAATGATGCAACATTAATTTCCAGCAAAATGCTTGTCGAATTACAGAAAAGTTCGAAAGGTGAAGACCAACTGCTACTCGAAGATAACATTTTTTACAACGATAGAGATCGGTCTGGAGAAGTATACTGGAAATGTAAATTTTATAAATTTCAAGGATGCTGGAGTCGTGCTGTAATAAAAGGTATCGAACTCATCAGTTGTTCTGATAGACATAATCATGCTACATCTACTCATACTTTGCAGGTAATTAATAAAAATTTAGAGCCAATTATGCGAGACGATATAGTCGATTTTCAACAACAGAAAGATACTTGCAACCAAAATCTCAATTTAATGGAGGCGATTGAAATAAAACGCTAGATATTGAATCAAGATATAATAGAACGAACTCTCAAATACATTAGTTCACAAGAGAAACCTTTTCCAATTCTATAATAGTGAATCAAAGTTCTCCAAAGGCTAAGATTCGAAAATTTAATCGAAATTCTGAAGTTTATCTTCCCGATCAGTCTGAAAAGTGTGAAGAGTCTTTGGTTAAAAATTCACTGCAGGACAATGATAGAGCTGATTCCTGTCCATCCAATTATACAATTGCTAGCTCTTCAAAGTCAGTGTATGAACCACCTTTCAACAGACAATCAAATAAAAATCAAATAAGAATTATTTAAAAATCGGAGAAGAGATCAGAAAAATAGATTCGAGCATACACTGTTGGGATTTAATAAGTCAACTTCTATCAATTCTGCAAGATGTCATGGAACTTCAAAGTATATGATTCGCAATATTTATCAGAATTGTGAAACTTCAGATGTAACTTGGTACAATATCTATCACCATTAGAAAGTTACTTTAAAGGTGAAAAATTTCTTTAAACTAATTATATGAACTTTCATATAATCCGTTGCATTATTATTCGCGCTTACACAGTGAAATATGTAATAACATAATCACTGTTCAATCGAAAACATTTAAGCAAAGTTACCCTACCTAAGATCGCAGCGCAACGTTGTCTTAGCCTCACTTTCAGGAGCATTATATAAATAACATTGTGACCGGGATTACCCCAATTCTGTTTAGTAATTTAAAATGAAATGACAAGAAAGCAATAGGTTTATACTCTTTCTTCTTCACTACTTCGTATTCTTAGATTGTTTAAATTAATAAAGTTGCAAAAAATAACTCCATAAAGTAACAAATAATATGCATAAAAGCTTATTTTATAGAACAGATTTCTTATAAGAAATGTAGGCCTACATTTTGATTGTGTATAATTTCTTAATAAAACTGAATATAAGGTTGTTTGGACATTAGATTAATTGCATTATATGTTGCGTTTAATATACTATTCGAATTATTACCTAAAAATTTTTAGATTATTGAGAATAAGGGTGACCGGAATTAGTCAGGGACTGACATTGCCCTGTTCTCCCCTACAATCGAATTTTGGTTATATATTCCATGGATAATCAAATATGGAAAATTCATCTGAGAAATGGATAAGTAGAGATCATAATTATGGATTTGACGTTTGAGATGATCCTAATATATCAGTCGATCACCTCCGAGTAATCATGGTCATGAATCCATTTGGAATCCACAATAACGAGATTCACTTCATCCTCAATGAGTTACCCAAAGCAGGTTACATATACTGATGTAATTACATTACTTTAACGATATTCAATATAACGTTATGATCGATCGTGTCGTCGCTAACATTCACAAGATACTCATGCAGGAAATTATCTAGTATTCTGGATTCAAGTTCTAATTTATACAATAAGAAGAAAAGAAAGTGTATACTAGTAGATCAGAGTATTCTTTTGTACCAGGAAATCCACTGCCAGATATTAGCTTCCTATGATTAGACTAAGCAATAGAGCACATACACAAATTAATGTCTGCAGTTGAAATAAAAATTCAAACTTCCCACTGTATTGCCTCTCTTGATTCGTTAAATTTCATGCCTCTCGGACCTGGAGTTAAATCACAAGCATATTTATGCATGCGCAAAGACCAACTTTTATACCTAACTCAGTGCACTCTGTCACATATTAGAAAAACACGCTTCAATTCATTTCCTCACTACAATCACTTTGGAGTCTCATGGAAAGGAGCTAGTCGTGAGCAGGGGCAAGTCCACCAGGTACCAAGGTATCCACTATGAGATATCCACATACAGACAGACCAGCTACTCGCAATCAGATAGCAGCGACAGGATACTCTGATAGCAACGATCAGATACCCAGGTAGCAGCGACAAGATTTCCAGCTACCTGTGGCCAGCGATCCGGAGTCAGAATTCCGCGCGCGCGCGCGCGATTGAGACAACTGCGGCTCAGTGTAGTGTATGCTTCAATAGGTCAGCAATACGAGAAGCTTATCGGAGCCACGGCAGCTCAGTGGACTGGGACTTGGCCTTCTACACAGAAGGCTACGGTCCGAATCCCAATAGTAAAGTACCGTGATTCTGATGGTTCGGACTTCATCTAAAACTGTAGAACCAGTTGTTATACATTTTAAAATAAGGTGGGGGAGAGGGAAGGAAGGAGGTCAGGGTTAGGTGCATCATAACTATAGGGATAGTAATATTCTTTCTACATAGCTTTGAATAGTTTAGAGATAATATATTACTGTTAAATTGTAAATAAGGGATTCAAGTTACGTTACTTGTAACTTTTTAAATAACTTCGTTACTTTTTTTATGAAGGAATTTGTAACTTAACTTCGTTCCATTTTTCAAAGTAACTTGTATCTTTTTTTTGGCAATAGTTAAGATACTTTAGGGGCACTGAACAACCTTAAATTTTGGAAATATCGAATATTTTTTATTACGTTTTTCAACAAAGAATATTGAAATAAACCTACACGTATATAACCAAAATCAATAAAAAATAATTTAATATTCAAAATGACAATAAGATTTTTGTAGTTATTTTTACATGGAAATGTATAGAAAATCTTAACATAAAAAGAAATAATTTTTTTTACAAATTCCCACGTTTACCTGAAAATTACATGTTTACTATTTTGTGAGTAAAAAGAGACTTCTAAACTCCTTTTTAGTATTGTTGACTCCGGAAATCCTGCAGCAGGTATAATAATATATGGTAGTATTCATAGTTCAGACGAGCCATTTTAGGTTATGATTTTCTATGCATTTAAAAGTAAGAAAGAAATGTTTGTTATTTTGAATATGCAAATGATTTTTATTTATATTAGTAATTTAAATTTAGGTTTGTTTCAACATACTTTGTTGAAGAAAGAAATCAATTTTTCAAAAATTTAATTTGGTTTAACACTCTTAAATCCTAAACCCATAGACCTAGGCTTAATACTAAATATATGAAGCAAAACCTTAGTAACTTTTAAGCTAATGGATCTTAGGTTTTAGTATTTATAAAAATAATATAATTAATATAAACAATAACTATAGAGTTAATTTAAATTTTCTTAAAATTGCTTCTTAAATATAAATTTTTTCCAAATATTATTAGGTTTATACAATCAAATATAGAAGTTTTTTTAAAAAACTTCTGCCTACTTTACTTTATAAATATTGATTTACAACGAAAAATTCCTGATTTTTTTAGACAAAATGACATACTTTCCCAACGTTCCTAGTGCGCACAAAATTTCTTATACACTTAAGAAAAATCCTGCTTACTTTGTATACCAATTTAAAAATATTTGTGCATTTATGTAAAATTGGAATAGAAGTAACCATTGCTATAAATGAGATCATTTTATTTAAATAAAAGTTAGTGCTTTTGATTGAAATCAGCAGACAGCACCTTCGCAATGCATACTTTTTTTAAAATGCTGTAAAAAATATGTCCAATTTCAAAAAGTTTCGATAAAAGCTAATGCCCTCAAAAAGTTCTAAATAAAAGAAAAACATAAACTATAGATAAAACAGTTTTTATAAAAAAAAGCACATTTACCTTATTGAATGATCACTCGAGGGCGAAACTATTTTTCCGAATGTGTCGGTTAATGACCGTAAAAACGGGCACAGTTTATGGTGTAAACAGCTTACACCATAAACTATGCACCTTTTGACGGTCATTAACAGGCAGATTTGGAAAAATGGTTGTGCCCTCAGGTGTTCATACTTTAAAATATCATTTTACAACTGAAAATTTTATGAAAATCAATAATGCGATTAGATTTTGTGTTAAGAAAGGTTTGATAAATCGAAAAAAAAATATCGATTTGTTATCAAAATATGCTAGGGATTTCCTTTAAAGTAGAACTCTGGTCTTTTGGTCAAAATATCAAAAAGAAATTATTGAATTTTTTAAATCTCTGTAATTGTGAGAATATTTTAAAGTCTACAAGATGTTAAAACTCGATGTTTTAAGGGGGGAGTCTGCTTTAACGGCTCCAAAAAAATCGATTTTTGTTGTCTTAAATCTATTCCAAAACTATCCAAGAATATGTCTTCAAAATTTCAGAGGCTAATTCGACATATTTCCGAAGCTAGAGCAGTTTTAGTGGCCGAGCATCGAGCAGGTGCGAATACTCGGACAGACCCGAGCGCGCGCGCTCCGCCCCTCGATGTATTCTATTATTCGAATATACTCGTATATACCTGAAAAGGTCCAACCGTCCTTTGAAACATTATTTGGAGTTTCAAGAAGGTCTGTGTTGAGTTGTAGTAGGGAGAATGGTATACATTATAACGTTATACTATAGCTCTCGGTATCGGCTTCTACACTGCTGTTTGTTGCGTCAGCTTTCAGTTCCACTTTTGATTTTACCGAGTACACATCGAAATGTCAAGCTACCCGAAAGGTGATCGATCTAAAAGACAGCGTGCTGCGGAACCGCGAAAGCGGAAATTTCACGGCAATCGTTTTACAAGTGTTCCATCGGGCGACGGAGACTTATGCACGAGCCGCAGTGAGCAGAAGTTAACGAAAGCAAGCAGCGATGATGACATTATTCATTCTGCGCACTGCTACCGCATTATTGAATTTATATCTGTGTTTCTCGCCATTTCGGAAATCGCAATTTGCAGATCATGCAAGCAAAAATTAACGTTTGCAGAAAGCAGTCATCGAGGCCTAGGATTTAAAATTATTGTCCAGTGTATGTGTGGTCGACGCGAAATCCAGTCAGGACCATTGATAAATACCGGCTACAAAATCAACAGACGAATTGTTTTTGTTATGAGGCTTCTTGGTATCGGACGAGAAGGGATAAACGTATTCTGCGGCCTTATATGCGGATATATCTGCAGGTTTTGCAAAATTTACTTACCAACAAATCGTTGAGCATTTGCACGCAGCGTCGAAGACAATGTTCAAGACCACCTGCGAAAAAGCCGTCAAGGAAGAAAAAGAAAAAAACGTTGAACATGAAAGACCTGCGAATAATTTGAAGGTTTCGGGCGATGGATCGTGGAAAAAGCGCGGTTATACTGATTGTGTGGCGCCTAAGTCCGAAACATTTGAATTCCGGCTATAAAATCGTCGAAATTGCAGCATATATGGCTGCAGGCATTTTTAACGAGGGCTACTCTGCTGTACTTTCCACCATGCAGCTCCTCAATATCATCATCGGGTAGCAGTGCAAAAATTTTGCTGACGCCGTTGAAGCTGTGCGCATAACGCGGGAGCAAGAAGGCTCGTACAGCCCGAAGATTGGAAACCCTCAGCCAAAACGAGTTTTTTGAAGAAGAGGAAGGACTAATGTATAGCCCAAGGATAGCTGATTAACCTCTAATTACTGTAAGTAATATATATATATATATATATATATATATATATATATATATATTTTTTTTTTTTTTTTTTTTCGATCGGACGTATATTCTTTTTGCTATCACCGGCACCGTTTTCTAAAAATCGTAAAAATGAAAACTCGAGAAAACGCGCTTTAAAGTTTTCGGTCCAAAAAAATATAAGTTTTTGGGTACGATATATATATATATATATACCGTTTTCTAACACCGTTTTCTAAAAATCGTAAAAATGAAAACTCGAGAAAACGCGCTTTAAAGTTTTCGGTCCAAAAAAATATAAGTTTTTGGGTACGATATATATATATATATATATATATATATATATCGTACCCAAAAACTTATATTTTTTTGGACCGAAAACTTTAAAGCGCGTTTTCTCGAGTTTTCATTTTTACGATTTTTAGAAAACGGTGCCGGTGATAGCAAAAAGAATATACGTCCGATCGAAAAAAATCAATGTGATCTAGCTTCAGTATTAAATTATCTTCTATTTGAATTAAAAATGTTGGACAAAAGTATTATTTAAACTACTTTTTTTGCAACTTAAAGTGAATTTTTTTTCAAACTTCGAAAAAATTTGGAATTTGACAACTTCTTCGGTATTTTTTGAGTTTATATAGAAAAGAAACTTATAAAAATTTAAAAAAAATTTGTCTCGACTGTTTCAGACGCACCGCACGACCTCCATCACCGGCACCGCTTAGAAAGTGCAGATTCCAGGCGCTCCGGCAAAATGGTCATAACTTGAAGAAATTTTAATATTTTTTAATAAAAATATTGTTTTTTAAAGCTAAAATATAGTACTTTATTTTCTCAAAATTTCGTTTACCGCAATCAATTCCTTCTCTTTCAAAAAAATCGCTGAAAAAACGCTTTTATTTCGGCTTCTGAACAGACTCCCCCCTTAATGCAGTTAAACTTATTTTCGTAAAATAATTTACATTAGATAATATCCTAAATTTAAACTTTAAACGGGTTTTTCTTGAAACTAATTTTGTAAATTTTAAAAAATAGCTTCAGCATGAGTTTTTATGAATCTATTTAAAACTTTCAAAATGTATACCTTAGCATACGTAGGACATAAACTGTTGATTACATTTTAATTTTTTTCTTCTAATCTCATTTAATCCATCAGTCTTTATAATAAAATGTGATTTTTTAAGCATTTTCATAACTCAAATGAAAACTAGGATGTATTAAGGAAGTAGAAGACGATCTTTTGAAACTAATCAACAAACAAAGAAGTAACTCGTTTATTTAAAGCTTAAACTCATATGAGCAAGTGACATTTTGAAAACTAGTCATTTTCGTATAAAAAAATCAATTTTTTCCAGTAAGTCTGAAAATAATCGATTTCTTGAGCTAAAACTTGGCACATAACGTATTAATATCATCCTACATAGGACCTTACAAATTTACTATAGTACTACCTTAAGGGGAAAAAAGAAATCGATTAAAATATTCTTCTTCTAGAGATGCGACTTATATATAAATTTCACAAAAAAAAAGAGAATATCAGGAAAAATTACCCTCTGCGCACATGGCGCGTTTCAATATTTCTATTTTTTATTAATTTATAGTATTATACATACAGTCCACTTCCGATAAATCGAAACTGGTTAATTTAAATTTTTCTATAATTCAACAGTTTTTCCAGTCTCCTACATCCCTTTAACTTTTAATTACCAAGAGTTGACTCATGACTGTATTTTTAATACAAAGCAGCTTATATTTTTGGCATAGAAAAGTCTGGGGAATGATGTTATTGTTGAATTAACTAGCTTTAAGGGGAAATAACCACCTTATAATTACAAATAAATTGGTAATATACTTTTAGGTGAGGATAAATTATTTATAATATATTACATTTCTTTCGGTAAATTTGAACATTTTATCAAAATATTACGGGTACAAGGCTTAACTTTCAGGTATAAGAAAACAATTCCCAAACTTGGAACATATTTCTTTTTTCAAATTCCGTGGACTCTCCTTGTTAATAACATAAAAAGATTACTTACCGTTTATTGTAGAAAAATGATTTTTGATTAATAAAATGTTTCATTTTTTTAAATACAACAATGAGACGAATTGTGTAAGTTATAAAAGCAATTATTTATTTTAATTATAGTTTTTAACAATATTTATTTTGGATCACATGATTTTCTAAAACAAATTAACATTTTGCAGCACAAAGAAACATTAAGCACATTATCGATTTTTGTCAATTAAGCAAGTCTCATTTAGTTTATTTCACTTTATTGTCAGATTTGTTACTTTTTCAATCTCTTATATGCCAAAGAAAATGAAAAAAACAGCAAATAACTACTAATGCATTGTAAACAATAATAGTACATTATTTAGTATAACCTAAGATTTTCTTCAAATTTAAAAAGTTCTGCTTTATTGTCAATTTATTATAAATAAATAATTATTGTTTTTTTTCTTATATTTTTACAGTTTAGTTGCTACATTGGATCCAACATTTTAAATGTCAAAAGATTCAATTAGGGTATATTTCTCGATTTTGTAGAGTAAAACCAACAGTTCAATTGTTAGCGACGTTTCGACGATTCTTCACCATCTTCATCAGGCTATACCTTTATTCATAATAATATTTACAATTGGAACATACATAATTATATTTAATATTTACATTATTTGTTACTCACTATTCATTACGCATTAATTACAAATATCATCTTAGTATCACTGATTTGTCGCTGTATCTATACAAAAACAATAAAAACAAAGGTTAATTATTATTTTGAATACAAACTTATTGCACATTTATAGGTTATGTTATCACAGTTTACCTTCCATTTACTTTTCCTCTCATATACTAAGATTGTCAGCTCGATTTTAAATACTATACACAAATAATTACTTAACGGACCATACATATTAAAAAGAAAAAAGAGAAAAAAGAGCAACAGAGTAGAGACAGAGACAGAAAGAGACAGAGAGCAAGAGAGAGTGAGAAAGAGAGAGATAAGTAAGTGGTGTGTGAAAACTGAAGCGAGCGGCAGCAGTGTAGCAGCGACGACGACGAGGACGTTGGAGCGCGCGACGTCTGCGGATACGGCGACGGTTACGTCGAACAGTCTACGGAGATAAGCTGCTCAACAGTCGACGGCATCAGGATGTCGAACAAACCGGAACAAGTCCTGATTATCGAGCCTTCAATTATAATAGCAAGCTAGTAAGCAGATATTTTGTAACATAGAATGTAACTTAAGTTTAAGCATTAATGATTAAGATTCTTTAGGTGATTTATTGTATAATCGCTTTTAAAATTAATAAATATCCTCTTACATCTTCGAAAAAATGATCATTTATCTTGTGTACCAAGTCATTCAATAAATAAAAGTATAATGATTGATTAAAAATTTTTTTTTTCATATATATATATAGACGTCATAAAAACGTCCTTTTGTCGTCATTATAACGTTTTATGGACGTACGAGTATATACAAGATTGCAAAAACGTCTTTAAGACGCCTTTATAACGTCTACAGTTATTCGTTTCCTAGAGCTTCTATTAATAAAATACTTTTAAATGACGTTAATAAGACGGTTCTGAAACGTTACTTTCAGATATAAAAATGTCTTAAAGACGTCTTAAAAACGTTATTCACTGTTATGGAGACGTATTAAAGACGTTTTTTTAACGTTTAAAGAACGTCTTTAAAGGCTTCTATAAAAGATTTTTTGGAAAAATTCCGCGGCCAAAATGACGTTTAAAAGACGTTTTTATAACGTCCTTTTGGACGTTCAAAAAATACGTTATGTCGCCTTTTTTAAGACGTCTTAATGACGTCTTAATGACATTTTGTCTTATCAGGGTAATCTTACAGATTTGCTTTCAGACTTATCGGCTGAACGGCTTCTATTTTTGAATATTATATACACACACGCACACAATTATACACACACATATACATATATATACACCCACATATATACATATACATAAATATACATATACATACACATACACATATACATATACACATATATACATATACATATACATACATATATACCATACATACATCTTGTAATACTGATTGACAGAAATTAAATTTTCCCGCCAATCATTGTCTCTTATGGAGCGTGCGTACTAGTATACATAAGTAATGTGACTAGCATTTGCCGTAATTATATGAGATCTTTTAAAATGAAAGCTAACCTACAACTAATCATTTTTGGTTTTCAATTTATAAATAATACTATTATAATGTAGACTAAGATTGTTAGTATCTTCTTTGATATTTATAGGTTTATCTTGCATTTTGATATGTACCATCTCAGAAACAAGTCTTTTCCTCCAATTACTCTCTTTGTCTAAAATCTCAACCTTATCAAAGTCAAATTTATGGTTATGTTGCTTCATATGTTCATTGATAACAAATTGTTTGTCTGTATTTATGGTGTTATTTCAGTGCTCTTTAATTCTCGTTTGTAATTGTCTTTTTGTCTCACCTACATATGTCGCATCACAATCATTACAATTAATTTGATACACTACATTCGTGTTCTCCATCCTGTCATGTTTATCTTTACCTCTTTTGATAATACTATTTGAATTATTCTTTGTGTTAGGAACAGTACCCCCTATTGATTTTTTAACGTGTTCTTAATTTTATTATAAAAACCAGGTACATGTGGAATACTAATAAGAAGAAGCCTGTAAATTATATCATTATAATGATTGTTATTTAGATTAGACTCTTTATCACATTGTTTATATTTAATACTTCTCAGTCGTTTCTTAACATTTATATCTATCAATCTAGGATATTCATTATCTATTAAAAATTTATTTGCTAAGACTATGGCTTTGTCGACTAAAGTAAAGATCATTGCTCTTTTTTGTTCAATAGGATGACTAGATTTATAATGTAAAAACCTTCCTGAAAACGCCTCTTTACGATACCAATTAGTGATTAATTTATTATTATGTCTAATTAACATTATTTCCAGAAAATTGATACAATTTCCACTATCAATTTCATATGTAAATTGTAATCTAGGAGGGTATGATATAAAAAAAATACCTAAAATACAGAAGAATGACACACCCATGAGACCTATTGTGTCATGTGTAGGTAGTCCTACATATGATATATCAAAAATTTTAGTTGACATTATTAATAGTAGCATACCAAAACGAGCATCTTATATTAAAAATAGCCAGGAATTAATAGATAAACTAAAAAATTGTAATATTCCGGAGGATTATGTTCTGATATCGTTAGATGTTACATCACTATTTCCGAATGTACCCAGGGAACTTGTTGTAAAAGCAATCGAAAAGAGATATCACCACATAAGGAAAAAATATAACATACCGTTAGATGACTTGATTAAAATTATAATGTTTGTGTTAGATAATACCAACGAATATAGACTTGTATAGAAGAACGGTTCTGGGTTACGAATCGGGGACCAAAACGTGGGTAACAAAGCGGTTAATTATGTTACCCCACCACTTGGAGCCGCCACGGATGATCTTCCTACTAAGCATGTGCGCATTACGGAGGTCCGAGAGAGAGAGAACGATAAGAAATATGTCGCGGTGTCATCTCGCGGAGAGCGCGGAACTAACACTTTCGATCCCCCAGCGCTCCATTACAACTGTTCTTCTATACAAGTCTATATTCGTTGATAATACTTTCTTTTCATTTGACACTAAATATTATAAACAAACATTTGGATCTCCCATGGGCAATCCAATTAGTCCATGTTTAGCTGATATAGTTATGGCAGACTTAGAAGAAACACGTTTGCACATGTTAGGATTTGCACCTCTTTTTTACTTCAGCTACGTTGATGATGTAATCACTTGTATTCCAGTAAATAAAGTTCAAAATATGGTTAAAACCCTTAACTCATACCATCCTAGATTACAATTTACATATGAAATTGAAAGTGGAAATTGTATCAATTTTCTGGAAATAATGTTAATTAGACATAATAATAAATTAATCACTATTTGGTATCGTAAAGAGACGTTTTCAGGAAGGTTTTTACATTATAAATCTAGTCATCCTATTTAACAAAAAAGAGCAATGATCTTTACTTTAGTCGACAAAGCCATAGTCTTAGCAAATAAGAAATTTCATAATGATAATCTCAGAATAGTTAAACAAATTTTTAATAGATAATGAATATCCTAGTAGATTTATAGATATAAATGTTAAGAAATGACTGAGAAGTATTAAATATAAACAATGTGATAAAGAGTCTAATCTAAATAACAATCATTATAATGATATAAATTACAGGCTTCCTCTTATTAGTATTCCACATGTACCTGGTTTTTATAATAAAATTAAGAACACGTTAAAAAATCAATACGTTTGTAAAAAACAGACAAACAATTTGTTATCAATGAACATACGAAGCAACATAACCATAAATTTGACTTTGATAAGGTTCAGATTTTAGACAAAGAGAGTAATTGGAGGAAAAGGCTTGTTTCTGAGATGATACATATCAAAATGCAATATAAACCTATAAACATCAAAGAAGATACTAACAATCTTAGTCTACATTATAATAGTATTATTTATAAATTGAAAACCAAAAATGATTAGTTGTAGGTTAGCTTTCATTTTAAAAGATCTCATATAATTACGGCAAATGCTAGTCACATTACTTATGTATACTAGTACGCACGCTCCATAAGAGACAATGATTGGCGGGAAAATTTAATTTCTTTCAATCAGTATTACAAGATATATGTATGGTATATACTCGTATGTATGTATATGTATATATGTGTATATGTATATGTATATGTATATGTGTATGTGTATGTATATGTATATGTATATGTGTATGGGTATGTATATGTATATTTATGTATATGCATATATGTGGGTGTATATATATGTATATGTATGTGTATATGTGTGTACGTGTGTGTATATAATATTCAAAAATAGAAGCCGTTCAGCCGTTACGTCTGAAAGCAAATCTGTAAGATTAGACTTTTAGTGTGTAAATCAATTTATGTAATTTAATTTAAGTTTTTTTTTATATTATCTGTTGCTGAAAAACCTTTGTGTAATTAACTGCGTCTAGGTGACGGATATTTCTGCAACATTGTTCATAAAGAGTTGTTTATTGTAAAGCAAAATATAATATTTTAGATCACACTCTTTCTCTCTAGAAATAACACTCATTTATTATTCCATATGTAAATTTATCTTGTTGAAACTTACTGATCTGAACATTAATTTTTACGTACTATAATATTAGCAAACGGATATCATTTTACTTGAATATGTTTTTATTTTAATTACAAGTCGAACTCTTATAGCAAAACTCGCGTAAATCTACGGAAAAATGTTCGTGACGCAGTATATAACGACCTTCAAAACCCCAATCTTACTATACACATCACTTTTGCACATTATATACTTAGTACAGCGACATACCGTGTTGAGATTTTATTTAACCGAAATTCACTCGTGACTCAATTTTAGTGTTAGGTATGGCAATTTTTAAACGAGACGCGCCCGGCTGATTGATTAAACCAACCATACAGATTAGCCACAGGCATTGTGTATATGGGGTGCTGTTGCACTCTTTTCCGATTTTTTATATCGATATTTTATGTGTTAGGCGAGGCTAAGCCAGCTTTCGCCGGCCCGTGGTTTGGCTTTGCAGCTTATTCCCACGGCCTCTCTTAGACTAAGTACATATAAAAGGGTTTGGCAAAAATCGACATATAGTCGAAATCGTAGTTTCGTTCATAAAAAAACTATCCTACGGCCGAGGTTATTTGGTTAATGTTAGTTAATATATTAGAACACTTACTATTACATATGTCTCCTTTTCAGGTGTGCTAGTACGCACAGGAAGACATATATAATATTTATTACCATGATGCCCATGTTATGTTGCGTTATATTCATGCATATAACCGACAGAAAAACTGACTCGTGCGGTGCTCCCTTACTCGGCTATCTGAAGTTCCTGTAATAGAGAGCTGTACATTTTTGTGTGTAATATACTTGGAAGTTGGTAGCAGAGTGTCGCTCGTTTCCGCATCCGCTGCTCTGCTAGCTCCTCGCTATAGACTCTGACTGACTGTACTTGTGGTCTACAAATTCGTTGTAGCCCTGTTGAACCTCTCTCTTCCTCCGGTTCCTCTTTTGTACATGCAGTCTAGAGGCTGTTTCCAGCCACATATGGTTGTCATGCGAGCTACACGCTTTTTTTTCCGGTAAAGCACTTGAACTCGGACCCCCCAATATCGCGTAGAACAGAGGTTCTTTGTTTTTTAGTGAGCATGTCTTCTTTTTTTCCTTTCAGACACAGTTTGTAAAATTGAATATTTTGTGTCTGAGTCTGTTCAAGAATCGAGTGATTATATATTTCCGAGTATTTTGTATTTAAATTATTATGATTTTACTTGAATATTTGCGCGCATAAAAATGGCGAATATCACGTAACGTATTATTACATTACAAGTCCCTGCGCTGTAGCTGATGTGTATACGCATCCCAGTATGTGTTATTCTTACCCTCCTGAAAATTATCATGTGCTAAAACACGTATAGAGGCACGTGCAAAATCATGTGCAGAATCACATCGGGCTTCGACCCTTGGAGGGAAGAAAGCAGCGGGGGCGAAGAGAGATACACCCTTTTATTCAAAACGACGCTCTCACTCGCACTCATACAAAAACATTCACTTGAAGTTGGCAACACGACAGCGAATTCACCGACGTTAACTGTAGTAGCTGACCGTATCGAAAATTAGTGAATTTTTACCGGCTACACCAGAGCTCAGTTAAACAGCCTCTCAGTTAAACTCTAGGTCTAGCCGAAGCACTTTAACTGAGATTCTGTTTAACTGAGCTCGGGTGTAGCCGTTCAAAATTCACTAAAGTTCTATACGAAGTCAGCTACTACAGTTAACGTCGCTGAATTTGTTGTCGTATTGCCAACTTCAAGTGAATGTGCTTGTATTGATTGGGCTAGACCTAGGGTTTAACTGAAAGGCTGTTTAACTGAGTTCTGGTGTAGCTGGTAAAAATTCACTAAAGTTCGATACGAGGTCAGCTACTACAGTTAATCTCGCTGAATTCGCTGTCATGTTGCCAACTTCATGTGAATTTTCTTATTTTGACTATAAATTGACAAAAAAAGGTCAATTTTAAATTTGTATACAGCCATAGAATATTCATAGGTAAAGAAAAAGTGAAAAAATAATCGAAACCGGCCGTGCTTTGAGCCCAGGTCAGTGCGCTATGACGATTTTTACTGTCATATAAACTTTTCTGTAGTGTAGGTGGCCCACACTTTACTATTCTAAAATGTTAAGCCTTCGTTTAATAGCCTCTCAGTTAAACCCTAGGTCTAGCCGAGACATTAGATTCTTTTGAATTTATCAAACTTTTATTGCAATTTCTGTATTGATAAGCATTCGGAACTCATAACATACACAATTATCTAGTTCAAAATTATAATGAGGTATGTACAATTATCATGAATGTGGTTCGCATAAGTTACGAAAATATTTAATGAGTGTAAATAATATTTATTAAATTTATTTATGAATATTAAGATAATTTATATTACTATAATACTAAAAATTAGGTTTTCTAAATAATTTTGTTCGTCACTAAAAGTAATCAAAAAGAAATCATATTTGTACGATAACATGACTTACTTTGTCACTCTTTGAGATTAGAATTTCATCGTTTACGTACTTTATAGTAAAAATATCTTTTCAATAAGTTCGGCTCCTCCTACTTTTATTGTGTCATATATTATCATAAAATATACGGATTTTGTACTCTTAAACTTTGGTTGTTTAGCTTGATTCGAACTTTATGTAAAGAAATATCTTAATATACTGTCTAAAGTAAGACGTGTGTAATATAGACGATTTTTAAATAATTTTTTCTCTTAAAGATGTATGACTACTTGGTCTCAAATTTTTTGAAGGGATACATTTTACGTTTATAAATAACCTATATGAGTTTTACAACATCCCAACAGCAGACGACTACACAGTGTGCTGATATAGTACCTTACAGCTGTCATTGTTTTTGAGTAACATTTTAAACATGTGCTTGGAAATGTCTACATGTGTCATACTTGTATTATAATAATCAGATTAGATCTTTCATTCTTTAGATATACTGTATAATTTTGAGTACTTTTCTTTGTGGTACTTTCTCTTCTCACGCTGACTAGAAACCATACAGAAGAGTCACTTTTCTACACGAATGAGTTAAGGTTAAGTCTAATGAAATGCCATAAAAAGGTTTAAACATTTAAACAGAGTTAGTAAATTATTATAAAACAATACTACCCACGTGAAAAGTCCCACATGGTTACCACATGGAAATCATATGGATTCCACAAGATTCCCACATGGTTCCCATATGGTATCTTATCGGAACCACGTAGGAACCACGTGGGATTTTTGAAAGATTTCCCAGTGGGATCCCAGTTGAAAACACATGGTTCCCATTTATATTTTACATGGTTCCCATATGATACCTGTTGTGTACGTAAGCGTAGGTTGAGAGGTGTTGTTATTTAAAAAACCATCTTAGCATACATCTACATATAACTCTTCATTTACAATACCTCTCAACCTACACTTACGTACACAACAGGTATCATGTGGGAACCATGTAAAATATAAATGATATATATACAGACGTATTCGGAGTCGCTGCTTGCCTATCCGGCCGTAGGTGCTTCTGTCTCTCTCACTCTCGTATTCACTCACACCAACATACATGCTCATATGTACAGTTAAGGCTAGTTTTCATACCACTAAGTACAAACGCACCTTTTAGGGTTATGTAGCGCAAACAATACCCATATAGTCTACTAAAGCTAATATTTTTTATTTTTCTTTTTAAATAGAATTTTTAAAAATAGGAATTCTTAGCTTAGTCCCCCAGTTTTTGTATTATCGTCAGCATGGTAACATCTATACAGGCACTTATTTTATGAATTTTATATCTTGTAAGAACTTTCTGGAACTTAAAGTTTTTTCATAAGTGCATATTTTCAATATCTGTAGACCCACTCACAGGGACCACGTGGTTACCATATGGTTTCCACGTAAATATAATCTAGCTTATTTGATTAAATATTTATATTTTTTAGTTGATCATGTGGTAAAATTTTCTAGATTATAAATCTATTTGATCCATATAAAGCACAATTAATATAAAAATTACAACGAATCCTGATTTTTAAAAATACAATTCGTAAAATACAAATCAATTATGATGATTTTTTTGTCAAATCCTGATAATTCTACAATTTTTACATCAGATTTATAATTAATTCGAATGATCATAAAACGCTGTTTCTTTCACGGTTTGGTAGGTGGTATTTTATCTATCACAATTCAAAATGTTTTTAAAATGATTTCTGTACACAAATTAGCTTATACGAAAATAAAAGTCCTTCACTTACTTTGGAAATCAATTTAGAAGAGTATCTAAAGTGATGATCCTTATATTGCACAATTAACATGAAAATTATAATGAATCCTGATTTGAAAAAATACAACACGTAAAATGTAAATTAATTCTCATGATTTTTTGCCAAATCCTGATAATTCTACAATTTTTACATCAGATTTATAATTAATTCGAATGATCATTAAACGCTGTTTCTTTCAAGGTTTGGTAGGTGGTATTTTGTCTATCACAATTCAAAATGTCTTTAACATGATTTCTGTACACAAACAAAATAGCTTATACGAAAATAAAAGTCCTTCACTTACTTTGGAAATCAATTTAGAAGAGTATCTAAAGTGATGATCCTTATAATAATGCACAATTAACATAAAAACTATAATGAATCTTTATTTTAAAAAACTACAATTCGCAAAACGCAAATCAATTATCATGATTTTTTTGCCAAATCCTGATAATTCTACAATTTTTATATCAGATTTATAATTAATTCTAATGATCATAAAATGCCGTTTCTTTCACAGTTTGGTAGGTTGTATTTTGTATATCGCCAATCAAAATATTGTTAACATGATTTATGTACACAGAATAGCTTATACGAAAATAGGTCTTTCACTTGCTTGGAACATCGATTTAAAAGAATATAGAATGTAGTATAAAAGATGGTATGAAAGGAGTATCATATATATCATGTATATAGTATCATATATATCTTCCTATATTATATAGTTGTTTGTAAATCTTATAAGATTTACGCCCTCCTCGCCCCTCCTCGCCCCTCATTTTGCCCTCCTCATTCTCCTCCTCAAAACAAGGTAATATCGTTTCAAAAAATACGTAATTTGGTTTTATTTTTTGCCCTCCTTGCCCCTCCTCGTCACTCATCGCCCATCCTCTTTGTATCCTCCTCATAGCCCTCCTCCCAGCCCTCCTCATGCCCTCCTCATTTACTTATTTCTATTAATTATCATTTTTTATTTTTGTTTTTTTTTCTATATACATATTATACATATAAAAATTGTTTATAATAATAATTTTGAATGTTTATAAATTTATAAAGTGTTTTATTCATTATACATATTGGTATCTAGATAAATGCAATATCTAGATACAAATTTAATTAGTGTACACAAATATGTAAATATGTAATTTTGATAGCTAAAAGAAGCACGATGATTAAATCAGCTTATAGTTACTTAAACATAAACATGTCCTCTAAACCAATAGAATTGTTAAATAACAGTAAATTTAGACATATCTGATTTTTACACTAAAATTGTAAGGACTAAAATCAAATTGTGATCCCTATTATTTTTGTGTATAAACACAAGGAATATGCTCCAATTTTTTGGGACCGTAACATCACGATGGATTGCACGGGATCCAATTTGAATCAGGAAAAATATAAAGCTGAGAAAATGTGATTTTCGTAAAAAGTGAATGAAAAGTAATCATATTTACATCCTCAGTACTTCTCCACACAATTTAATTTAGATTTTGACATTGTATACTATCAATAGATTTAAGTTTATATTTTATTAGAGTATTTGTGGTATGATCAAAGACTAAAATCATGTTTATGACCAAAGATAATTTAAAACATGAGTCTATTAAAATCCAGGTATGTCTAAAATACTCTTATGAGTCAATAAATATAATTTAATTCTTGTTTTCCATAATAATTTGTTACATAAAGCTTTTATATTTGAATCTGAAAATTAATTATATTAATAATTATGTTAGAAATATTATAGAATATTATGCGTATAACACAAAATTATACGTATTATGACTAGTATTGTTTTATAATAATAATTTACTAATTCTATTTAAATTTGTAAACCTTTTTAAGGCATTTTATTACATTCTGGATACATTCTGGAATAAGTATATAGTTTACTTATTAATTAATTTTCTTCGTTTTGCAATTTACAACAGATTATATTTGAAGACTTTACTATAAAAGTAAAAGCGCAATAGAATATATCAATAGAGTATTGTATATCAATAGAGTAATATTTCGAAAATCGATTTAAAAGAATATAGAGAGTAGTATAAAATGACATATATATATATATATATATATATATATATATATATATATATATATATATATATATATATATATGTCATTTTATACTACTCTCTATATTCTTTTAAATCGATTTTCGAAATATTACTCTATTGATATACAATACTATACAATACTACATATATATATATATATATATATATATATATATATATATATATATATATATATATATATATATATATATTATTTTACATTTATAACAGAAAAGTATCGTGATGGTGGTTTATGACATCTCATACGTAGAAGAACCACAAACTGAGGTACAAATTTACCCTGGTTCGGGCTTTATTTTGGGTATGGGTTTAACCTGATGGATGTAAATTATTATTACTATCAATGTAGCGATACTTTGTTGGTGACATTTTATAGGTGACATTTTATAAGTGTTATTTTTCTGGTGCCATTTTCCAGTTTTTATTTTTTGGTAACATTGTCCAGGGGATTTTTATTGGTGACATATTTCAGGTGATATTTTTTTGGTGACTTTTTTGGTGACACATTTCAGATGACATTATTGGTGACATTTTTTGTGATATTTTTTTTACGTTTTTGGTGACGTTTTTGGTGACGTTTTTGGTGATGTTTTTGGTGACGATTTTGGTGACTTTTTTGGTGACTTTTTTGGTGACGTTTTTGGCGACGTTTTTGGTGACGTTTTTGGTGACGTTTTGGTGACATTATTGGTGACGTTTTTGGTGTCATTTTTTCTGACATTTTTTGGTGGTCTTTGTTGGTGACATTTTTCCGGTGATTTTGTTTCATAATGTCACGTGATATATCACGTTATAATTTTCAGTAGGGATATTCGACAGTGCGAGAGAGAGAGGGAGGAAATGAATAACAGCATGCAAATTTGTGTAACACAAAATTCGTGAAATGTGCCGACAATATGATGGCTATTTGTGCCTATGATACGCCTGCACATTATGAGCTGTAATTGCTGTAATTTTGCTTTCACTTTGTCCCCGTAATTTACTTCAATACTTGGTACAAAATTTCCAGCATATACGGACGCAGTTTTACGTCAAACTTAAGCAAATTGATAGCAAAACTTGTATGTCAAATTGCTAACAATTTGCAATACATCTGGCTAATGGGGTTGATATACTATAGCTATGGTAATATGTCGTTGTAAGCCTCTACACTCTAAATCAAAGAAAGAGCCTGTGGAAACTTTTTCATGACAAATTTTAGAACTCTAGCTCTTTTATTTTCTGAGTTATATGATTATTATTGACCATATTTTCCTCTTAATTACAAAAAGTAATTGCAATATTTTAATTATTATTAAAACATAACCCCACATTTATCTTATATATTATTAATATGTATGAATTTAGGGTTAACAAAAGTTCTTGGTATAATTATAAAATAAGAAGATGTAAGTAAACATAAAGAAGTACTGTAATACAGTTGTGGTGTGAAATAAAAAATATTTTTGAGTGGAAACAATACACTTAAAGAGATTCCACCGACACTCATTTCATGCATAAAAATAAGAGAGATTTTAATTTACTTAGAAAAAAAATTCGAAAAATAGTGGTTTATAGTAGATCTGGGTGATGGTAAAGTGACTTGAATACCTACGTGCGTATTGAGTCAGAACAATCTGGCCCGATACGCGCTCGCAGCTAGCAATCGTCCGGAGAGGGGGTATGATGGTCTATGCTGCATAACGTCTTCGGAACGTGTTAAGGGATCAATGCCGATGTCGGATCAGTGATAAGTCCGTGTTTGAAACGTACCTGGGACGTGCCTGGAACGTTCCAGGGAAGGTTCCAGAAACGTCTCAGGAATGTTTGTAGAACGTGTATGGTACGTGTTTGAAACGCATACGTAGAGGTCAACATTTTGCTCGTGCGAATTTTGTACACGTGGCTGAAACGTTCCTGCAACCTGCAACGTTTGTACCACGACTTAGGCACGTACCTAGAACGTATTTGGAACGTATCTGGAACGTATCTGGAACGTATCTGGAACGTTTGTATGAAAAGAAAACATTAATTTTCATCTCTCTATTTATATTAATAATCTAGAAACCCACAGATGAAGTATTATTTTTCTTCAGTATAAAAGACCTTTAACGGAAGCTTAGGTTGGTTTTACAATACGGTTTTACAATATTTTGTTTTACAATTTATGGTTTTACAACATTTCGTTTTATAATTGCTTAGTTTAATAAACTCTCAACGCAAAAACTTAGAATTATAATAATTCATGAACTTATATATATGTAACTTACTTATATGTATTAATTGTAATATTTAAACTGGACTTTTTGGATTCATCAAGGCATAATTTTATATTTCTCTTTACGTCAGTCTTTCCTTCGCCTGTTCAACTTCAGTTAAGTGGTGCCGCCTAGCGGCAGTCCCCACAGCTCAGTTATAAAAAAAAGCCAAGTGGTACATAATGGAGGCCAATTCAAAGAGATAAATGAATATGCTGTTCGTCTTAATTATTTGATAAAAAAAGGTTAAAACTGTCGACTTCAGTATTAAAAATGCGTTACACTTCATTAATTACATTGATTCAGAAAGTAGGCCATTTAGTGTAATTAAGTTATGACTGTTTGTTTACTTATAACTGTGAGCACTTTAAAAAGTCACCATTACATGAAGATTACTTAACACGCGAATTGATGCGGTTTTTTATGTGACTTAAATAAATTACTACCATGAAAAATATGAAATTACTACCATGAAAAATATGAAATTACTAAATATGAAAAATAATTTGGCGTGTAGACAATTTCAAAAATAAATCTTCATCATACAACTTCATGCGCTTATAATGACACAGATAATACATGTTGAATGTATTAACATTTCTATAAACTTGTTGTATTTGTAAACCTATTTACTTATCATTTAAAATATCAAAGTATTTATTTTTTAAATAGGAGTGAACCTTTACAAAAAAGAGGGTGTCTTATACTTATAAATATTCTTTATATTCAAAAATTACCAATTGACCACGGCCAATAACAAATAGCTAAATTTTCGTATTTTATAATAAAAAACTTTACAAGCTTGAAAAATCTTTAAACTTCAGCGTACTACATTACATTTTACATAAAACGTAATTTTTAAGTCTGGAAATAGCTAATGCATTTACTATTTTAACATCTAACAAATTTGAGTAAAAGTGATAATATTTTAAGATGTACAAAAACATTATTTATTTTATTATTTATTATTATTTTCCATTCTAGAGAAAAAATACATCAATTTCAATGAAATATAATTTATAACTTATACTTTGCAAAAGAATGCTTTAACTTATATAATTAAAAGTATGCATAAATGACATCTAAAAACTTATAGTTATATTTTTAGTTTCCTAATTTTTGATTTTTATATATTGTTCTTTTTGCACTATAGTTGATGCGATTTTTTAGCTGAATACAAAACACTGCATGTTACATATTTTTTTGTTATATTTAAAATAATTTTGCATCTATCTAACTAACCTAACATATACTACGATTTTCAACGTACTTCGATTGTCACATTTTATAAGACATTACCTTACTAATTACTCAACATCGTTACTATTAACGTTACTCTAGTGGAAATGATATTTGAACATAACTGGCAGAAAGTGTTTAAAAATAATTAATAGTGTTTATAACCTTTTTAAAGTGTCAAATTTCGCATGTCTATACATAACAGGTTTAAATAACTATAAACACTTTTAAGCAGTTTCTTACATTTTTATAAATTCTAAGTATAACAGTTTTAAACAGTTATATAATCTACACTTTTTATATATATAAAGACAATTTTGTGTGTGTATATATGTAGATAAACTGTTCATAATTGTTAAAAGTATTTAAAAGTGTATATAACTATTTACAAATATATAAAAGTGTTTAAAAGTGTTCAAAATCGTTTAATAGTTTTTAAAAGCACGTTAAAGTATTTAAAAGCGTTTAAAAGTGTTCGTGACTGTTTAAAACTGTGATGACATGTTAAATTTGACCTTTTAAAACAGTTATGAACATTTTTTAACAGTTATAATCAGATATTTACAAATTTATATTTCCACTAGTGTATGATTTACATAACTGTGTTTCTTAATAAGTTATTATCTAAAGTACTTTGTGCTTCTTACAACTTACAAACAATTATGTTTTACGCGACATCTTTTTTCGTAATACTTTGTTAACGTTGTTTTCTAGCTGAGCAGAAAACATCCAGATCATCAAGGTACTTCGTTTCATTTTATAACTCATTTTCTTGGTTTTCTTCATCTTCCTGTGTGTCTTGGTTTTCCTGACAGTTACCCAAGTCACGCAAAGATAATTTTCTGAAAATGGAATCACATTGATATTCATTATCTGTTATACAGCAAAGAAGGGTTTGACATACTTTTTAGTCATTGCACCTCTCTTAAGACGCTTTGTCGCATGTTTTAGCCAACCCTTACACGTGTTTTCTGCTTTTTCAGCAGTGTAATCGGGATACTTGTTGATAACAACATCTACAATATTTTTAATTAGTTAAATAAAAAAATTATTATATATTGCACAATATTATAAATAATATCTACCCCTCATTATGGACCATATCTCTAAATCTTGAAAAGCCGCTTTTTTGTTACCTCGCCCTCGAAAATTAAATTTTGCCTGTACATTATTATTTAGTACTCCTGAGATCATTCTCTGTAAACATTTATGCCCATCAATTCCTCCCTGTCCACTTAAATATTGTTTCTGAAAATAATATTAATTTATTGTTCACGATAAACATTTAATTTCATTATTTATATTGACATTTTTTATTCTACAGTTTTACGTACAAATCTACTTTTGAAGCAAGGATCCTTAACATTTGTCTCCAAATCATCTAATGCTTTTAGAGTATGGACAGGTACTACTAAATTTTCTGTGCCATTTTCAATCATGTTTTCTCTTGGAGTAGAACATTTAATTTGACATAGAATTTTATTTTGGTTCCTATTCAACTCCTGCATTCCAGCTAGAATATTAATAAGCAACAAATATTATGTATTTTCTTTACGTTTCATTATAATTTTATCAATCAATTGATGAAAAAAATTATATTTTTTATTTTAGACTCACCGTACACCACCTCTAGAACATCACGTTCATTTAACTGTTTTAACTCATTGACTGGCAAACGTAAAGCTGCAGAATTGTCTTTTGACTGCACTTGTTTATTTTATGGAAACTGTGAGACTACTTCATTTATTATTTTTGGTTGGATTATCTTATTTTCATGATTTTTTATATGTGAACTTTTAGTAGCTGTTTCGTTTTTAAAATATGATGCACGAAAAGCCTTTTCGTAAGTATCTATAAAAAGTTAACAATATATTATTAAAGTTGCAAATGTTTCTTTTGCTTGATGAATTAAGGTGGCTCTCTGGTCAAATATTGGTAAAATTGTCGAATTTTTGTTATTGTATTACAAGATAGTTGAAGCCATTCTTCAGCAATAAAAAATATTTTAATAATGGTATGAACACTCTCAACTTAAAAAAAATAGCACATGATTAAAAATATTTTTTATTTATTTCCATAAATCTTTACGATTTGAATAATTTTTTTACCGTTTATCATTATTCCAGAGTACTTAAAATATGTTCGTGTTAATGCTTCTACCCTAAATAGTCATTTAATAACCAAGAGAAAACTGATGTTTCATTTTTATATTAATATTATACATATAAACAAATAATTCTGTAAAAATACAATTTTTCTATAAAACGTTGTTTTATGGATAATTAACTTTTGCCTAATAAAAATTGTTCTGGTGCAAATCATATCGATGGACTTTTATGAAACTTTCAAAATAAAATATATATTCGAAAGTATTTTAAAAAGAAGTGCTTGTTTAGATTTTTGTAATTCAAATATAAAAACTTATTTAAAGTAATTTATATCTGAAATATGAGGGTTTTTTTAATCAATTAAAAAACAAAATTATAAATCAATTTTCTCCATAACTGTTGATTGAATTAAAAAAAATATAAACATTCAGTTCCATTTATATTTATACACTGTATATATAGAATTTTAGCACAGGTGTATACCAATGTTTAATGCGCGCGGATAAATATAAAGATACCCCATTAGCCAGATGTATTGCAAATTGTTAGCAATTTGACATACACGTTTTGCTATCGATTTCCGTAAGTTTGACGTAAAACTGCGTCCGTATATGCTGGAAATTTTGTATCAAGTATTAAAGTATATTATGAGGGCAAAGTGAAGGGAAAATTACAGCAACTATTGCTCATGATGTGCAGGCATATCATAGGCATACATTGACATCATATTGTCGTCACATTTCTCGATTTTTGTGTTACACAAATTTCCATCAATATGCTGTTATTAATTTCTTCCCTTTCTATCTTGCACTGTCGCATATATGAGTAATTTTATTGAATATTACGTGAATAATATTGAAAATAAAATGATAGAATATATTAATAATATTGAAAACAAGTTGAAAGCAAATTGATGTACAAACGTACTTGCAGCAACAGTTACACATCAAATGTAAGTAAATCTGCGTCCGTATATGGCAGCAATTTGGTGGCTAGCATGTGCAGACAATTTTACGGCACATTGACATCAATCCTTGATCTTCGTCATTTCTTGAGCGTAAGTTGGAAGCAAATTGCTAACAAACATTGTACAGCAACTATTGCCGCGATTTTGCCGCGGCAAGCCTGGTTAATGGGGTACCTGCATTTTAATCGAAAAAAATCACTTTATCGTAGCTAACTTGAAAATGTCTTAATAAAAATGGATGAAAATTGATATATAACTTACAATAATCACTAGAAACATACCTGTAAAGTGGCAAATTAAAAGAATAAAAACTGGAGATTTTTTAAATTTTACCGGAGAGCCATCTTAATTAAATTTTTTATTAAATTAATTTCATTTACGTCACCTTCAATTGCAATAACTTCTGATATTGCACGTGTCATCCAATTACTCTGTGGAATTTGTCCCCTCGCAATAAAATTTATAAATAAATTATTGCTTCCTTCTGGAGGCCAATAACAATGAGTTAAGTCTTTCGTTAACCATGAATATGGTACAACGGCCGTTTCATTTGTTTCTATAAATCTCAGTGCAGTCCAACTACTTTTGTCTAAAATGAAAAAATAACAATTACAATTATTCTTCTGTAACAATACAATTAATTATAGAAATTTAAAGCAATTTTTCAAATAGATTATAAATTTAATTTCAATACATATTTCAAATATCTAAGCATAAGAGTTACAAATATATCGTTCTTTTTGGAAATTTCAATAGGATTAATAAGACATTGCGCAAATATAAATATAGTATGGTATATACTATGATTTTAAAAGTATTTTCTGATAAATTGCTGTAAATATGAGTTTATAAAATCATATGTGTGCATATATGATTATGTATGATCATATCTAAAAAAATTTTTTTAAATTTGAAAGTGTTATTAAGACAATCATGGTTATATACGATCTCATATTCTCATTTATAATTATATATGATAATATCTAAATGGACATTTACAGACAAATTTAAATTTTTATATCAAAATATATATGGTTATATATGACTATGTATAGTCATATATGCAGATACTTAATCAATCCAGAAAATTTTAAGTTATATCAAAATATATATGATTATATATGAGTTCATATATCATTTTCATGTATGACCATATATTCTGACAGCACGTTTACTTTTTCAGTAATTATCTGACACACTGAGTACACGTCGTATACTTATTTTACTAATTTTAAAGCATTATCTGACTATAAACGAATTCTAGTACATTTCTCACGCGATATGGCTCCCTCGATATACGATCATATGAAGTCATTTTTATCCGGGTATATATTTTGTTACAGGTGTCGCAATTCTTTCATTGGATCTGCTGTACGGCTACACAAGGATATTAACTGGACCCATATATGACATATATTAAAGTACTAAACATTATTTTCAATTTTGAAGGAAAGTTTTTAAGGCAAATTTTGAGGAAAACTTTTAAAGGAAGATTTTGAGGACAATTTTTAAAGGAACAATTTAAAGGCAAATTTTGAGGACAAGTTATGGTTATGAAGTGACAAATTTAAAGACAAATTTTAAGGAAAACTTAGGGTTATAAACTGAAACTTTTATTAACTTGAATGTGATAAATAAGTCAAAATTTTACACGATTATAATTATCTGATTTAAATATTGGTTTGTTATATACATACATAGTTTAAACAACTATTGTTGTATAATTTCTTTTAATGTAATGTTATATATTTCTATTTAATATAATGATTGATCCAAAATTGGAATTTATTTATTGTATTTTACATCTTTAACCTAATTTTACATACTATGTTGAACATTTATACATTTTATTATTTTTATTAATATTTCTAATATTGATTTTTTATACAAATGGTTTGTAAAACCAAATAAGAGTCGGAGTAAGAAATGCAATAACTTTCCATACTGTATTGAATATTTATACATTTTTTTTAGTTTTTATTATTATTTTTTTTATATTTCTAATATTAATTTTTTATTAATATGGCTTGTAAAAGAAAAGAAAACTGTGAGGAAGAGATTCATGAATCTAAGAAACGCAGGATTGAGCAATTAAGAATAAATCAGCAGAACTATAGAAAAAGAATTTCAACTAGAATATTAACTGAAAATTCAGAAGCAATTGTTGATGTTAATATAGGTAATGTGAATGCTTCATTACACACAGAAGTGACTGATAGTTGTTTGGTAAGTACCTCTAATAATAATAACATGTTCGTAAATGACTTTGATTATGTACGTTCTGTAGTTTATAAAGATTATTGTTATTTTAAACAACATCAGAATGATGTTCGAAATAATCCACCTTTACAAGACAGAATATACATTCTGGAATTTATTACGACCATTGTTATTTTAATCAGAACATAAACAGGGATAGTAATGTCAGAAATTTATTAAATAATGGTAATACAAATATTAAGCCAAAAATTAATGAACACTTCATAGGAGAAATGAATGTTGAATGGATTCACTGTAGAGCTAAGCATTTTGCAAGTGAAAAAGTATCGAATAAAGGTAACTCCTTCAATGATTGCTGTAATCACGGGAAGGTTGAACTTGAATCTCCTCCTGAATTTCCTCATGAATTAAAAAAACTATTTAATCTAGAACATGAACATTCACATAAATTTTTTCGTAATATTCGTTGATACAACAATTTATTTCCTTTCGCATCTTTTAATGCAAATTTAGTTAATGATAGGCGTCCTGGTCCCTATTGTTTCAAAATACAGGGACAAATTTATTATCAACCCTGGTAGAAAATTGAGCATATTAGATGGTCGGTTCACGATCTATTGGGCAGATCCGTTTCCTAATAGTTCGCCAGAAATAAACCAGCATCTGACCAGAAATTTATAGAAAATCTAAATAGCTTACATAACCCTAAAATATTATTGAAAATGTAAATCCCATTATAGTACTTCTGCGTTAAAACAGCATGCAAATTTTTATTCGATTATTTATTTGATTTTTTTATGTCTTATTTAATTATAAAACTCTAACCTTAAAAAAACTTTTAATGAAATAAGTTTTTAGTTTTTATTTCGAATCTATCCCAAATATATCTTAGCATTCTATTAACAATAAGCTATTAAATCCATGACATAATAATCATTATTAACTTATACAAATTCGTTAAACGTTATTTTTTATTTATTTATTCATTAACCATAAGTTGGTCAGGTTTCTGACGAGAAAACGTCGACAGGTAGCGGGGTTTCTGGCCAGACTTTTAAGCAGAAATTGGCCATTCCCTATAAAATAGAGTAAAATCTGGCGAACATATGGGGAACGTTTCTACCAGGGAAATTAATACTGCTTTACAGCCAGAAGTGAACGAAAAACCTTCTTATGGACAAATATTTATTTTTGATACAAACGAAGCAATAGAATACAGAATGAATGCTTTTAATGCAGATGGTCATTTAGATATTGTGCAAATGCTTGAAAATATTATGCGTACATATAACATTTTTGCTCAATCATATGAAATGATGGGCGATGAATTAAATAAGCAAGAAAACTGTCAATTAGACAAAGAGTTGCAATTAATATTTTCTTTAAAACCAGGTGTAGATAAAAAACGTTATAATTTTCAAAGAACTAATGAAATTGCTGCTATTTTTTCTACCACCGCAGATGGAGAAATACCTGATGCATATGTGGTTATACCAAATAAAAATACCAAACAATTGCAAACGGTGAGTGCAATGGATCGAAATGTTGAACCATGGATTTATCCTTTATTTTATCCTCATGGTTCACGAGAATGGCATAAAGATATGCAACAGAAAGATGGTACAAAAAGGATATCCAGAGCAGCATACGTAAAACATAAAATTGCTATTAGTGTTTGTAAATTTGCAACAATCTCCAATAGATACTTCTATAACTGGTGAGCTTGACACAGTAGGCGAATCGGTAATTGATTCCTTCAGCAAACGAATTTTAGTATTCGACATTACATTTAGGTCGTATTCAATGTTACCAGCGCTCAAAGATTCGTTTCTATGTTTGGCAAACGCTCCATCGATGTGCAAAATCTGTACAATTTTAAATTATAGATAACTATTTATTTCTTAAAAATTAATTATAAAAAGATACAGTTAAATTATCTTACGTTTCCAGGCATGACCATGGGTTTCATTTTTTCTATAATGTCCGAACTCCATACTAATACTTGAATCACATCATCAGTTTTATTGTCAACAGTGAATTTCATAACGTTAGGTCGAATCTCAGTCTGTCCAACAATACCAATCACTTCACTGAAAATTATTAACATTTATTCATTGATAAAATTATTAAACATATTTAATAATATATCATTTTAATATCTTACACTGTCTTTTCGTATAACATAATCTGCTAAACAGCCTGCTTTGTAAATATAAGAACATTTATATCCTCTACATCTTCAATGTAATAATAATCTTCCTCTGAGACTTCAGCATTAACAATATCAACATTAATATCTGTAATTTTGATTTAGCGTCAATTCAAATTTACGTTTTGACATTTTTACTGTGGCATTTCTAATTGGAGTGTGTTTTAATAGAAACTTCAGAAGGTACGTAGCAGTAGTATGGCCACTCACCAGTACTGAAGAATGTATCATTAATGTTTATTAACCTGACCGATCAGTACTGGTAACTGGTGGAACAATTATCCAGTACAACTATAGTGGCTTTGATACTGACTTATAATCACTAAAGTTCCCATTGCAACACACCCTGGATAAGTATTGATTTCATTTAAGATAAACTTAAGAAATTGGCTTATACGTTAGCTGCAGTGGAAGGGTTAATTATATGATAAACAAACTTATTAACTTACCAATTCTTTCACAGCCTGCCTCCCTTACATTTCCGACGTTAGATTTAGAATTAGAACCTATAGTTAAAATATCAATATAACAATATAATCGAAAGTCATTACAATAAGATAAATAAATTAAATAATCAAAAATTTAACAATTTACTCATATTTTCTTCTGCGTAATTTTTTTTTCTTCCTAGAGGTATCCTCAGTTCTGCGTAATTGATCCTCTTTGTTATTACAAACTAGAGATGCCAAGAGAATCAAGAGAACAAAGAACAAAAATCAAGCGAACAACCAACAATGAACGGTTAACACGTTGCCACTTGACAGTTGTCCAATTTCGATTATGTCATCCGACGCAACTTCAAGTATATACAATCGAGTATTGATATGTATGGATAGATCCAACAACGATTTACGAAACACATTTAAGAATAAAGGAATGTGTTGAAATATATTATATATTTATATTATATATATATATATATATATATATATATATACTTTTACAATAGGATTATTATTTATATTATTTTTCATTCAAAAAAATCATCAAAGACACTTTGCTTATATTACAGTTGATTTGCCACAACAAAATAATCCACACGCGCTTCTTGATTTTCTAGTACACCTAAATACACTAATAGACTAACCAAACCTATAATATGTATCTTTAAACGGATATCACATGTCCGCAAATAACAAAGTGTGGTTCCAGAGAACTGGCCAAAAACTAACAGTTTTCTGAATATCGTCCTTATATTATTATTATTTATACTAATAATTATTTACGTAATAATAAACATAATAATTGCTTAATGGTGTACAAGATTCTCTTCTTTCTAACGTGTATTATACCAATGTCTTATAAACATGAATTCTAATTTCCTATCAAATTATATATTATTGCATGTATGCACGTGCTTATGCGAATAATTGATTAACATTCATTAAAAATTAGAAAACATGATTTGATGATATCTCGGAAAAATGATCTGCTAAGATTTCAAACTAAACGGATTTTGATACTTTCTATGTGTAAGAATCGAATGCCACGACCTGTTTATGGCGCCATTTTAGTTATACTTACCGACTATTGAAAGTCACTGTGTTTTATTAAATGTTTGAAAATTTAATTAATTTTGTAGATAGTTAAAAGAATCGACTTATACATTAGCTGCCCTCAACCAGTTAAATAAAAAACAGTAATTTCGTTACATTGCGGCAGATATAATACAAATATTCTTGAAAAATAGAATATCCAAAAACGGCATTTTTAGATATATGGAAAGAACCACCCGATCTAATGCCTCTTCTATACCTTTAATATAGTCTCGCTTTATTTTTTGAATATTAAATGATATTAATCCCTTTTACGTAAATAAATATCGAGCGGTATGTAGTAATAAAGAAATATATTCTTTATGTATTATACTTTTAAACATATATCTAGCTCTGATCGTATTAATTATATTCTACTTTGACAGTTAAACCGGTAATATTGGAGTCTAGGTGTAGAAAGGGCACACGTTCTAATAGCAATCTGCTTGGGTCAATCTCTGAAAGATGAAGTTTTGTTATTCGTAAATTCATTTTTATCCTTAAAATGTGACATGCCTACTCTTGATAAACATAATTTTGTTGACACTAGTTGACTGTAAGTGGGACCTAACCACCTTAAAATTACAAATAAATTGGTTATATGTTTTTGGTGAGGATAAATTATTTATAGTTATATATTATCTATTTTTTACGGTAAATTGGAACATTTTATCAAAATATATTAGACAAATTTAAAAAAAATTTTTTTTGGTCGTTAGGTCTTTTTGTTTGGCTATAATACAATCTTGTATATTTTGGAGCTTCGCATTGGAGCTTTTGATGTTATAGTATTTAAAATACATATAATTAGGACATGAGTAACATAAAAATGGGCCCACACACATATACATTTTGCATTTCTAATAACTTTTTTACGTGGAAAAATTATTTGCAGATAAATAAATTCTTTTTCACCTTCTTCTTTTTCTTCTTCTTCTTTCTTATTAGCTATGGGTTCTTCTATATTAATGGACACCGGATTTCCACAATGCAAATTTTACTAGACACTACCAGACTCGAGTTATCGGTTATGTACTAATAATTAATATAGTTTTCTCTTATAGTTGGCGATGGCTTTGAACTTGGTAGCAACTAATTATTTACTCGTCCTCATACTTTCGAATTTAATGTGTACATGAGAGCCGCTTACGAGAGGGGGGAAAGCAGCAAGAAAGAAAGCGTGCTTCTTTTCGGAATATATCCTAAAGTCATCTCGCGCACAGATTTTAACTACGAGTTCTTATATTTGCCACGTGTATACACTGAAGCGACATCTAGAATTTGGAACTTCTGATGGACTTTTCTGCAGTTACTCAATGTATATATATATATATATATATATATAGTAATACATTCAAATCAGTCAATGCCGCCGTTTCTGGCCACCCCGGGCGCTGCGATCGTTTCTGTTACCTTCTCCAAGCTCATGCACGTAGCGAATACATTCTTTGTTTAAGTCGTCTGCTTTATAAATATAGAAAACATGTTTCAATTTACCAAAAGGTTACTATTATAAAAAAAATTGTTTAGTATCGTAATACGTTTTCAAAATTCTAATTCTAAATTGTGTACCCTTAATTACCCTTAAGATAAATTTTTATGAAATAAAAAGAGAAAAAAATCAAAAAATTAAAAGCATCAGTTAAAAGTAGACAATTTCTTGTACAAATGTGTGCTACCGTTGTGTGTAATGGAGTATTTACACACTTAATGCTGTTAAAATCGATGCCATGCGTTGACATTAGCTTACTTGAAGAACGTGACACATTGAATTGTAGCTCAGACATAATGTGGTGAAACTGTGCTGTGTTTGCTAAAAACTTTGGTTCAGCTCTTTACTTTATACTTTACGATATAGCTATAGGAAGACAGTGGAGAGTCCTGCAAATACTCAGGGTTGAATAACTTAATACAATAAAATGTTAAAAGTTATTTGGGAACGAATTTAGTTTATGTTAAGTTAAAAGTTATTAACTTATAAAAATAAGAAAAGTTATAGTTAATTTAAGTTAATTTAAATTTATCATAAGTGAACAAAAAATTTGAATGGAATATCATGTACATAATATTCTATGTTGAATTTTATAAAATTAAAATTAATATCTCCAAAACATAAAAAATTTGTTTATTCGTTAATGCCGGGAAGCCACAAGAGTATAATTTAATAGAGTATGTTAAAAATTGTTAAAGAATTATATTTCTAATGCTGATACTTTTGCAATTACGAAATAATATAAATTATTTTGCAATGAATAATATCTCTAAGTATTTTTAAGAAACAATCTACTTGAATGTTAACACATTCAGATATTGTTTAGTTCTTTCTAATCAATTGTACAAAGGTGTTGGTTAATTTTCTTGTTTACTATTTATATTTTACATCATATATTCCTCTAACTCATCGATAACTAAAATTTTAAATTTTATTGTAACTGTACACAACGTGGATCTACTTAATTTATGTTATTAAAACAAGATATCCAATCATAAAATCATTATATTTTCTTCATAAAAAATATTCATACGTTTGTTATATTTATATTAATTTTAGTTATATGTTATTCATTGTATTCAATTTTTAATTTTTTGTAGAATATGTATACGTATAAAATATTTATAGAAAATATATGCTAAATAAGTTATATTATGCAGCTATACCTTGCGATATAATATATGATGTTTATATGTAAACTTTTAAAATGTCATTTTAAATAAATAAATAAATAAATAAATTAATTTATTTGTAAAAATTGACTCAACAATTCGCTGCGAGTTAACCAAAGGTTGGTTAACTCGCAGCGAATTGTTGAGTCAATTTTTACAAATATATACTACAACGAGTATCAACATCCTATTGCAAATAAATTTATTATTGTTTTTTTAATTTTGCAAATAAAATATGGTACTTGGGATCTCGGAACGACCTCTGTCATATAAAGAATTTGATAACGATGAAAAAATTCATGTGTAGGTTTGTTCATAGATGTCCATCTGCAACGAATTTATTAGCAAACATTTTTTGCCTAGGGAGCAGAAAGAGATACACAGATAGATATATAGATAGATAGATAGATAGATATATATATATATATATATATATATATATATATATATATATATATATATATATATATATATATATATATATATATATATATATAGATAGATAGATAGATAGATAGATAGATAGATAGATAGATAGATAGATATATAGATAGATAGATAGATAGAGAGAGAGAGAGAGAGAGAGAGAGAGAAATAATATGCAATTATAATGCTACAAAGTGTTACAATATGCTAAAGTCAAATAAATGCACGTATTCCTTTAATTTTTCTTGAAGTAACCCTCTCAAAAAGTAGAAAATAATAAAATAAACATATTTCGTTTTCGATAAATGTTTTTTGAGATTTATAGAGGTGACTACATCGATCCGAAAAAACGAGTTTTAGCAACTTTGGGTCTAAATAAATAGCTGCTAAAATTTTATAATAAAGAAACAACAACAGGAATATGATTTTTTCCATATTTCGTTCTATTTTTAATCATTACACTTAAGAAATTAAAAATTTTGGGAATTTTGGACCACCCAAGGGTTCATGTAGTTAACAATATAGACGCATAATGACTAAGTAATATAATAGAATACGCAAGGAAACATAATCATAATAAGAATAAAATTATTTGAAAGCAAATTTCTGCAAATTTATGTGCTAATCTAAAAGTAACTATTTATTCTATTTTAGAAAAATCTTCTGAAGTAAGTATCGGTATCCGTTCGGATTTATCGTTTTTACGAACGTACATGTTACCCTCACGAGACTAAACGTATTTAAATTTATATTTTTTAGCTATTTAATCAAAAGGCGAAGATTATGTTGAAATTTAGGCAGCATTTCAGTACATGATCACGCGTTATAGCCGAATTAAATTTGACTATTAATGCGAAAGTCGAAAATGGTGTACAATATTAGGGCATCGTATAGTTGAAATTATAATTTTCTTGAAGAAAAGGTCGTTCTTCAATTATATCACTACATAAAGCCTATAATTCGAAATGTTTTAGTATCGTATACGCAAAATTCATCAAAGGCATAGAACATGTATATGGAATGTCACTAACTTTCATTTCAGAACTTGGTACTGACATTCGCGATTCTTTCAATTCATTAAGTTCAGAGCGAAATAATAACAAACCCATTGCAATTCTGCTACAATTATTATGCAATTCTGTTGCAATTCTGTTGCAATTCTGTTGCAATTCTGTTGCAATTCTGTTGCAATTCTGTTGCAATTCTGTTGCAATTTTGTTGCAATTCTGTTGCAATCTGCTGTAATTCTATATCAATTCTGCTGCAATTTTGATGTAATTCTGCTATAATTCTGCTACAATTCTGCTGCAATCTACTGTAATTCTACTACGATCTGATGTCATTCTGCGATAATTCTGCTACAATTCTGCTGCAATTATGCTACAATCTGACATAATTCTGCTGCAATTCTGCTGTAATTTCCCTGCTAGCAATGGAAACTACAGCAGAACATGCTTTGTCATACTACTATGTTTCAGCCGGCAGGCAATTGCGTCAGGCACTTTGCAGCAGACTTGCGGCAGACTTATGGCAGCTTAAGTGCAAACAAGTAGATCATATTTTTTGCACTTGTGCATACAGTAGAATTGGAGCAGATGATTACGGCATATGCATTACGTCAGAATTGCAACAGTTTTACAGCACGTGAAGTGTATCATGGGACTAATATTCTCCACTCGCGCGAACAGCAAAATTGCAGTAAATTTGCAGTAGACGATTGCGTCAGGTTCTTTATGGCTGACTTGCGTCAGTAAAAATGCACTTAACAGGTTTACACGATGCAAGCGCATATGTAGCAGAATTGCGCCAAACGCGTCAGTCAGAGTATAAATCCGAATCCAAATTAAATTATAAAAGATTATCAAATTATTGACTTACTTATGAAATATATCTTGAAAAGTAAATTGGTTCAACAGTGTATGCACCTACATAACATTCTGGTAATATTGTTAAAAGAATATACAATCAAAATATACGTTTTTGTGTAAACAAAAATAACAATGAATTTATAAACAAATAAATATTTAAAAAATATTTTAATCCACTAGTAGTGACACGTCTCTATTCTAAAATAACATGCGCGTGGATATCTCTGAGTTTGATAATATAGATAAACTTCATTAATAAGCAATATAAACAAACAAAAATATGAATAACATGTAATTTTTACACTTTTAATACAATATTAATATTTCTACTGTTAATATTGTAATAAAATCTTTTTTTTTTAATTTAATGTTTTTTCTTTTAAAGTTCATAAATATTTTTGAAGAGTACATGAATATTTTAGAATAAAACAATTTATTTAATATAATAAATAGGTTTGAGAAAAGTGTGGTCTAAAGACGTGCGTGTTCGCGGATTAAATAAATTAATATTAAAAAGATTTAATTAATTTTATAACTGAAAAAATATCTTAATAAATTTAAGCGCGTCAAACCTGTGCACTAAAGAAAGTTACTGCAAATGATTTTAATTATACATTTTTTATTTGATTTTAATTTTTCAATAGTTATTTTATTAAATCTACTGGAAAAAATTATTGAAAATATGCTTAAGTACGAGTAGAAAAAGGAAATTGTTTGCAAGTCGATAATTCATTGAATTATTTAAACTTATTTAAACTTACACTGTAAAAATAAAAGACTAACAAATAAATTTTATTTCGGTAGATTTGAACATATAATATATGAGCCATTCGCTCAAAGAACGACCTAAGTTGACTTAGGTCGTTTTTCCAGATTTTGTTTCCATGCGTAGATCCTAAAAGTATATCTGTAAAGTATTACAAGTTTTTGAACAGTTTTGACACTTCAATGAACCTTTTAAGCTGAGCGCTTGCTGTATTTTCATGTCCATGCGCGTAGCACCGCAAGTTCCCGCGCTACAGCTAGTGTTGATATGCATCCCAGTACCTGTTGTTGTTACTCTCTCGCGTATATTAGAAGTTTAGAAGGTTAAATTAAAAGGTTCCTAAACAAAAAAGTACTACTTTTGCTATTTAGAAGTATGCGAAATTGGCATTACACTACTATTTCGAGAAAATATCAGTTGGTCTACAAAAACTGTTTATTTTTAATGCTTTTTCTTCAATCTACCAATCGACAGTTTCACAGCCATGCGATTTTCTGCAAATAGTCTGCAACAATGTAGCAAACAGTGACTCAAGCTTCGAATGAGAAACTCGACAATGAAAGTGAATAACTTGATTTATTTAATTTATGATCACATTTTGCTTTATATTTTTCATGTTATTGTTTCTCGTTTCTTATTATAAACTGTTCAATATTTTTGAAGCTAATATATTTTTTTATATTTTAAAATTAATTGTGACGGGGTACTTTGCCTGAAGGATATCCGTTTTATTTTGTTAATCACAAAATTATTTATTTCTAGTTTTTACTTTAGTCAGAATTGAATTTCCAATCTTTATACCCAAGTTTTCCCTTCAAGCAAGGTTCCTGTGCACAAACGAGACAGCACTATGTAGCGCTGTCTTACAACAATATCACTTATTGTTGGAATCACTTTTTCCTATTGCTTTGGCCATCGGCTAGGTCAGTTTCTCTGGCGTAATTTTGCCGTCGGACCGCGGGAGCTGGCTGGGAGCGTACTCGTGACCCTACTTATCTGTTCATATTTTTTGGAAACGCGTATAGCCATCTTCTGTGCTAATACACTCTTACCTTTCTTACTCGGGTGCTATTTACGTCATTAATCGGTAAAGCAGTGAAGCTGCTATTATTAAATAAAAATGCATGCAAATTATTAAGGTACTTTATTTATTACTCACTATTTGCTTTTTCTTGGCTTCGAAAAGCGGACTAATGTCGTCCGTCGCCATATTTTATTAAAAGAAAGTAAACCTATTTATACAAAATATTTACAAAGTATGCGCGTGTTCGCGCTCGATAACCTCCCCGCATCTTCATCGCTTCATTACATGTTTCGCGGCGCGTTACTTTCGCCACGCCGTTTTCCGCCTATCTTTCATCGACATTACAAATTATTAGTTTTCTACATTACGCGGTTTTCATACCACTTCCCTTCACGCTCAGTAAGTCGGAACATGGGAATTATTAATACCATTTTCATTCGCGTATTATCTGCCTTAATTCTAACGCCCTTTCGCGTGCGTGCTTCTGCGCTTTTATTTTACCTCCCCCCTTTTACATTAGATTCATACTCGCGCTTGCATGCTCAAGAAGAGAGAGAGAGAGAGAGAAAGAGGACAGACAGACTCACTTGGATTGCTGGTGTTCCTGTCGCGAGCAAATCCTCCCTCGGTGCCTTACTTCTCGGCCGCTGTATTCGTCCCGGCACTCTGGGCCCTCTTGGCCGCTGCCTGCCCTGCATTCACACTGCGGTGCGTCTCTCTCCATTGTATGTGTCAACATCGGCGCCGCGCTTCGCCTCGTAGTTTTCCGGCGTCGGTGCCCGTGCGGCTTGAGAGCGATGTCGTCGCGATAGCGGTTGGCAGGAGACAGAGCAATTAGCGGACTCATCGCTGCTAGCTTGCCGTGTTTCGCTCTTCTCTCTTCTCTCCTCTTATACCTCTCTGCGCTTTCTTTACGCTGTTATCTCTTTCTCTACTTTTCTCGGCACGCGCTGCACCTCCTATCTGCTGTGTGCCGCGTTGCCGGAGCTCGTGAATCTTTCTCTGCCTGTCTCTCTCTGCCCCCTCCTCGTCTCTCTCTATACCTATTCCCTATATTGTTCTAAATCGTCGCGTCTTGGCCCCTGCCGACTTACTGTTCGCTCCGGTGTACATGTGTAACACTCATACATGCATACTGCGCGCGGCTCGGTTGTGCAGAGTGTAATTCTCTGTCACAATGCCCCCCCCCCCCCTCTAATTCCGAATGTAGAGAGAAAGGACGCGACCATCCACGCGTGCACTTGTTGAGCCTCACCTGTTTACTTATATTTTTATTGAAATTACATTGTAAATAATATATTAAGCAAAAATTGAAAATTAATCATTATGTATTATTATTTAATTTTTGTTATTAACTTATGAATTAATATTTGATTGTTTCCCATCTTATTTTACATAGGTTTACAGGTGTTTGCCGGTACTCTTTCTCTCTCTTTTCTTACTGATATACGCTTCGCTATTTTATTTCTTTGCGCGTTTTGTATTTCCTTTAATTAATTATGGTGATTTTGAGTTTATCACTATTTTGAGTGATATTTTTCAACTTAACTTCTAAACAAAATTATAATAATAATAAATTTTTGTTATTACTATTATTTTTTTTAACTCCCTCTAAATCACCTTGATTAACTTTCTTTTTACATAGTTTGTTCGTTTTTCTGCATTCGGTATTATGCGTTGTTTATTTTATTTAATTATTATGGGGAAATTTTTTTTTCGCATTTTAACGCTCCTATCTACCGTTATCGCTTAATAAATATATTTTAATGCGTTTTTCTTACTTTACTAGCGCTGATTTCTTTCTTCTTTTTTTTGCCTTTATTCATTTTTTCTTTGTTGCTCCTTCAAGAACTCCACTCTTTCCTTGTCCCATTCCGACGTTGACTGCCATTGACCTGATAGAAGCGGTAAGTCGCGTATGTCTTCTTCTTGCAGTTGTTTGAACCTCTCGAACTGCTCTCTATTCCTTGTTATAAATCTACCTGATTTTAGTTGGTAGTCCTTATACGTTTGTTTTTGTCGTATTTTGTCATCTTCGAAGTACTTGCGTAACTCTTTGTGATTTTCCTCTGCTGCTGATTTCACCTGTGGTTCGCCTATTGGGTCTCTACGCTTCGCCCATGGCTTTGGTGTTTCGCTCTTATAAAGGGCTCGCGCTCCTTCTGCTTCGTCGTCTTGTGCGGCTACGGCCTGCGCGCTGGCTCTCGGTGCATGCCTGTGGCTGTGCTACGCGCTGCCTTCTACTTGCACCGCGCGCGCGTTTTCTTCCTTCGCTACCTGCGCGATGCTCGTTTCGGTTTCCCATTTACCTGGATCGATTTCTTCGAGAGCACTTACGTCGTTTTTACTTGGCGTTAGTTTCGCCATTATCTCTTGGTTTCTTTTCTTTATTTTCTCTTGGAGTTGCCTCCTTTGTTTGTATAGCTGCCGCATTTCATCTCTTTCCTCTCACACTTTTCCCATCTCGTTGTTCGCGTCTATTATATCTTGTCGCTCTAGCAGTAGTTTTTGAAATGCTTCTGTTCTTCCCTTTATTTTTCAACTTGCCTTTTCATATCTTCTTCCATTTCTCTGAGCTGCCGTGTTATCTCCCACTCTCTTTCGCGGTTTTCTTCCTCTCATTCTTCTCTTTGTAGTTCGCGGTTGTATTCTTTTTTAAAGTTTTCCTCTCTCTGCTTTTTTAATCTCTCGTTCCATCTTCGTTTTTTTTCTTCTTGTTCTTTTACCTCCTTTGCACGGGCTGCTAGGTAATCAAATTTATATTGGTGACGTATTTGGTCTATTTCTTTATCATAATATTTTTGTATTTGCTGTTCTTCTTGTTTACAAATATGGTAATGATGATGTTATCGAATGGCACGTTATACCCCGTTCCAAGAGCCGCAGCACTCGAAATGATAAGCACACAGACATTGGTACAAGAATACAGTACTCAAGTAAAAGAACTGCAAGAGAATGTTGCTGAACTAGCTACGAGTACAAGGCTGTGTTTTGAAACAATGACAAACAGCGAATCGACGAATACGCATCAGGGGCTAGGAGCAAAGCCCAAACAGAACAGAGATGTCGCTTTTCAAGACACACTCGACCTACGATATGAGGATGATTACCAGCTAAATGACAATGCAAGGGCACAATAGGAAAAAACTGTAAGAGTGAGTGGATCGCGACTTAACGCAAATACGCCAAGTTTTATGCCACTCCTTCAGCAAACAAGAGAGAGAAACAGCGATAGCTTGCTAGCGTGATCAGACACTCTCAACCAGGCCAGAGTCTAGGGTGAGGAGAGTGCCTCAGTATTCTGAGACAACGCGACAATCGTAAAATAGCACATTTGCTAGTCATCGTGTTAATGATATTGGAAAAACGGTTCGATGCTGGAACATCAAGTTTTCTGGGGAATCAGATGATCGCAGTATTGAAGAATTTTTGCTACGCGACATTGAGTGCCGCACACTGGCCCGCATAGAGGACAAGGACCTCTTGAATGCCATGACGGAGTTGCTGAAGGGAGCAGCACTCCAATGGTGTCGTCACTGAAGGAAGAATTGGCACACCTGGCAAGACTTTTGCGAGGCAGCACGACGCTGTTACGGCGTAGATAGCCGTTATCAACAGCGGTTGGTGACAGAAGCGACGGCGCGCACATAAGGATTTGCAGAACCAGTCACGGACTATATATTTTCTCTACCCTCATACATTGATAAATTCGAAGTGCTTTGGAACGAGGAAAGAAAACTGCAACTCATCTATCAAAATATGGCGCCAGAGTTGCAAGCAATCGTGAGTAAAGAGAAAACCACCGATCTAGATACTTTGATTTGGTAGGTGCGACAGGCAGAAGCTGTCGTGGAGGTGCGGCGTAACTGGAAAGAGACACCTCCTGCTGACAAGTGCTCGCTCCCAGAATTGGCGTATAAAGGTCCACGCGCATGAATAAATTATTATATAATGAGTTTAACTGCAATTGCTGAAAGTCCGACCCCAGGTTTGGTTCAGAAAGTTGACAAGCTGGTAGAGAAGAAATTGAGTGCGAAGCGCAACGCTCCAAGTTTGGCAGCGATATCGCAGGGTTCGTCTTAAGACATTTCAGCTATGATTGAGAAGTTATTCGAGGAAAAGATAAAGCAGCTGACTCAGACTAGCCCTATGAAAGCTTCACCGCCAGCTGCGGAGGAAGCAGCGTCGCAAAAATCGGCTCTCACAAGATCTAAGAAATCGTATTATAAAAGGGGCGGTAGTCCGAAAAGATGAAACTCCACACGCTAGCCGGCCAGCGATAATAATAAAGGAAAGACACCTGGGTCATGTTCCCATCTTGTCTGTTGAGGCTGTAGCTGACCAGGATACACTACAAGGACGTGTCCTGAGTGTGCGCGAAAAGAGTAGGGGGGCGTGTAGATCAGGTCCATACCACCCCTGCAGCCAACCTAAGAACCTTACCGACTCACCCTAATGAGACCAGTGAAGCACAAGTGCAAGCTGAACCAGTTCTTCTACCGAACCTGTAGTAGCTCACGATGCGAATGGCGCTTCTGAGGGATCAGCTCCTTACATCGAGAGACACTACTCTCGCTGGTGGATACAAATGAGAATTGGTGGATTCCGAGTGCGTGCACTGCATGATGGAGGTGCGGCATTTACATGTATTGGGCTACTTGGCTTGCAGATTGCAGCAGGGTGTAATAAAAAGATTGTCGATTTACTATTCGATATAGGTGAAGTACGACGCCACCTAGAGGTCGTTATCCTACCCGAGCTACCAGAAGGATGTCTTCTCGGAGTAGATTTTAAGCAAGCATTCAACGCACACATTCTACCTCGCGAAAATAAATTAAAGGTAGAAGGGATTGAGGAACTTGTCCCTCTCGAGGTAGCGGCAGTGGGAGTGGATGAGCGAATTCCCGTCTCCTCGATTGGACTGGTTGATGTTACAGAGGTGCAACGCTTCCAATTACAGGAGATGTTGTATCGAGTATTACGAAAGGGCAAAGAGCCTTTAGGTCGCACTAATCTTATCAAACATAAGATTGATATTGGTTCTGTGTGACCTATTAGGTAAAGGTACTATCCAGTTTCCAAGAAACTTGAACAAGAAATGCATGCACAGGTGCATCATATGCTGAAAGCAGGAGTCATTCGTACATCCTGTAGCGAATGAGCGATCCCAGTGATAATAGTTCGTAAGTCGAACGGCTCTTATCGCTTTTGCGCTGACTACAGGAAGTTGAACGGAGTAATCAACGACTTGCGTATCCGCTTCCTTACATGGATTCTATCCTGCGAAAGCTGCAGAAAGCACGCTATATTTTCAGTATTGACCTAAGCAGTGCAAATAGGCAGGTGCCGTTAGATGAAGGATCACGACACTTTACTGCATTTACAGTGTCAGGCCTTGGTCTTTTCGAATTCTGTTCTCTCTCTTACAGCGTATCAGGCAGGTCCGCAACGTTCCAGGAATTAAGCGATAAAATTATCGGCCCTGAGCTTGAGCCACACGCCTATTATAACAACAGAGACTTTTGAAGAACACTTGATATGGCTTGAGTATGTTCTCCGCAGAATTATCGATGCGGGTCTCACCATAAATTTTGATAAAAGCGAGTTCTGTCGCAGGGAAGATAGATTTTTGGGGGTTCTCGTGAATCGAGATAGATTCTGACCGGATCCAGAAAAGATCGCCCCTGCATTGGAGTTTCCTACTCTGAAAAATTTTAAACAGCTTCGACGATTCCTTGGAATGGCATCGTGGTATCGGAAATTTTGTATTGATTTCGCCACGATTGCGGATCCGCTTACCCATCTGACTAGATCAAATGTCGAGTACGTATGGGGTAATGGGCAACAGATGGCGTTTGAACAGATAAAAGCGTTGATCGCATCTGCTCCAGTATTGCATAGTCCCTCTTTTGATCATCAGTTCGTCATACAGATTGATGCTAGCTCCACAGGTTTGGGAGCGGTGCTCATGCAAATTATTGATGGGGTTGAATACGTGTTGTGTTTTGCCAGCCGCACGTTGACATCAACTGACAGGAACTACTCACCAACCGAACGAGAGTGTCTCGCAGTGCTGAGGGCCATAAGAAAGTTCCGATCTTATGTGGAAGGTTACCAGTTCAAGGTTATTATAGACCATATCAGTCTGAAATGGTTACAAGGAATTCAGAACCCCACAGGACGCTTTGCACGGTAGGCTCTCGAAATAATTACCTATGACTTCGAGTTGTTGGCATATCGCTATGCTTTAGCATACGTATGTGTGTAACTGTAGTTATACACTACTACATGCTTGTACAAAAATGAATCGACTTACTAAGAAATGTCCCAAAGACATAAACTGAAATGCGACATATAGAAAAGAGTGGGGAACTATATGCGTCAGCCCAGATATTCTCTTATGCCTTTTTGTCAAGTGTTTTTTGTCGTACTAAAGCATTTAGCTAGAGCAGTCGCACATTACTGACGTTATTCCTTCCTTGTGCGAGTTTGAATAAACGAAAGTTATTTTATTTGAAATATACATTGTGTATTATAATTTATTTAACACCCATTTCCAATAGGTTATGGGTCCAGATGGGAAAAGATGTTTATAATCTAATCACTCTATAATCTATAAATGAAAATGTTTCGCATTTTAATGAATTTGATTTAAACTAATATAGCAACGAAACAAAGGCCAGACTCATTTTAAATTAAAATTGTTAAATTAAACTAAAACATAAAAGAATGTTTTTAATATTAAATAGAAGACTTAAAGGCATAGATTTACTATTGCACAAATTTTATACATTATAGTTTATTGATGTTTCCAAAAGTAGATATTAAAATGATTATTAAAAGAAAAGAAAAAAAACTTATGTAATAATCATTGTCAAACAAACATATGAATCAAGGTACTATAAAGAGCCTGAAATTAAAATGTACTATAAAAGTACTATAAAGAGTTTGCATTAAAAAAAACTCTTATGATAATAAAACTGATGCATCTGAACATTATGTCAAAATCAGTAAATATTTATAAATCTGATGATGATAAATCAGAAGATGATTATTAAATCTGGTATTACAAAACCAGCTGGCTATAGCTAAATAAATCTGATATTAAGAAATCAGATGGCCATAGTTAAATAAATCGGTTACTGATGTATCAGATGATATAGTTAAATAAATCAGATGATATGATTAAAGAAATCTGATAGTAAGAAATCAGATGATTTTAATCGAATAAACCTGATAGTAAGAAATCAGATGAATTTAATGGAATAAATCTGATAAGAAATCAGATGATTATAGTCAAATAAATCTGATATTGAAAAATCAGATAATTATGATAATAATCGAAGAAATCTGATATTAAGAAATCAGATGATACGGTTAAAGAAATCAGATAATAAGAAATCAGATGATTGTAGTCAAATAAATCTGATAATGAGAAATCAGATAATTATTCTATAAACCTAATATTGAGAAATCAGATAGTTTTATTTATAAAATTGAATATTAAAATAAGATAATTTTGTTTGAAAAGTCTGATATTTATAAATTACGTTGCATAAAGCCTTTTTAATTCTGATATTGATTAATTAGATGATTTGGCATATTAAATCTGGTATAGATTAATCGGACAATTCGATATTATAAAATCTGGTGCATTGAAAAGTTAGATGGCCATAGTTTTACTATTTTGTTTCGTTTTCTTGATTATAAATAAATCGGAATTTGTTTTTTTTCAGAAAACTATCATAGTAAATTCGATATTAAAAAAAACGGAAATTGATGTGCAAAATAGTGACAATCTTAATTTGCCATAATAAGTCTGAATTTAATAAAACGAAATAAATTCGTAACAAAAATGAATATTTATAAATAAGCCTATAACGATAATAAACGAGGCTTGAGTCTAAAAAAAATATGAATTCGTAACGGAGCCTAAATAGAGTGGTAGGATAAAACATCTATTATAGAATTTTTATGATAATAAAATTGTACATGGACTATATAATCTTATGGAATAAGAATAAGGTAACATTTAATAAGAATACGCTATCAATAGTAAAACATATTTGCTATTTAAGGTTTAGTATGAAAAATATATAATTAAAAATATATGTGATAGTAAATGGATACTTAATATTACAAATAAGGAATTGTTTGTAAATCCATCAAATATAAAACTTGAAATGTTATTCAAGGTTTATGCTAAGAATGATATATAAAATATTTAGTGAGTACTAAAATTTTTGCTTTACTAGTAAAAATCTCAGGTATGTGAAGATCTTTTAGAGGACCAGGATGTTTGGAAGTTAGTCCTACTAAAAGAAAGTCGCATGAAAGTCCTACATGAGTGGCATGACGAGTCGACAGCTGGACATTTGGGTCGCGCAAAAGCATATGATCCTATCGCATTGCTGTATTATTAGCCATCAATTTATAAGGACATAGCAAATTACGTGCGTCGCTGCACAGCATGCCAGCAATGCAAAGTTGTTCAATTAGCACCCACTGGACTTATGGGTCGGCGAATTGTAACGAGGCTGTGGGAGGTAGTAGCTGGAGATATTATGGGCTCCAACTCTCGTACACCGCGCCAGCTGGAGTGTATCCCCATTCGCAAAGCAAATGCGAAAACGATTAAAAGGGAACTCAGAGAGAAGATCTTCCTACGCTTCAGAGTGCCGGAGACGTTCCACTCTGATAATGGAGTGGAATTTAAGAACAAGATAGTGGATCGATTCCTCGAAGAACGTGGAGTGGTCTACACGACAATACCACCGTATCATGCGCAAGCAACTCCCGTGGAGCGAGTAAACAGCACTTTTAAGACAATGATCACGTCGTATATTGAGACAAACTATAGTACTTTGGATTTACACATTCCCGAGCTAGTATTTGCCTATAATACGGCCGTGCAAGAATCCACGGAATTGTCACCAGCTTTTCTGAATTTGGGACGCACCCTGTGCGTCCAAGTACGCTACGACTGCAAAAAGAACTCGCCGCAGCGCATGACGCAGATACAGCTGCGTTAGAAAATTGGAACGAGCGTATGAATAAACTGCGTGAAGTGCGAGATTTAGCTGTAGAAAAATCAGCAAAAGCGCAAGAAGGCCAAGCTAAATATTATAATAGCAAGCGGCGAGACGTGCAATATGCGGTTGGCGAGAAAGTATTGTGGCGTAATTGCATTCTTTCATGTGTTTCAGATGGAATTACTGCTAAATGGGCCCCTAAATACACTGGGCCATACGTCATTTCATAGAAGCAAGGTCACAATACCTACCAACTGACAGACAAAAATGGAAACAAGGTGGAACAAATATTTGTAAAGGATTTAAAACCGTACTTCGATGACGACACCATGCCCTCCGACTCTGAAGATGAGGCTGTAGAAGATACTTCGAAGGACAGCGAGGGACTGAACAACCTCGAGCTTTAGCCAAACGAGTCGCGTGCAAGCGATGCGTCCCTAGTATTAGGGAAAAAACGTGGTAGGCTTCGTCAAATAAGTGTAGTTGTCCAGTATAAAGCAAAAATTGTTAATAATAAAGTAGGAACGCAACCGACTGCGGTAGGTGAGATAAGAGTTGATCGCAACGAAACGTCTGCGGAAATGGTGAAAGATAAACCTATAAGAGGTCGAGAAAGACCAAAGGGGTCCACAAAACCCCCTGCGCCTCTACGTGACGTATCTCCTCAACACACACGGTCTAAAACGGTAAAGACACAAAATTAGAAATGCGAGAGCGCAATAGCGCGAATACAGCGAATATCATAAGGCGGAAAGGATATGCGAAGACGCCTCTGACTAAAGAGAGAGAAAAAGATACCCTTTTTGTACTTTTATTTATACTACCTTTCTTTTACAGTAAAATAATTATTAGTCTAATTTTTTTTCTTACATTATTATTTTCTTTTTGAATTTCGATTTATCACATTCTTCTTTTACTTATTGAGAGAGAGCTGTAGATGTCGAGCTGGCACACCTCCGGTTAGCAGCATCTGGGGAAGGGGTGTGTGACGGGTAATAGCACCTCGTCACATACTTTCTTTCTCTCTCACATATAAAACATGTCTCAATTATATCAGCACAGGTATCATCAGCGGCGACAAGGAATCGGGAAGAAGCAGAGTAAAGGTGAGAGAGAAAGAGAGAGAGAGCATAGGTAGGCCGAAGGGAGGGGACGCGGAACGCGGAGCCGCAATTATTCGAGAGAGACGTTTTGACTGTCAAGCCGAGCGAACGTTTGTTACGCGAATGCGACGACTAGCTCCGGAACCTGACACTGGTGAGCGTGAGCAAACCTGACCGGGATTTAGGCGAGATCTGTGGAGACTGCGTGCGGCGCCTGCAAGTGTTGCTGAGGACGACGCTACGCCTGGCTTCCTCGTGCATGTAAGTGCGAGTTCGGTTCTAGACTCTCCTACCTTTTTCTCTCTCAGTCAATCGGTCTTGTTTCGTCCCTGTATATATGCCTCCAAGCGTATACACGCGGTGTGCATATACCCCGTTTCTGTTCGTGTTAAATATACATATATTTTAGATTACACAACTTGAGTCATCCTTGACTTCACCACTTTCCCCACGTTATCCTCTTATTCTATAATAAAGATATACCACGGGTTTATTGATTAAAATTCCGTATAATATATATATCTCCGCTATCTCAATCGGGTCATACACCACGAAGCCTGACGGTCTTCCATTGGAGAAGAGTAGCTGACGTACACCAACTGCCCACCCGACACACATGGTTATAAATATCTCGTACACCACCTTTTGGACGCTTTTTGACTGGAAGTGTGAAGATGGTCGTCAGCCCCTCTTGACCGACGCGGAGACCTAGAGCCTCAGTACCGCCCTGGAGGCTCCCGTTGAAGTCTCCGGCATCAGCAGCAAAAGCACGGCGACACAAACCTTTTTAAATTGAAAGTTTGAACTCGAGAGAGAACAACCCAAGCTCGAACGTAAAACCCTCGAACTGGGAGACCTCTTGACTGGAGGAAATTGAATTTGAAACGACCAACCTGTCAGCCACGCCATCATCACGTGTAATAATAAGTATTTTGTAAGTCTAAACTTATTATATATACAAAAACTCATAAAAGTGCGAGTACGGGCTTAGAGATCCCAGAACGAGCGATTCAAAAGACTGTATAAGTGAAAATTATAAAAGACTAATTAGATATCTTCGCAAATACATTAAAATTAAAAAAAAACAATATAATCATTCTAAAATATAAACCATCTCTAAACGAATTCCAAGAAAACAATATATCATATTAAAACAATGTAATAAAATAAAGAACGAAGGGAGCACAAGGAGATAATTCAATTAATTAAGGTAGGTACTTGTGGACATAAATTGTCTGCCATCCACCCAGGTGCGGACACAAGGTGTCTGCCGTCCACCCAAGTGCGGACATAAATTATCTGCCGTCCACCCAAGTGCGGACATAAATTATCGGCGGTCCACCCAGGTACGAACACAAGGCGTCTGCCGTCCACCTAAGTACGGACACAATTTGTCTTCCGTCCGACCCGCGTGCGGACAAACGTGCGGACACAACTTGTCTTCCGTCCAATCCGCGTGCAGACACATAAGTTACCGACACGGAATATTCATACGTTAGAAAAGTAATATTAAGTGGGAGCTCGGGTGCAAGATCGGTTCCACGTATTTAAATTCAAAATATTTCTTTCGCGAACACAACACTCGCACAGCAGAATAGTAAATTGGTATCCCTGGTGGGGAACCAATCGTTACTTGCTACTACTTAAAATAAATTAATGTAAATTAAATTTCCAAAATAAATCCAAAGTTAAATAAAAATTCCTCGATAACAATTAAAATTAAAACACAATATGCGGTTCTGACTGTTATTTCCCATTTTAAATTACTACGTATAATACACGAAGGAAACGTTGTTAAGTACACAAGATCAATTAAGATATCTTTCACGTAGCAGCAATCTCGACCGAGCCATCCGACATCTACCAAATTACTACCGTACTAGCCCTTTACAAAAGTTCATACAAGATGTGGAAAACGGACGAACGACTTTGCTTCCTGGACAAGAAGTAGACTTCTTACGTAGTGTTATATCCAAGTTACAAGGAGAAGCCCGAATAACACTGGTAGATCAAAGTATTAATTCAATAGATGAAGTGATAAGCTTATAGAAAGTCAACTTCGCGCCTTCAAATCATACTACCAGTATGTAGGAGAAATTTACACACTAACCATGAGAAGAAACAAAAAAGTGCATACCTAACATTCAAGAATATTAGCCTTTATAAGTGGAGCACAAGCAGACCTATACAATTAGAACTATTGGCACTACAAGCCTTCAAAAGAGGGTTATCAGATACCTATCGGTCATGTATGACCAACCCACCACCTAAAACCCTAGCTGCAGCATTAGATGTAGCCGTAAACTGCGAAACAGAATATGGCGACATTCTAAAATATATTCATAATAATATCTATATGAGACACATCCGACCTGTGGAAGACAATATCGCAAGAGGACGAACTCCGTCTCTCAGACACGAAGAACGTTATGAACTACAAAGCCAAAATCAACGCCTATATCTCTATATCGGAACGAATCAATCTCCTCACCTTATGAATCAACTAGAGCCAGATTACTGTCACCTAAATGGATGGATTTTGACGACTCACAACAGTGTAATTGACAGTGAGTCCAAAATTATTATGGATATATAAATGAGGAAACAGGACGAAAATACAGGATAACCTATCCAGAATTATTGTAACAACAATCACAGTGACGCCTCTAGCGGAATTTTAAAAAGACCCCTTACTCCTACTACACCTCAAAATTACCCCCAGTACCCCATACCACATTCCGTCCCTTTGTATCCAATGTATACTCCTCCTGTCCCATCAACACATCCATATGACCCACCGTATACTTTTAACACTTTTAAACGTATCACTATCACCGGAATATCAGATCATAACGCTACCACCATGGAAATAGTGACATTAAACATATTTGGGAACGATCACCTGCTCCATGTATTGAGGAAAGCCTCCCTATTACTAGAAGACGCAACTCTGGGAGTCCTATACTTTATAGGAGAGAAAGTTAATGTTCATTTCTACCTACAAGCCATGGTAACTGACGATAAACCCGTAAAAACCATAACCTTGCAAAGAAAGAACCCCGATGTCAGAAGATTTGGAACTTAGCTTATTTGATGCCCTATATCATATAATCGAACTGCTATGCAGCCTAATAGACATTTCAGCTAGTGATGATGAAAAACAAATTTCCGAATCCAAAACTACCCACTACGACAATGTGATCGACCATACAATAAATGTAAATCCCCCTCTCAACGAAATGCCATACCACTCTGAAGACTACCTTTCGAAAGTCGAAGAAACTGACAATTCGGAATACCACTAGAGGAAAATACTTTGTACACCATACCTCCTACGTGCAAAATATCACCGAAAATACCTATAAAGGAAGACAGCCCTGAAGGGGAAGCCTATTTACCTCGAATCGATACCATACCCGGACTAATTACTGGAAATGCAGCCGTGAATAATCAACAAGGAAACTGCTATATTTTTGCTATTAATACGCAAGAGACTGAAGTCCAAATCGAGATCCCGCCTCAAGAATTACAACCATTCGATTTTGAAGACTCCGAAGATCTTTTCCCATCTGATGAAGACATCCCTCCACTTAAGAAAGGACAAGACAGTGTCCAAATTATCATGGACAGGCTACGAAAAAAACATCATTCTCGCCAACCCCTTCAACAAATCCGTGAAACCGTTAACAAACCGAAGTAGATGATGTTCCAGTACCCCTAAAAGAATGCTCACTACTACCAAGCCTCGTAACGCCCCTCGAAGAACCAAATTCTGATACAGCTATATCCTCCACCGAAACTGAAAAATAACAAATAGAGGGTGCAAGCGAATTAAAGGAAGAAAGAGACCCAAACTCTGACTCGGAGATACAAAATTATGAACCTTGCAGAACCATCGTATCGGGACAAGGAAAAGACTCTTCCTCTTCTTCCGAAGAAGAAGAAGAAATGCAGCCACAGTTCCAATTCACAATGCGTAGGTCAACCTCCCCGACTGTTTTTCCTAATTTCTCAGTCGAATCTTCCGAACCAGAGTTACAACCATCCAACTTCATCCCTGAAAAGTCGAAGAAATTCAGAGAAGAATGGGAACGAACTCGATTTGGTGGGACTCGAGGGCACAAGAATTCGACCTTTCTTCTGTAGAAGAAGACTTAGGAAATCACCGTGAAGCTAGTCCTCCCGACTTAGAGAAATCAATGGAGACATATTTCAATTGGACAGGCGGAGAAGGCCCGATACTTACCATACAAAGGCCTGCGACTTCTTGTCCGGCAAGTCCTACTAAAAAAAACAACACCTAGCCAATATAACCACACGTGGATAGAAGAATATAAATCAACGCCTGTAAATCCTTCAACTCTAAACCCAAAGACTGTTACAAGTTGGCAACATCTATCTACCGTAAATCAAATGAATAGCGAAGAAGAAACCGACGAAGAAGATTTACGAGAAACATCCTACTCGTCTACAACCAACTCGTCACCTCCTCATTCCAGTGAACAACAAGTGCCCAAAGACGCTCCAATGCTTACGCCATCCACACCACCCTCCGCACCAGAAGACACACCACCTCTCTCTGCAGCAGACCCTCCTCTGAATATATCGACAAACAAACCATCTTCAATATCCGCAATCAACACAATACCCCGAACGACACCACGATTTTCCGCCATTCCCAAATTACGGATACGAAACCTGCTGTGCATTTAGCAGAGAAAGCCGCCATAGTCATCTTACAAGCAATCGCTCAACCTAGACCCCACATCTCATCTAATTCCAATTCTAAATTAAGATTACTCAGTACGTGAGAATCTCTTACTTACTTAAAAGACAACTTAGTACATTTTATGTCTCCCGACCTTGCCCTGTCCACGACTGATAAGAAATTATTATCCGATATAAATGCTATTAACCCTTCAGATCTATTTAAAGCAAAGCCAGAAGTAGGGGACGTATTGATAACTATAAATAAGAAACGCTACATAGTCAGTCTAATAGTCATTCAAAAAGAAGGAGAGACAATCCAACCATCTAATCTGACAGAGTGAATCAAAACCCTAGCTGATATAATAAAAGAAAATGGAATCAATTTCGACGGAATAGCACGGAAAGGAGAAATTACCCGAGCTTCACCCCGAGGAACAGTAATAAAATCCTTTAGTGATGTATTGCAGACCCTGAACCTATGATAATTATCGATTTTCCCGTCGAAGTTTTCACAAAACTTGCCGTAGATACAGTGGAACCTTTCTCCAAAACGACAGCTGGCAACGTAGATGTACTTACCATGCAATGATTACTATCCAAGTACTTTATTGCAGTACCAGTACCAGACATAAAAGCCATAACCATAGCCGATACCATCGCCCGCTATTTCATATCCCCTTTCGAGACCCCTAAAATAATGTTAAGCGACCGCGGTACCAGCTTCAAAAATAAATTACTAAAAGAACTATCTGAAATATTTGGGTTCCAAGTGGCAACTACCACAGCCTATCACCCTCAGTCCAACGGTTCACTAGAACGAAGCCACGCTATGTTAAACGATTTTATTCGAACCAAAGCTACCCATAAAACTGATTGGGACCGAGTCATACCATTTGCCATCCATGAATACAACACTTCGATGCACATATCTACCCGCTTCACTCCTTACAAAGTAGTATATGGGTACATGACACGAAGTCCTCATCAATTACCTGACGAATCCGAAATGGAATCATACAATTTCTATTTATGTTATCTATATAGAGCAACCGCCTGCAAGAATCTTATAAATTCTAAACACCACAATTAATCGTTTTACGACAATAAATCACGTTACCAACACCTAGAAGTTGGAATGGAAGTCTATGTTTTAAAAGAGCCGAGACACGGATGGATACATTCTATAATGGACAATTTAAAATAATAGAAAATCACAAAAGCAATATCGCTCTAGTGGAATCTACCAACGGTAAACGCACCCTAAAACACTTAGATAAGAATAAAAGATGTTATGAATAAAACAGCATCAATACCACCACACAGAACTACGTATTTATCCCCTCACTTAAAATTTGTTGCAAGACACCCCAACCCGACATAAGGTCAGACATGGCGTGGAAAATCACTAACGGAGTTACGATCTTGATAACAGTCTATCTAGTTACCCGGATCTCTGCCCAAGAAAACCAAACGAACTACCGAATAATATCTCTACCAAATCACCCGGCATTTACTCTGAATATCTCGGAGAAGTCAAGATCTCTCGAACCCAATGGCGAATAACTATAACACTAGATTTCCAACACTTAGAAAAATCCCTGGCAGAATGAGAATACGAACTACACCATACTTTATCTACTTGCGCTGGAAAAATGAGGAAAGAATGTAAGTCCATCATCCTAATAGAGAGGCTAACTCAAAGTTTAAAAACCATTGCATCTTACCATTCCGATGCTAGATAATATTTCGCTACTTCTAGCAGGGACCCCAATCTTCCTAACAACACTCCCCACACTATTACGAAACGAGGAGCGCCATTAGAACTTATTGGGTGGACTAGTAAGAAATTATTTGGAACCATAGATGCCGCCGACCGCGGTTTATTGAACAAATAAGTAACCTAATTATACGACAGACAACAAAATATTTCAACTCTAGCTGCCGAACAAACACATATAATCAAACGTATATAATCCGCTCTAACCTCGAAAAATAACACAACAAATACAATTATAATGAAAAACACCTTCAAGAATTACGCAATATAATTCTGCAAATATTAAACACAAATACTTATAATACCGTGCAAGCCAATCAAACATCCGCCGCCCAGGTCATATCATTATGAGTCGTTGAATTCGAACAAAATTTAAAAGACATGATAAACTATTATAAAATTTTGATTAACGTCATCGAAGTTACCGCTCGAGGAAACGTACATCCACTCCTTTTAACCCACAATCAATTAAGAGACTCCTGATCAATACATAAACCCCAAATCACAAGTTACTTCCGGAACAAACGAAGGTTACGCCCGAATTCCTGTTTAGTGTAGCAAAAACCCACGTAATCGCCGTGAAGGGCAGGCTAGCTACCATATTAGAATTCCCCCTCACCGATCATACTTATTTGTTTAACTATAAATTACATCCTCTCCCCACCTTTGCTCTCGTTTACTCAAATACCTCGTTTTTCCATCTTCTTAATTACTGAAAACTTGAAAACATTCGCTCTAGTAGATGCTAGCTTTTTCTCTCGTTGCCTTACATATAATCACACACTCTTGCGCCCATCCCATACCGTGTTACACGAAGAAATAAAAGACACACCATGCGAATATTTAATGTATACCCGACCAAGCTAAGAAGCTCTCTCAAAATGTGACATATTTTTATGTTTACAATCGTCCATACACTGGATGAAACTTACATCTACTGACGAATGGTTATTTTTAACACACCAACCTATCACCATGACAATAACATGCGAGAATGAAAAAAGAATCGATACTATTTTAAATGGTACCGGTATACTAGCCATTCATGGAATATGCCTAGCTCATGCTAAGTGCGCGACCACCTATGGTCTAAATACTCTACGATTATCACAAACACTAATGTACAATCTGAATGTTAACTTAGTCTTGACTGCCTTATTACCCACTTTCAATACCATCACCAGCGAAATAAAATTTCACGAAAGTACAGCCGCAGAAATTACTGATTGGGAAAATAGCGCAGACATGACGTCCTTAACTCAAATCAAAAATAGCTTTAAACAAATGTCCCAACAGAAAGGAATAAAAGAAATTAATGCAATTTACATAGCTTTGAGCCCCCCCGTCCGTAACCATCGATCTATAAATGGCCGAAATTGCAGTCTCTCAAACCCTATTAAGGGGGCAGGCATAGGTTAAAAAGTAAAGAAAATCTTTTTTTTTATTACATATTTTGATAGCAAACTTCTTGTACAATAAACTCCTGTAACCCGTTTTACGTTATTAAGTTTTGTTACAGAATTATAGCTAAAATTTGAAAGTAGCTTTTTTTATTAATTTAGTGATTTTTATGTAAAAAATGCTATTTAAATAAGTTTAAATAATTAAAAATTCAAAGAGTCTATTTATATATACGTTCGATAAAACTCGAAGCTGTCAGAGAGTAACACGTACGGTATACCTCTATATAGCGAAATTGACTGAAAAACTATACTCTATCGCTGTTTTGAAATTACGCACCACATGAAATTTATATGGGATTTTTGGCGCTTCGGTATTGTTTCGATGCCAATGCACTAAGGTAGTGTGGAATGTTCCTCTGAAACTGTCTTTCAACCAATTACTGACCAGAACGCCGATATGCTCTATCCGCAACTTATGTATGAACGTTGTGAACGCTCTTTAATGTTGTTTACTTTAAGATTAATCTCTCAAAATATCTGTGCTATTTTTGTATAAAAATATTGTACATTATTATCAAATTAAAACCTATATTCACCAGCCTATTTCAAGATTTTATAAGTATTGTGTAATACTGTATAAGTGTAAAAGTATGTAAGTGAATAAATATATAAGTATATATAAGTGTTAAAGTGCATAAGTGGTTTTTTTTTAAGTGTAAGAAGAGTTATTTGTGGTGGGTTGTTTATAAATATTTATATATATTTGGTGTCAAATCAGTATACAGTGTAAGTGTAATGTCTTCGAGTGTTAGATCAAGGGATGTTTAAGGTAGTATCGCGTGGCCCTTGTAAACTTACTTGGGGATGACAAACAAAAGGAAAGAAGATTTTTTATGAAAGAAAAGGAGATAGTCCTCCTCCAAAGAAGCCAAGAAATTCAACTACCAGTAGAAAAGTTCAGGACATTATAACTGAAATCAGTGAAATCAGGAATAGAATTGTCGACATTGACATCCTATTTCCTGAACTGCAAAAAATTGCATGTTGCAAGATATGTTATGGAAATCTGAATTTCTCTGAATTTGATGTACTAGGACTTGGAGTTAAAATTGACATTTCTTGTTCGAATTGTAGAAATCCAAAAATTGCATCAATTATTTCAAGTAGATTCATTGGAAAAAAAGTAATGCATATGAGTTAATAGAAGATCTGTTTTGTTATGCGTGCTCTTAGTCATGGACATGCTGGACTTTCAACATTTTGTGGAATTATGGATTTGCCATAGACAATGTCGCACAGCAATTTGGACAATATCAATGATCAATTGAGTGAAGCTTGCGAAGTAATTGCTGAAGGCTCTATGAGTAATGGTACGATAAGAGTTGTGAGTATCTTCAGATAGTGCTGGACTTCCTGTGTCCGGAGATGGTTCTAGGAGAAAAAGGGATTTTTCCTCACTCCAAGGTGTTTCTAGTGTAATAGGCAATTCAATGGGAAGGAAAAGAAGACAAACCAGTTCATGAAGAATGGATTGGAACGCATCAGCGTTCTCTTGAAAAACATGGTATTATGTACTCGCAGTATATTAGAGTTGGTGAAATACTTCAAATTTAACAGAGTTGATCTGAAATAACTTGTAAAACTTTTGTCATATAAAGTATATATTGTGAATGCTTTACAAATTATTTTTATTCATTTAGTTTTTAGCTAACCAAGGAAATGAACTTCTTAGCTGAAAAATAACTACCAGCTACGTCTATAAGAATTCAAAATATACTTATGTTTTATGACGAAAAAAGATAAATATTGTATTCATTATTCTTACTGATAAGAATGAGACACTGCTATTAACAAATCTATCACACATGTTTGTCTAAGCAATAGTGTGAAATATATTAATGAAATATATAACAAGAAAATACAAAGGATTCCTACTTTTTTCTGTAGGTTTCAAACTTTAAATGTAATTATCTCAAAATAATGTTTTTTATTATTTTTAGGTCTGACTCGTAGACTTTCTCTATACGCAGCCATCGATATAAGCTAAAAGTTTTAGAGGATATTTCTGATATGTTTCCTCAGAATATGATCGCAGCAGATTATAAAAAAGTCTATATAGCAAGTATTAAAAATATATAACCTCAAAATTAATTAAAATATTTAATTACTTAAGGGTTTATATTTTTAATTATTACTACATAGACTTTTTTAATTATATGTTCTGCTCATATTGTGAGGAAACATATCAGAAACATTCTCTAAAATATTCAGACTATATCGATGGCTGGATGTTGAGAAAGTCTACGATGAGTGGTTGAAAATAAAAAAAAAGAGTATCAAAGCGGCGTTTTTAAGCGGTGAAAATCTTTGTCTTTTTACCTACTTTTGGTAAAAAAAATTTCCCATATTCAAAATCACATCCAAATAGTTCTGTATAAATAAAACTGCAATTTTCGTTTTTTTAGATTTTAACCCAGGCCTGCCCCCTTAAGGGGTCAGTCTACCATTTTTTTTTCGAGAAATCAATTTTTTTAAAACCACAGATTCTTATAGTAAATATATGTAGAAATGGTATATAAACTAAAATGTCGATGAGAAAGTTCTAGAATAGGTCGATAAATGCGAAACAATGGAAGGGTCTCGAGCGCGCTGGGCATATACTTTGCGCGTCAAGCATACAGCTGCTGTGTATACCTGCTTCTCCGGCCCCTCTTTATAAATTTTGCGTAGCTGCTCAATGCTGTTAATATTTCGAAATAGTATAGTGTAAAATTCCAGTGAGAAAGGTTTATACAGTTAGTATATCTCTCTAGAAATCATTATTCTGTTGTAAAAGTGCGCATCGAAAATCGTGTAAAATGGATAGAAAGAGTACGAGTTTGCGGAATACAAGAGCAGATCGTGAAAGAATAGTATATTATTCACGCGTGCAATATACAATTTTTTAACATATCTACCAAAAAGTTCGTACTCGTTCACCGCCGACAAGGGAAAATAGTGCTACATATTAACTCCCTAACCTCACTCTAGTCCCCGCCGCGCCACGCGCTGTTTGTACCCGAGCCGAAGGCGAGGGCACATGCGCGTAGCGGTGGGGACTAGAGTGGGGGTAGGGATTTAATGTAGCGCTTTATTCCCGGCTCGGCGGGGATAAAGTACGTACTTTATGGCTGGGTATGTTAAAAAGATTATTTCACGGCAATCGACATACACACGAAGACGATACAAGCCATACAAGTGCATCGGCTAAAAAAATTTCCAAAACAGACCCAGATTTTGAAGTAAATGTAGACCAAAGTGCGCACTACAGCATTATAAACTTTGCTTTATTTCTGACTTTACAAGGAATTGTAATTTGTAAATCTTGTAAAAAGAACATAAGGTTATCTAAACGTACAGAAAAGGAGTTAGGATTTCTACTAACTGTGCAGTTTCAGTGGGAAAATTTGACGTATATTCCAAGCTGTCCGCAAATACATAATACGTATGAAATCAATCAAAGATATGTTTTTGCGATGCGGATGCTTGGTATTGGCCTACAAGGCATAGTAAATTTTCTTGGCCTTGTGAATATCGGTAAAGGTTTTTCTAAAAATAGATATTATACACTGTAAAAAATTTTGCGGAAGATCGCCGTATTTTTATGGAAAAATTACACTCTTGAACGATGCAAAGTTACATCGATTGTGTGAAAGAACAGATTAACTGTAATTTTACTCTACTGAGCGAGGGTCCTTTTTTGCCAGCAGTATTTTTCTCGTGCTGGGCGATGCGATTTTATCGTGCGCATTCTGGAGCGTCTCCGGTAAAAGTACCTGAACGTGTAAAGTTCCCCTAACCCTGTGTTTTCACTGGACATAGAAATAATAAAAAGAGTTAGTTCTTTTTTGTTCAAGGTAAGTTTTTTTGTACAGATGGCTGCAGAAGCAGCAATCAAGCTATTGTTAAAAAAGTTCTGACCTTTAAGAAAAAACTAAATAAAATAGAAATAACTGACATAGAAAAATGAAAATATGTTGTTAGTATAGACTAGGGTCGATCTGTATTATTTTAACGGTGCCAAAAAGAATGTCAAGAATAGTCTATTTTAGAAAAAATCTATGTAGTTAAAAACTACATCAATTAATAATAGCATGTACTTTTGTAAGAATACTTCAATGTTTCATGAATAATTTGATACTGTTTTGTATACAAAAAATTATATTTTATACTTTTCCATAAGTTTTAGATAACTTCAGTTAGATAACTTAATTTTAGAAACTTAATTACCTATGTTTGTTCTAGTTTTATGCGCTGTATACATTTTTTGTAGATTTACTATTATCACCGTTGGAAAAAACAAATTGAATAAAGTCAATTTTGTAAATTTATTACAGTAAGAGTAGAGTAAATCTGAGAATAGTAAATCAACAAATCATTTTTTACATTAAGAATTTTGAAAATTCATATGTACAATATATATATTTTTAATATTAAAAAATAAAAATTGTTCATTTCATTCCCTGCTTCACTGATTTACATTAAAAAATTGTTATATTGATTATTATGTGTAATATTATTTTTATTACGGTTCGAAACGCCTCATCGCTGTATTTTTACTACATGTCGTGTAAAGTTACAGCATTACGGTAATTTGTAAAGAAAATATGTTCTTACATGTAAATTTACCGCAATACCGTCACTTTACCATTTAAGTGGGATATTTACCACGCTCAGCGTAGGTCTCCACGCGTTCCCCACGCTCAATAATGTAATCTTCCGCAAAATTTTTTACAGTGTAAGATAGTAGAGCATATTTAGATCGCGGCAAGTGCAGTTACTCAAAAGGTCTTTAAAAAAGCAGCCCGTGAAAAGCAAGAAAAAAATGAAGACAAAGTGAAAAATCACCTTACGATTTCTGGTGACGGCTCTTGGGAGAAAAGAGAATTTTCTTCCCTTATAGGTCTTACCTCTTTAATTGGAAAAATTTCCGGTAAAATAATATCTTGTTGTAAAATCGAGTATATGTAAAACATGTGAGCAATGGGCGGGCAGAGAAAACAGTGAGAATATGACGCTTGGTATGAGACACATGCAGATTCTTGTAGCGCAAATCATGAAGGAAGCGCTGGAATGATGGAACTGAAAAGCATAATTGAAATGTTCAAAAAATCAGTGGAATATTACAAAGTATACTACAAATATTATATTGGTGATGGTGGCACGAAAACCTTCAAATTGCTATAAGATGAAGAGCCATACGGTGATGTTTTGACAGTGGAAAAAAAAGAATGTGTTTGACATGTTACAAAAAGAATGTACAAGCGGACTAAAGTTATAAAAAAGCAAATCAAATAAAAGAAAAAAGTCCTCAAAATGGTAGGTTGTCTCCTTAAGACACGATCATCCGGAATGATCCACGATTGAATACGTATATCAGGAACCAACGCCAATTTCTCGTACCTGGTCTTTTTGGCTCTCACAAAATTCATCAATCTGCACTCTTACATATTTTTATAACATCTATAAATTAATAAAATACGCTCGAATAAATACACACTAGATTCAAATACACATAAAACGCATTTTGAAAAACCTCCATTTCCAACCTCCAACCGTTAAAACACATAATGTTCACTTCGTGAAGGAATAAAGAACCCAAAAACCAAGAGTCCTCCATTCGCTCCTCGAACCCCTCCTGATTCCTCTCGTTCATAATTCGGTCTAACCGCCTAAAAATTCGGGTGAGAGTCCACCGTGTAAAGTGAAACATACAAAACTATTATACACTATATTGCTATTCTGTATAATCTATAACCGATACTTGTACATATAAATAACGGAACTTACATCGACGAGTAAGTTCATACCGCACATAACGCCTTGGTCCATAATAATGACGCACCATCTATTCTTTCTTTTCCTTCGTGCCTGCCCAAAACTGATCAACTACCGAATCACTCGGTAACAAAAACGAGAATGATTTGATTGCTCATACCGCCCCAAGCCGTCGACTCAATTGAAATTAGAAGCGAAACCAACAAACCCAACGAATTTATATCTACACACAAACCTAACGAAAAGACTGGAAAACCACCGACAGAATTAAACGAAATCGACCAACGAAGAAAAAAGACGAAACCAAGCCAAGATCAATTAGAAACATAAGCATAAATCCGACACGACACCACATCGCGAAATGCATTCCTTAGCCTTTTTAACTTCGCTATAAGTCCAACTCAAAGGGGAGACTGATGTATATTTCATATAACAACGAAGCAAAAGTTATTCTATTCTAAAAAGTCAACACATGATAAAATAATAAAAAGATGTTACCATCTTCATGTAACTAATGCGAGAAACTGTTTTTATGTTATATATATTTATATAACAGGGAAGCTTGTCCTATAAAAATTAAATTCTTCCCAACCGATAACATAATTAGTAAAATCACTCATCAAATACTCCGGAAATAATCTAATGGTTTACATAAAATACTATAGAATATAAAAGTCTACAAGAGAATTAGATATAGCTAACAAAGTTTCGTAAATTCCTTATGACTATATAAGTATGAAAAGTCATGCAAAGTAAGTATGCTCGCATTTATAAAAAAATTATTTTCTTTCTGCAAAAATGAAAGGTTCTAGAGATTTGCCAATATATATGGATCATTCTAATATATTTCGAACAAATTTTGCTCACTCATATTTCGGACTTTGCCGGCGAATTTTTGTATGAAAGTACTCATCAAAATAAGCTCTCTTTGGTGCCTGGGGCGGCTCAGTCGGTAGAGTATCGGATTCCCACGCCGGTGACCCGGGTTCGAATCATAGTCTCTGCCGATTGATACAAGCACCTCTGTAAAAATTACATGTGCTTTGTTTACAAACACACCGCAGACCCCCGTCGTCGATTAGCACCACATGGGAGCACAAACATGGCGACGTTAATTTAAAAAAAAAAAGCTCTCAAAAATATTTTTAACACCTAACGTTAGCTGTGTGACCTAGTAAATTTTCAAAAGTAGCAAAGAAACGGATGTTTTCAAAAATTTTGTGGGAGCTCTCATTGATACCAATTTAAACGTATAAAAAAATTCTCTTTTTTTACAAACTTTAAGAAAAAAATTAGACTCCCTTGTAAGTTCAATGAGTCACCCTTATAGAGGTAAATATAAACCTAAAATTTTGCGTTTTTTAGGTTATGTTTGGTCACTTGCTATTTTACGAAATCAAAACGAATTCAGGTCTTTTGCATTTTCAATTCGTCTTTAAAAGACCTTTAATTTATTGTTTGAGACGTTGAAATTGGTTTCTTATAGCTGAAAATACAGTCTCCTGAAAATAGGTACTTTTTTGAAAATCGTTAAGTTGGAACCCCTGCAACTTTTTTCTCTCTTCCCTTTTTGAACTCTAACTTTCAGAAAACATAGTTAAAATATCCTAGAAAAGAATGCTTTTAAATTGGTTAAATGTTAAGTATTGAACTAATTAGCATAACTGTGAATTTTTTCCAGCTTGCTTTTTTCACCTAGAGTAAACGTCATACTATTGAAGTCTGACGTAATTTACGTCAGTTATTATACATTACGGACAGTTAGATATACGGTAGAAAGAAAGCTAACATTAAAACCTTTAATTTGAGTGTTTGGAGCATCATTGAGGATATTTGGATGATAATTTATGTTCGATTCAAAATTGCGAAAAGATTTATCCGGCATCTTGAGGCGACCAATTTTGCTACCTACATTTTTTCGCAATTTTGAATCGTACGTAACTTCCATCCAAATATCTTCAATGATGCTCCGACCACTCAAATTAAAGCTTCTGATGGCAGCAATCTTTTTACAGTGCGTCTAATTGTCCGTAATATATAATAACTTACTTCATTTACGTTAGACTTTAATAGTATGTCGTTTACTTTAGGTGGAAAAATAAAGCTGGAAAATAATTCACAGTTATGATATGCGTTCAAAAGGCAAAACAAAACCAAGTGCATTAATTTCTAGGTTGTTTGAGCTATGTTTTCTGAAAGTTAGAGCTGTAATAGAAAGAAGCTGTAAAAGATTGTAATAGAACCAAGTTACAGGGGTGCCAATTTGACGATTTCCGGAAAAGTACCTATCTTTCATGTGTTGTAACTTTGGTTATACGAAACGATTTTGAACATACTAAAAAGAGAAATAAAGGTCTTTTCAAGACAAAAAATTTGAGATGTGGGAGACTTAAATCTGATTTGATTATGTGAAATGGCAAACGATCAAACATTGCCTAAAAACATAAAATTTAAGGTTTACATTAATCTCTGTATAAGTGACCCATTAAAGTGGGTCTACACATGATTTTTGAACAAAAAATCGAAAAAAGTTTTATGCCATTTTTTGAAGCTCTACATTTGTAAGAACATTTTGGGACCTAATAAAATGAAAAAATTTCATAGCCAACAAATTTATTAGTGCTTAAAGAAAATAATTAACTTTGCTTCTTATGTAGAACTGAATATTTAAATGCGTTTTTATCGAAACCTATTTTTCTAACTTCAAAAAGTTGCTCGCGCATTTAGAGTCGATGAATGTAGCTTTAACTCGCAGCAAATATTCCTATAAGGACTATTTAAAGAAGTTAGTATTTTTTCAAGAATTGAGTATACATACAAATTTTTGCCGCTGAAATATGTATACAAAAGCATGGTATTTTTTGTCATATATTTATTTAAAATAAGGAGGTATATTTTTCTCAAGCTATTTATGATTGAAAGTTATAATAAAAATTACTCACATTTGTTTGTTACGGGTTCGCAAGGAACTTTTTGAATTAACCTTTATTTTTACTGCAAAAAAGTGCATTTTATTCAATGAATTAGGATTAGGAAAGCAAAATTGCGCAAAATTGATATATATATATATATATATATATTACTCTTTTTTGGTTACTAATAACATATTAAAATTTTGAAATAAAATTCTGGATGTTTAACGATTTTTAAAAAATCAGTGTAGACCCACCTCAAGGTACTAAGGGATTCTAATATTCTTTTTCTGAAAGTTTGTAAAAGGATGAAGAAATTTGTTTTTTACGTTCTAATTGATAATAATAGGAGTCTCTAGATTCTTTTGAAAATAGCCGTTTCTTGGTCATGTTTGAAAATTTAGAACACTCTCCTGGATCACACAGTGGACTTTAGTAACTGAATATTTTTTGAGAGCTTCTATTTATAGGTACTTTCATATAGAAAATCGGCAGCAAATAACAAAAACTCGAGTGCGCACGGATTTTTAAAATTTGTTTGGAATAATTCATATATCGACGCTCCGTACGAAAACTAGCACAACTAAGAATTCTCAAAAAATAACAGTTGTAATCAAAATCCTCCTACAAAACTAGGAGTTTTCAGGTTCTGAGACAAAAACTATCACCTTTTCAAAGGTTCTGAGAAAATATTAGTATTTATTAGAGGATCTAAAAAGTGCTAGTTTTATATTAGGTCTTGGAAAAGAACTAGCTGTTTTTGAGAATTCTGAGCTGTGCTAGTCTTCGTACGGAGCGTCGATGTATGCGTGATTCCACGTCAAGTAAACAAGTGAAAAATTAGAATACTCCGAAACTGTAAGAAAATGATGTAATTCATACCCAAAATATGTAAAAAAAATTCCAACCCTTACCTCGATTGGTTCAGAATTTATACCAACCTGAAAATATGATTATTTGCATTATTTTCATTTTTCTCAAAATATATGTATTTTTATCTCGAGAACTGTAAAATATAAAGTACTTTAGCCCGTGTGTTTTGGAAAGAGAATGTTATGCAAAATATGATGGTATTTTTTGCATCATCAAATTTGATGATTTTGATTGGTCATTTCTGCCAAGACACTGATGAAATTTTAAGCTGAGTACCACAAGCAAATTTGGTGAAAAAAATTTCAATAGTAGTTTTAGATGTATATTTTAAGATAAAATAGGATTTAGAATAGTACTGTAACTCAGTTAGGAGAATAAAATAGCACGATACCGTCACCTTTCTTACTACTACGTTCGCTACGTTATATACAATCGATACGTTTTCACTTTTGCACACAGATTGCTTATTTAAAGGTGGCTCCTGCAAATATACACCTTAAGTATAAAAATTTATATAATAATTTGATCTCATATTATAACATAAGAAATTATTTAATATAAAAAAGGATACTTCAAGTAATGAAAAAAATAATTTTTTCAACATAATGCCCATATTGCAAAAGTAATTATCGTCAACTATAGAAATATTCAACAAAACGCTGCAGACCTTTTTATATCTTATTCGGTTTTAATTTTGAAAGGCTCACTTTGTTCCTTGAACGGCTCCCGCGAATATACACCTTAAGTATAAAAATTTATATAATAATTTGATCTCATATTATAACATAAGAAATTATTTAATATAAAAAAGGATACTTCAAGTAATGAAAAAAAGAATTTTTTCAACATAATGCCCATATTGCAAAAGTAATTATCGTCAACTATAGAAATATTCAACAAAACGCTGCAGACCTTTTTATATCTTATTCGGTTTTAATTTTGAAAGTCTCACTTTGTTCCTTGAACGATTTTAGGGGGACTTACCGATATGAAAATTGAAAAACATCGATAAATCTACAAAATTACAGCCAATTGTTTATAAATTAGTGAATGTGTTTTATAAACAATTGGACGAAACTTTGCAAGTATATCGAATTAACAAAATGAGACCTTCAAAATTAAAATCGAATAAGAAATAAAAAAGTCTGCAGTGTTTTATTGAATATTTCTCTCTTTGACGATAATCACTTTTGCAATATGAACATTTTTCAAAAAAAATTTCTTTTCATCACTTAAATTATCCTTCTCTTATTCTATATAATTTCTTATATTATAATATGAAAACAAATTATTATATAAATTATATTTCAGGTACATATTTATGCAGAAACCACCTACTTATTGTACGTAATATTCATACAATGTATATAATCGATTCGTTTTTTTTTTGCGATAGTTCTTAGTGAAAGTAATAAATGGAATAACGTAACTTTTAAATAACATAACTTTCACGGTAAATAATTGGAACTTGTGCGTGAAAAAGAAGCGCGATTTAAAAATATCAATGTATTCTACATCTACCGTGCATCCCGAGACGCATACTCTTATTTGATAAATAAGTACGAGATTTTTGTATTTCTGATATTTAAAACTATTAAAATTGAAAAGATAGAGGTTTGAACATATTCTTAAACGTATAGAAAGCAAATAAATGCCAATATTTTTCTATTTATAACAATTTTTCTTAAGTGATTGGTATGACCCCGTTCAACCCTATATAACGTCAAATATGGCGCTTACGCTGAGGGTGTAAGATTTAAATGTAAATAATGTTAAAGTATATGTATGCACCATATAATATATACCATTCAAATAATTTACAAGCAACATTTATTAACATTTTGAAGCGTGTCTTTAACGTAAAAAATCATACGCAATATAATTTATTTATAATGCCGCTTCTTTGTGTGAGAAAATATGTTAGAAAGATCAAAGTTTTGACAATGATTTATTTTATTACATTTTAATAATTTTATGCAACTTGTATTAAGATATTATATTTTTACTGATATAACAAGGTTCAAAAAAATATTAAAAATATACTTTTTGAGATATAAGACTTTTACAGTTTCTAGATGTGAAACTGGAAAATTTCGAAAAATCTGACTACACCGTTGGAAAGCTGAGGAAAAAGTACATCGGAAACTGTTATTGTACATTATTTTAGGTACATTTTAGTATCGCAAACACGAGTTAGAAATATGATATAGCGCTCGCACGCTGCGCTGGAAGAGTTGACGTGAAATGCCTCATATATACAACGTTAAAGATGGCGCTAACGCCGAAGGTGCAAGATCTAAATGTAAATAATGCTAAAATAAATTTTATGCAATATTTATTAACATTTTAAAGTTTTATTTTAAGGTAGAAAGACATAACCTAATTGATGAAATTTACAATACCGCCTATTTGTGTGGAAAAATGTGTAAAAGAAGATTAAAGTCTTTACAGTGATATTCTTTTTGCATTTTAATGATTTTATATAGTTCGTATCAATATATTGTATTTTTATTGACAATACTTGATAGAACAGTACATGTGCTATTATAATAATAATCAAAAAGCGGATGTATTAAATACAAAATTTTCAAGCTATTATATGATTGAATTTCTAATTTCCAACACAATACTGAATTTTTTTTTTTTTTTTTTTTTTTATCGTCGGCATGTTTGTGCTCCCATGTGGTGCTAATCGACGACGGGGGTCTGCGGTGTGTTTGTAATCAAAGCACATGTAATTTTTACAGAGGTGCTTGTATCAATCGGCAGAGACTAGGATTCGAACCCGTGTCACCGGCGTGGGAATCCGACACTCTACCGACTGAGCCGCCGCAGGCCCCAATACAGAATTTTATTTCAATTAATATTTAAAGTAAAAGTTATTTACAGTATGCAAATAGCATTTCTATGCATTGTGTTATTTTTAGCAATGCAACTTTTTAATATAAGTTGCAAAAACCATTGAAATAAACGCTAATAAATAATAATTAATATAATAACGTATTTTTTTGTGCTTTAGATCGAAAGCTGAGCATTTTTTACATCGAAAGAGATATTTTTCAGAGAGTGCTCAAGTTGTTTTATTTGAGAAATAGAACGCGAAATGGTAGACGCAACGCTACTTCAGCGCATGGTACGACGCGCGGACTTCGTCCGCCTGGCTATCCGTTAACTGTTCCTGATTTTTACTAAACCGGTCACTCTGATGCAGTGAAAATGCTTTAATAAATAAATTATTAAATTTATTTTCATGTTTTCCTTGCTTTTTTTAGTTTCCATTGTTTTTGACGTGGAATTACTTTTTCTTAAGTCTTTGTACTTCATCTATTCTTTGTTTTAGTTGGAAGTTTCGATGCAGGCTTTTTTCATTGGTCTGTTCCAATGGATGAAAGTACATTGAAGCGCAAGAAAACATATTCAAGTTCTGAAAGCAAATCTTCCTGAAAAAGACTGTTGGACTTCAAAAAAATCACGTAATGGTTGGAAATAAAAAATATGATAAATACCAAGGACTTGTTCAGTTATTATTTAAGAAAATATCTGATAAGAATCTTGTTACTGCTAAAAATTTAAAAACATATGTTAAAATTTTGAAGAAAGCAAATGCGCACAAGAAATATTATGCACCACATGAGTCTGTTCGTGAACAATCAAGTCAAAAATATAATAATTATGTAAGCAAAGTGATAGTCGGTCCTAAAGGTACATCAAAAACTGGTACAGGTTTACCTACTTTATCATATAAAGTAGCAGAAAAAAATATTCATACGGATTACGTTTATTGGGATAATGTAAATGAACTTGTAGATCGTCTTAAATTACATATAGCTGAAACATCAGCTGGCAATTAGATTCACATCGATGGGATTCAGTCTATCATTGAAGATCTACGTGAGACTAAGATTATTTATTAGTAAGTGTTATACAGACTTACACCTTACTCAAAATGACTATTGATGTGTTCGGATGACAACTGATTAGCATAGAAGCAACTCGAGGACCTCCAGGTCTAGGATTCAAATTAACCAATGACGGACAATTTGATTTAGAAAATCGAAAGTTGCGAAATGTAGCTGACGCCACTGAGATGAATGATGTGATAAATTTGAATATTTTGAGAGAAACTGTGAAAATAATATCTGATGAAATCAAAGAAGAGTTGTCGAAAAATGAAAATCTTTATAGTGAGAAAGTCTCTTACCGAGTTGAATGAGCGAATGAAAATTATCTGTTACTGAACCTGAATTTTCTGTTTCTGAACCTAAATTTTCTGTTACTGAAGTTGAGTTTTCATCAACTGCACCAAAATTCATGAAAAAACGATAAAATAAAGGAATCACTGGTGAAGGAAATTCATAAGCCAGCAAGACGAAATTATCCCCGTCGCTCGTATGATATAAGAGACATCGATGAAACTTGGCAAGCAGATGTCGTTGAAACGATACCATATTCAAATCAGAATAAAGGTTATAAATATTTGCTTACGGTGATTGATGCTTTTTCATAGTTTGCCTGGGCAGTTCCACTGAAACGAAAGATTGGAAAAGACGTCACTCAAGCTATGAAATCTATACTACTACAGAAGAGAGTTCCTCAAAATTTACACACTGACCGTGGTAAAGAGTTTTATAATAAAGATTCAAAAATTAACCATCGATCTGTGAAAGTTTTAATCGTACACTTAAAAACAAAATGTGGAAACAGTTTAGTTTGATAGGTAATTATAAATGGATAGATATTTTACAAGATTCAAGTATGAAGTATAATAATACTAAGCATCGAACAATTGGTGTGAAACCGACGGATGTAAATTCTACAAAAGTGAATCAAGTTCTTAATCGTTTTACTACTAAGAAACCTCACCGACATATATTTAAGCATTCAAAATTCAAGATTGGAGATAACGTTCGAATTAGCGAGAACAAGGAAGTATTCGAGAAAGGTTACATACCTAATTGGTCAACAGAAGTATTTATAGTACCGTATACTTGCCTTTTGAAGGATTATCAAGATAATCCAATAGCTGGATCATTTTATGAAGAACTTGTCAAGACTAAATATCCAGATATTTACTTAATTGAAAAAGTTTTTAAAAAACAAGGAAATAATGTTTTATATAAAGTGGTTAGGTTTTGATAATTCACATAATAGTTGGATAAGTAAGAGTGATATGTAGTAAAAGAAACAGTATAAATAAAACTTATGTTGGAAACTATAATTTTGTTTATTTCATGCATATTTCCTTACATTTTTTCAAAAGTATTGGCATTAAAATCTTATTCATTTTTTCAATTTTTATTTTTAAACGTTCTCGATCTCGAGCCATTTGCTCCCAAACCCCACAGCGAGCTCTATGATATACAAAACTCTATACATGCATCATGTGAATGGTTGACTTCTCTTCAAAATGTACGCGTTTTCTTTCTTCTTCCATTCTAATAGAATATCTAGAATTAATATTTTCTAAATTAATTTTGTAGAATATCTATATTACTATAATTTTTATTTCAACAAATATTTTAGTAAATAACTTATATATTTTTAATTTTACAATGTCCCCACGCTAAAATGCAATTTTAAACTGACTTATAGTCTGTACGTTCTGAAGTCGAGATCTTATAGTGTGCTGTTTTCGCGTTTGAACATGTAAATTTTGTAGACAGTCCATATAATCTTTGAATTCAATAACATTTTTAACTACAGAAGCTTTAATACCCTTAATCTTCTTTGTACAATCTAGTCCATTGACACGAGTTTTATACATCTTGCTTCTTAAACCAAAAAATTCAGTAAGAATTTCTCCATTGCACTTATCTTTCATAAGTCCAACAATTTTTTTGTTTACACGAGGCATATCATATACATTTTCAGCTGGATAATCTGAAGTATCAAATTTATGAATATTCTTTTTCATATCTTCATAAAAATCTTTACATTTAACAGCATAAATTAAGCTGTCAGTGTCTGTATAAAGAAGTTTACAGTCAGCTTTATAAAGTTTTCTCATATAATTATAGTGAAAATCGTACATATGTGTTTTGGACAGATCTAGCACTTCAAGTCCAACATAGATTGATTTATTCAATAATACTTCAGTCTTGTAAAGCTGAAAAGCTACTAAATTTTCAGAAAATAGAGCACTGCTATGAAAACTGGGATTTGGTATATGAGCTTCTACACCATATCTTCCTTCCCATTTTGTTAGCAGCTTGACATCAACACGTTTATGCACATTCTCCATAGTTTTTCCAAAGACTGCATTATTCATTAATTTAAAAAAGTTTTTTTCAAATTCATTTTTTGCTTGTGCTCTCATGGAGCTGTTCAAATCGATATATGGTTTAAGCCATTGTAACTGTTTAAATTTTAAAACTTTATGAATTTTAACAAGTTTGAGTCCGTTTGTTGCAGCTTGCTTAAGAGACTGATAATGTTCCAGATAGTTTCGTTTAGGTAGAAGAGTAGCCAAACGTTTTTCTTGCTTAGATCCATGTGGTTTCACATGCTTTAGACAGAATGGTAAATCGTTGTGCTCATTATGTATGGTAGAAGGATAATCTATATCTACTTCTAAAATATAACCATAGGAAGCATTATCGTCTATGGATAAAAAATTAAAATTTTCACATTCATTAATCCACTCAAACCAATCATACGGTAATGCCGGGGTCATCGAAAAATCGTACAAGTTATTGGCGTCTAAATAAATAAGATAATTGTTTTCTTCATTTTTATTATAATTATCGTCCATGTACTCATGATTTGCTATCGCATACCTACGTAAATATTGACTTAAGTCTCCTCTAATACTTCGATCAATAAATAAAAACATCTCAAAATCTGTTAAAAGTTTTAATTTTATACCAGTTAGCTTAAGCATAGCATCCCATGCAAGCCCGGAGTAGTATAATAATGTGCAGGATGAAGACCATATGCTTTCATACTCTGATCTCGAAAGTTTTCAAAAACATCAGTTAGTAAGATATCAGTTTTCATGTATAGATCTGAATGCTTACCAAGAGTTTGTAGTCTAAATGTATTCCATACTATTTGTGCATGCTCATAATCTTCATCAGATACACTTGAATTATTAAGTACACTAAAAAATTTATCTTTTTCTGGTAATTTAGTATCATTTCACTTATCCCTAGAGCTGATGAACTCGTACAGTAGCACCCCTTTTCGCGTTAAGAGATCAACTTTTTCTTTCTCCAGACCCTTAAACTCTTTTTTAACAGTCTCATATTCATGAAGATATGAAGCTAATTTTTCAAGCGATGAGGGCATGAATCGAAATGAATACAAAAATCTAAATTTAATATTACTATTGTCTACATTTTTTGTGAAAGAAATATAATTTTCTTTCGTTAAAGGTAGTAAATCAACCTGACCAGGAAAATGATTAGATACATCATTAATAATAAAATGGGCGCCATAACAACTTAAGTTATGTAATATGACTGGTATTATTCTTGAATCTTGATAATTAAGATTACACCCAGCATGCGCATGTACATGAAATATTCCTGAGAGATGACAATGATCTCACACATTTCCACTACTATTCAACGACTTATTACAAATATGACACGTGTTAGAATTGTTACCTCCACCACCTTTTTTATCTTGAGTAAGGAATACCATAGGTTTAGGATATTTATATAAATCTCTTACATATTTTTCCATGTTTTTTAACTCTTCAGCGAATCAACGTGCTGCTTTCACACCTCGATAACATTTATATCTAGACAAAGAGTCATCATAACTACATTTTAAATAATAACCTATACTAAACATTTCATGTTGTTGAAGTATTGTCATATTACAGATTTCATCATTATTTTCATCTTCTTTTTCCTTAGCACCTTTTAATAAAAACTCACAGTCTGCGTACATTATTAATGAACCTTTTCTTTATAATTAACATTTTTAAATTCAATTACGTGATTTCCAACATTGGGAAGCTAGCTTATCTTTATCATAAAAGGAGTTAAAACCTTATTACATATGGACCTATTCTTCTTTGTATGTGATATATCATCATTGAGCATTCTTGAAAGATTTTTTATATGTACGTAATAAGACTTCGGTTGTCTCATAAGTACATTATGATTATTATCTTCAGTAAGCAGTAGTAGGTTAACACGATCTTTCATATTCTTTATCGATGTTATATATAGAGGTACGATAGTCTTATTATTTAGACCGGAAACATTTACAGATATGAGAGATCTTCTCCAACGGCACTGGAAACTCTATACTATTCATAATTAATTCATTCCTATATGGAAAGTAATTATGTACCTTGTTTGGATGATCTTTTCGTTTTACAGGATGTAAAGCAGATAGAATTGCCCACTTAAAGCATTCATTATCCAAATTTTGAACATTTACACAAGCCTTTTTGCCTCCAAATACTTTGGTAAAGGAATGTATGAACTACTGCGTATTGGATTAAATATGTGTATATTAATTTGTACGTTAGTTATTGATTACAAGCTCCAACCTGAATTTTTTTCTTGAAATTCTTCAATATCTGTCAAAACTTGATTCATAATATGATCTGTAAACCACTGTTTTGGAGATGAAGCTGAAAAAATTTTTGCATTTTGAGTATTGAAATGTTTAGTATCGATACTTTCTTCTTCTTCCTGTTCATTCCCTGCAACTTTATCTAGTTTTTGAATTTACATGACAAGACTGCATTGATTTTTAAAGCAGTATAACTTTTTTAGAATACTTTTAACTTGTCTAGTAAATAAAGTTGATGCATCTTTTAGAAAAGTTTGCACATCAATATGTACAAAGTTTACTATTATACTAGTCCGCATGCGTTTATTAAAAGCGTTATCTATATCAATCCATCGAATGCGAGCGCTAATTTTATTATCATAAGTCTTTGGTTCAATCTTACTACCAGTTATTTTTTTAACTGTACTTAAGCGTGCCTTAATACATTCAATTTGTGCCATATCATGTAAAATAGCTTGCTTTTGAGAGACTGACAGTCTTTTGTCTTGAAGTATATGACGAAATAATTTTATAGATTGAATACATTGTTTTTGCCATCCGTCTACTCTCATTTGATCAGCAGATAGAGAAAATGCCTCTTCCAGAGTGTGTACTTGCTGGCGACACTCGTCTATAATAGCTTGCATACTGTTTAATAATTGACGACTAACTGCTCAATGAAAATTAATAACTTTTATATATCAGCTACAAAACGAAAAAATAAAAAATAAAAATATTAATGAAGAGCAATATAGTATCATTTTTAAAACGAGACATAAAAAATAATAATTCTAGTGTTAATGATTAATAATTTTTGGTCTGATGTTTTGCTCTAAACAAAATAAAATTTCTGGTAACAAGTAAAAATCGTATGTAATTTTTAACTAGCACACGTTTGGTTGAATGAATGGTAGAGTAGAAGAAAAAGTTGGGAGTGAGAGCATTAGGTTATCTGAGAACGAGAGAGAAAGAGAGAGAAAGGGAGAGAGAGAGAGAGAGAGAGAGAGAGAGAGAGAGAGAGAAAGAGAGAGTGAGAGAGAGAGAGAGAAAGAGAGAGAGAGAGAGAGAGAGAGAGAGAGAGAGAGAGAGGAGTAGTAGTCCAAGCGTAAGCGTAGGCCTATACATAGATAGATAGATAGATATTCTTTTTATTTATCACTTATGACAAAAATTTACAGCTGTATGTACATTTGGTTAAAATTTGTTATCATATTATCAGTCATTACAGTGAAAAAGTTTGGATCGCTATCACAGGTCGTCAATTTATTGTCTAATATATCATAATGTAGTCAGTACTATCACATATTGTTTCGTCAACTTAATAATATACAAATAAATAGATAACAGCAATATATACACATACACATTTATATTGCACATATATCTGTCGCATCGGAAAATAAAACGCCTTACATTCTTCTTTTGTTCATACACTCATTCACGCTAATAATTACACTTCACACTTAACACTTAAAATAAATTAAAGACTACACAAGAATAAATAAATTTAGAAAATCGAAAGTTGCGAAATGTAGCTGACGCCACTGAGATGAATGATGTGATAAATTTGAATATTTTGAGAGAAACTGTGAAAATAATATCTGATGAAATCAAAGAAGAGTTGTCGAAAAATGAAAATCTTTATAGTGAGAAAGTCTCTTACCGAGTTGAATGAGCGAATGAAAATTATCTGTTACTAAACCTGAATTTTCTGTTTCTGAACCTAAATTTTCTGTTACTGAAGTTGAGTTTTCATCAACTGCACCAAAATTCATGAAAAAAACGATAAAATGAAGGAATCACTGGTGAAGGAAATTCATAAGCCAGCAAGACGAAATTATCCCCGTCGCTCGTATGATATAAGAGACATCGATGAAACTTGGCAAGCAGATGTCGTTGAAACGATACCATATTCAAATCAGAATAAAGGTTATAAATATTTGCTTACGGTGATTGATGCTTTTTCATAGTTTGCCTGGGCAGTTCCTGAATCTCCCTCCAACTTAATAATATACAAATAAATAGATAACAGCAATATATACACATACACATTTATATTGCACATATATCTGTCGCATCGGAAAATAAAACGCCTAACATTCTTCTTTTGTTCATACACTCATTCACGCTAATAATTACACTTCACACTTAACACTTAAAATAAATTAAAGACTACACAAGAATAAATAATACGCATTAGAATAAATTAAGACTACACAAAAATTTAACGAAAAACAATGACAAGATTTTAATTTTGGACTTATGGAGTCTTGTCGCCGTGTAATTCTTTAAGGTCCCTACCTAACGCCGTTTTAAATTTACATAGTGATGGCAGATACCTTACACTGCAGGGGAACAAGTTCCAGAGGCGTGCACCTTTGGATAGAGTGTGTGAGAGAGAGGGAGATGCGGAGGAGTGGGGACTAAGCAACAGCGTGAATCTGCATGTAGTCAAGAGAGGGAGGTAGGAGTAGGGGACTAAGCGACAAGAGAGAGAGAGAGAGAGAGAGAGAGAGTGAGAGATAGAGAGAGAGAGAGCTGGAGGCTTATTCGACAGCATATGCATACTTATAGCTAGGGATGAAAGAATGAATGTGAGAGAAAAAATAGTATTTTTTATAACACGCGAATAAAAAAGACCATTTTGGCGCCTATAAAGTGCAGCGAAAATAGAGTTTTCCGAGCGTCAAATAAAGGGTACCGAAAATACTCATTTACAATTGTGTTTTTAGTGCTCATTTACATACATTTTTGTTTTTTGTGCGTAAGGTAGCGCATATACACACACTGGGCATAAGGTTGAAAATCATACATTTGTAGTAACTGTGATCACGACGCAGGATAGCTGGCGAAGCCGGCTTCGATCCAAACGTCCGATCGCATTATTATGCGGAAAAGTGCTACTTTATACCCGCTAAACACAAACAGAACTACGTACTTAACGCCAACTTTTAAGAAAACTTAATTGTTTGTCGATTTGCCTTATAATTGTACTAATCTGCCCTTTGATTTTACAAGATAATACGTTTCTAAAATAGAAAGTTCTGTCTAATTTAAATGCTTTTAATTAAATCTGAACTTTCTTGTCCCTTATTTCTGCAAAATAAAGAATTCGAGTTCATGATATACGGTCCATAAAGCATAAAGTCTAATGCAACCCCTTAATTGAGCTCCCCGTTATAAATGGTGCCCTTCAAAACCCGGCATTCATGGCATAATCGGCATAATTGATGAATAATCAATAGTATAAAACAATTAAAAATCTAGTTAGGGTAAAAATAAACTAGACAATGAAATTTTTCTTTTGTTTTTCGGGGATTTTAATATTTTAACGTGCAAAATAGGTCGAGCACGCGACTACGAGGCGAGCAAAAATTGAGCACGAAGCTCAAAACACACGGAAGTATGTAAAAGTGTATGCGAGGAGGCAAGCTGAGTGTATTGAACACAATACACCGAAAAAATAAAGAAAAAAAAATATTTCAATGCACTTTTGCTCTGACTCGCAACCTTAGAAGTTTTAAAATTATAACACACGATTATAGTTAATAAAAGGTCGAGCGAAATTACGAATAGTTATTGGAAGTCAGAGCAAAAGGCAATCAATCACGGTAGTGAAGTGTGTGAAAATTTAGTTCAGTCGCCAAGGCACCCGCGCCACGCTCGGTGATCCGGTGGTCGACCGATCATAGCGATTAGGCAGCGTTCGGCACGGTTAGTACTCGGATCGGCGAAAATTTTTTTGTTTTTTAGGATGGTTGTTTATTGCAAAAATTGATTTTTCGAATTTTTTTGTTATTCACTGAAGATAAATAAACAATTATCACAAGAAATAAATTTTTTTTTGAGGTTTAAGATTTTTTGAAAAAAAATTCATTCGAGAGTGATAAGCAAAGTTAAGGAAAGACAGCATTGCTAGCAGGCAGTACTTGAATGGGTGACCGCCCGGGAGCACCACTACTTATGATAATTTATTATTTATGAAGATTTGTCTTTTTGTGCACCAGTATTTTTTTTAATTATTAATAACAATAATTTCGAAAAATTGGATTTTGATTTGTATTTTTAAAATTTATAAGAGGAATAAAATCCATTTTTGAATATTCTTTTCTTTATTTTAGAAAATTGTTTTTCTGCAAAATTATTGTTTATCGAACACTAATGGACAATGGTTTCGGAAAAATAAATGTTGTTTTGAATTTTTAGTATTTTTTAAAATAATTCAATATATCGAACTGTTTATTTTCGAAAATTGTTCTTCTTCGAAATTATTGTTTATTCAACAATATTGGATTTTATTTTAGAACATTGTTTTTTTTTTTGAAAATTATTGTTTATCGTAATTTTAACAGGAGGATTTTCTAGCGGGTCGAATGTTAATATTATTGCATTAACAATGTAAGCAGCGCGCGTCTCTATAGCGCGCTGCTCGACCTTTAGCTTACCTGCTAAAATGCGAGTATAACTCGCTTCAGCCGCGCGTACCTTTTGTACGGCGGCTACGTGTAGCCGGCTAGCTCCAGCTCGGCCTCGGGATCGTTCCTGCGAAACCAGGGGGTAAGGATAGGGACAGCGCGACAGGCAGTGAGGTCGTATAAATAATTGAAGAGAGGATTCACTGTTTGACAAAGCACGTATATTCTGACATTAAAATTACATAAACGGGGCGCGCGCGAACCCCGAGTCTCGCGGATGTCGCGCTAAGAAAATCGAGACGAGCTCGTGAACGCGGTCGTGCGTACAAGAAGCCGAAAGAAGCGCCTCGTGCCGCGGCTTCCTCGGACGTAATTTGTCGCGATACAATAATTCGAACTTACTTGTTGCGCTAGCGAGCGCCGGTCTCTCTCTCTCTCTCTCTCTCTCTCTCTCTCTCTCTCTCCCTCACTCTGCTGCAACGTCTGGCCGACGGTGATGAGGCTGCCTCGTTCTCAACGGGGCAGCGGAGCTGGAGTACGGCGGCCGTGACGTTGCGCCTCAGCGAAGATATGCACCGCATGTCGCTCGATCTCTCGCTCTCTCTCTCTCTCTCTCTCTCACTCTCACACACGCTCGCGCCGAATCTCCTAATAGTCCTTAATACTCTCGTGCCCCGATCCCCCGTGGTGTGAATTATCCGCGCTTTTGAACTTACGACATGCACGTAAGGTGCATTCATTACAACCCCCCCCCCCCCTCCCTCGCCAGAGTCGAAGTATCGGCCCGATTTCGACTCTGGCCTACCGACGCGCTGTCATTCGTGTCGAGGGTTATGGGGACGGGCCTTTTATTAAAATAACTTGGACACTGTGAAGTATGGGAGCTCTTCGGCCATGTTTATTCTCTCGTGAGCTGTCTCCACTTACAAATGAACATTATATCTATCTATCTATCTATCTATCTCCCATTCCTTACATAAAAATATTATCAAAAATTGATGGGTCATAGCGTATAGGGCGCTCGGCTTTAAAGTGCCAAGCGCTAGTCACGCTTCGTAGTGCGTTGCCCACAGTTTCGGCTCTTGCCGTCGTGGTCCGGCACGTTCGGGCATCTGTCGGAACGCGTGACCCCCGGCATATTGCCTCAGCATATTGTCAGCGCGCCTTTTCGCGCTCCCGCACTTCCCTTTGGCGGCGCTCTAGTCGTTCTTCGCGCCACTGGCGCAGGGCCTCGAGCTCCTCCTCTCGGTCGAGGACGCGCTGGTGCCAGTATTTGGCCTTCTACACAAACCTGGGCCCGAACCGCTCTTCCTCTTGGTGATAACGGGCGAAGACCCCTGCCTCCATTCGGGCAGATTGGAATGAAAGCACGAGCGTCTTCTCCAGATCGCACTCGAGCTCGGTCCAAAACTCTCTTCCTAGTTGCCGCTTTGGAGGTGGGCTTGAGGACTGCACCTCGCTAGGCGTGTCCTGCAGTGGTGGAATGAGCGCCCAGGCTTGGGCGCACTCCTCTCCGGAGTCTTGTTGCGACTCTTCGGTCGTCGTCACCGGTGCCTCCTGTGGTGGTGACAGCCGTGGTCGGCGCAGGATCACTGCGAGGCTTTCCGCTCCTGTCTCCCCTCCTTTGTCGAAGATTGCTTCGAGGCACGACCAATCGTCGTCGGAGCTGAGCTCGACGTTGCGAGCCTCGGACGGGAGCCTCTGCTCGTCCATCGGAGCGCCTAATGATGTGACCAGGCGCACGATCTGATCCACGATGGCGGCCAGCTGGTCTGGGCTGGCTGATGGCCCCGTCTTGGCCACTGAAGTCTCGTTCTGATCCATCCTGAAACGAAGAGAAATGGGGGGTGTCAGGATAGTTGGCCACGCGGGCGCCTCAGCGTTAAGAAACGTTCTTACGCGGGCGCCGTCTCCCTCGGTTTGGGTCTATTTTGGGTGTCGCACTAGTAGCCGAACGCGTACCCGAGCTTTGCGCTGCGTACGCGGTTTTTCGAGGTCATCCTCGTTTGAACGGTAAGGGGGGGGGGGGGGGGGAGGGGGCGGATGAATCATCGGTCGGGTGTGCTATCGCGGTCGCTCGCGTTAGATATATCGGAGATTTATCTTCTGACTCGCTCGCAGAGCTCTGCACAAGCGCGGTGCTTCGCTGCGCCGTCAGTGGGTCGCGCGTCGCCGTGGTTACGCTCGCATCCCTCGGTGGTCGAGTAACCTTGATGCTATCTTCTTCATCTTCGTCAGGTAGTTTGGGCCCTTGGTTGCCCAAATAACCCCTCTTCAGCTGGCGGGCGAGGATCTTATCTGCGATCTCGCCCAGCTCGTCGACCAATTGAAAGGTATTCAACCCAAGTTTGGCTTTTATTTTATATGGGCCAATGAATTTCGGTGCATATGTGGCCGTGCGGCCCTCGATCGCTGACGATAGAACGTGGATTTCTCGCCAAACTACGTCCCCAACCTCAAAGCCTGGGTCTCGGTGCTTGGCATTATAATACCGCGCCTGTCGGTCGTGCGCCTCTTCAGAATAACCACTGCTTGCGCTCTCAGCTCCTTTAGGTCGCGCATTCGTTCGCCCCATGTCTCGAGGGCTTCACTCTGCAGCTCTTCAGCTGTAGCCGCGTCTTGTACTCTCCTCGCGGACGATGGTCGTGCCAGTTGACGGCCGTAATTAATCATTGCTGGGCTCACGCTGGTCGAGTCGTGTACTGCTGTGTTATAAGCGAACACCAACTCGTTGAGGTGTTGATTCCACGTACGATGGTTCTCATCAATGTATGACGATATCATCGTGTTCACTGAGCGGTTGACTCGCTCAACCGGATTGGCCTGCGGGTGGTAGGGTGGCGTTGTTTTGTGCCGTACACTATATTTTTCCAGGAACTCGTTCATTGTACGGTTCCTGAACTCAGTGCCATTGTCCGAAAGAAACACTTCTGGAGCGCCGTATCGCAGACATATTTTCTCGTGGAGTTTTTTCTGGACTGTCTTCGCATTAGTCTTCTTGATGGGGATAACTTCTATCCAGCGAGTGAACAAATCCTGAACGACGAGTACGTATTCATATCCGCGCGCCGTCCGCGGTTGCGGCCCATTATGTCTCCGGTAACCACTTTCCATGGATGACTGACAACACGCCGGCCTAGCAAGCCTGCTGGTGCGCATTGTTCCACCTTTACTTGCTGGCACGTCAGGCACCTGCGTACGTACTTTTCGACGTCCAGGTACATCCTGGGCCAATAATAATAGACCCTGACCCGTGCGAGAGTTTTATCTCGCCCAAGCTGTCCAGAGGTAGGCTCATAGTGACACTATGCGAAAATCTTGGCTCGCTCTTCTAGCGGTACGGCCAGCTTCCATGCGTCGTCCTCTTGCAGCGACATGGGCAACAACTCATCTGGGCGATAAACGTACAGATGCCCTCCTGTGACTTTGTACAGCGGGTAATCGCTGGGAGCGTTGAGCACTTTCTCAATGCACCCCGCATACCAGCGGTCGTTGGCCATGTTGGCCCAGGTGATGGTTGCGACGGGTAATTCGTCGTCCTCAAACATGCGGGAGAGCGCATTGGGCACGTCATTTAGCTTTCCGGCTCTATACTGTATAGAGCAACGGTGCCCTTGTAGCTCCAGCGCCCATCGCGCTAGCCTGCCCGTGGAATTGTGCAAACCGCTCAAACACTTTAGGCTCTGACAATCTGTCACGACCCGAAAGTCATAACCTTCTACGTAGGCCCAGAACTTCCGAATCGCCCAAATCACCGCGAGACACTCCCTTTCGGTGGGTCTGTAATTGCGTACAATATATACGGCTCGCAAATTCGAGTACGCCCTCCTCTCCGTCAACCCGCTGGACCAAAATGACCCCCACTCCCGTGTTGTTCGCATCTGTTTGAATGCAGTATTCTGCATCGAAGGTGCAGAAGTGGCGTGTTAGCTATGAGAGCTTTTATCTGCTCGAACGACGCTTGTTGCTCCTCGGTCCATTTGAACCTTTGGTCTCTTTTGGTGAGTCTGGTGAGTAGCTCGGTAAGCGTGGCGTTATTTAAAAACTTGTTATATAAAAAGAGGTGTGCCTGGATGTAGTTAAAGTCATACGGCAGCGATAGTGTGATATTGGAATTCACATTGAAATCCCAAAATCACATTACAATATTCTTATTAGCTTTTTTTAGTGTAAGTGTATCAAAAATCTCGAAAAGCGCGCACGTACAGTGGAAACAAGAATCTCACGCCAAACCATAGAGGCTTTGGAGAACTGGTGCTTCTCGCTCCAGGCACAAGAGCTCGATGAGACCCTGCACGAATTGCAACTAAAGCGCGGGGGCTTACGGTTACAGCAAGCCACTCGACTACAGAAATGGCTCCTGGGTGAATATTCGGAAGGTAACTTCCGGCAAAGCCTAGAACCAGAAGCTGCATGCGAATCCCGCCCTTCAGTTGCGCAATGAATACATCGACAGAGTGCGCAATGAGAGAACTGGGTCTATGATCCTTGACGATAATATAGACCCAGACAGCCAGCACCCAGTTACAAGATTATTTGAGGACCAGATGATACGAGTAAGAAACCTCACGCTGGAAACCGCACATGTCAACGCAGCAACAGAGCGGGCGGCAGCAACCCGTCTAACAGCGTCGCAAATTGAACAAGCGGTGCAACAACAGACGAATCAACAGCAAGTGCTAGAGCAGCAGCAGCAGAAAGATGACGAACGGTAGCAACAGAGAGCCGATGAACTCGAACAGAGGCTACCACCAATTCGACAAGAACTACTGCTACAGCAGGAAGATGACGAACTGCAGCAGCAACCATGATGCTCTCAGCAAGTTGCATTAAAGAAAAATGCGCATGAGATGCTAACATCGCCGTCTGGAGAAAACTTCAGAGTACCTACCGACTTCATGAAGCTCATCCATGAAATCAAGAAAAGGCAGGACAATACGGATAACCAAATTGCAGAACTAACACAGCTAATCGGCTGTCCGACAGGAGCGAGAATCCCATCGAATGCAATCGCATCTAGTTCACGGCTCGATAATGCGCAGAACTGTATACCTAGCAATGTACACAGGCAAAGCAATCCAAGAGTGCAATTTCAAGATACCTTCACGATTGCGCAATCAGCTACGAGCTCCAGCAGTCCTCTGCTGAACCATACTGGGCAGCGCCGGGAGCCGCCGCTCGCGGATGCTTGGGGGGGCAGCGAGACTATTTGGGCCTCCAGAGCAACAACACATATGTAGACTCGATCGGAAGCATCGACGAAGCACCGGCAAGCAACCACAGGCGCGACGTGGGCAATATTGTACGCAAGTGGAGCGTGCAATATAGCGGCGAGCGAACGCAAAACATTGACAACTTTCTCACGAGAGTTGACGAATGCCGTGCGCTCGGATATCTGTCAGATACAGAGCTACTCTCGACTCTACCAGAGCTGCTTAAAGGGGTAGCTGCGACATGGTATCGCAATAACAAGGATCAATGGATCACTTGGCAGCAGTTCTGTGAAGACGCACGCTCCTGGTATGGCCAAGGGAGAGGCCACGTGCAAAAATTAATTGCAGAAGCATACGCACATTCGCAAGGGGAGTTCGAGCCTGTTCGTGATTTTATCACGAAGCTCGTGGGCATCATGCGCAAGCAGGACCCTATCCACGGCCTGGATGAGCAGGTAGATCTGCTGCACCACAAGATGCTACCAACGCTGAAAGCTGCAGTACGTCGACCGGACGTCAACTCCATTCAGGAGTTGCTGCTGTTGGCTACGGACGTCGAATCTGAGCAAAGTTGGAGAAAGTCATGGAGACCGCCTCCGCCCCTAGAAGCTACCCTGCTGCCCGAGATGGCATACCAAGCGCCAAAGGCAGCACGGGGATCTCGGCTGCCAATATCGGCGGTGACACCGCGAGAAGATACAGATAATCCGCTCGATATCGCCTCCATGGTAGAGCGCTTAGTAGAGTAGAAACTAGCGGCCAGACTAGTGCAGCAACCGGCAGCGTACACGGGAACTGCGACAGCTACTACGGGGGCAGGGCCTCAAAAACCACGAAGGTTTGTAACGAAGGAGACTGAAAAAAATCTTCCGACTGAGCAAAAGCCGTTGAACCCGAAATGGGAGTTGAATTGCTTTGTGTGTGGCAACCCGATGCACCGGGCTTGGCAGTGTCAGAAACGAGCGGGAAACGACAAGAGGGACCAGTAACCGGGGCCACTGTAATCCCTAGTTTCAAGAAAAAGACCTCTAAGAATGCGCCCACAGGGAAAAGTAACCCTACGGCGCCCCGCGAGACGACACAACCATGCGAGAAAACAAGTGTAAGAGACACTACCATGCCGGGTGCGGTATGAACGTTGAGAGCAGTCAAATGGAAGCTGCCAACGCCGCATCCCCAACGCCACCCACACTCCACAGTGAATGTGAAGCAGAGGAGGCCTCAGTTGCGGCACACGCAATGGTATGCAGGCCCAACTTAGAGCAGGCCGAGGTAGCTCACTTACGACTAACAGAGCCGAGCCTAGCAACCATAAAAAACGAAAGCATGCCACCAATGCAGTCAGCAGTAGACGTACAGTCGAAAGAGGTAGGAGAAAATCCCAGTAGTGTAGTCACGTGGCCCAGGAAGCTAGGCGACGGTAATGATACCCCAAACATCCACCCCAATGAAGACGAACGTCGTTGGTGTGTACAGGTTCATTTGGGGGAGTACAGAGTGCACGCCCTATATGATTCAGGTGCGGCGCGCACGGTAGTGGGCTCTATTGGCCTACAAATAGATAGCACACTCGAGTTGAAAATACAATCTGGCTACAGCCGGGGCGCTCAAATGGCGGATGGGACCATAACCCCCATAGCCGGGTACGTCTCTTTACTTTTTACGCTAGGGGGTGTGACGAAGGAAGTCCGGGTAGCTATCCTACCTAAATTGGATCATGACTGCTATGTGGGTCGGAACTTCATGCAGTTGTTCCGAGGGGTCCGTGACCCCCAGGATGATACCCTGTTTTTAAAGGATACGCAAACTTTAGTCCCTCTGGAAGTAGCCGGGGTCGGCTCTAATAGCGAGCTAGCGATCTCTGCCATAGGACTCGCTCATGTAAGTGAGGAAGAGCGAGCGCAAGTGAACGCGCTCGTAAGTAGAATCCTGCCGCAAGGGGGTGACGCAATAGGGCGCACCACCCGCATGAAACACATGATTAATGTGGGGAGCGCGCGCACCATAAAGCAAAAATATTTTCCAGTGTCACAGAAAATCAAGGAAGAAATGCACAAACAGGTGCAAGAAATGCTCGACGTCGGGATTATAGAACCCGCGCCCACTGGCGGTTGGTCCAGCCCAGTGGTAATGATGCGCAAGCGAGGCGGTAAATACCGGTTCTGCGTGGATTATCGGAAATTGAATGCGGTGTCGGAACCAGATGCGTTTCCGTTACCGAATATGGATGATATCCAACGCAAACTGCAGAGAGCGCGTTATAGAACGACACTGGACCTGAGCAGCGCTTATTTCCAGATGCCACTGGCTAAAGCAGCAAGGCCGTTGATGGCGTTTGCAGTACTTAGAAAAGGGCTATTCATGTGGTAGGATTTACCTACAGTAGAATCATTGTTATAAATACCTACGTATGAACTATCATTACGAAATGATTAATGTTTACAATTTATATTTTGGTAAGATCAAATAAATCTTTAGAATGTATTCTCTGATGAAACACCGCAAATAACCTTTATTGTTATTTCCAATTTACCATGGAATAAAATATTTTATGTATACTTTTATATTTGACACTTTACATTATTTATGATGTCGAAATAAAATTACATTAATAACACAGCCCCACAAAAAAAAAATTGTAAGTCCCAAAAACTTGACCACGGTACTTATATGTTTTTGGGATCGCTGAATCCGAATCCAGGGTTAGTTTAACCCCATCAGATCTTTCTCAAGGTCAGTTGAAGGTCAAATTATCGAAATACATGAAAAATACACTAAAACCATGGTATCTTGGGGTTTTTGGGGTCGCTGAATCCGAATCCGGGGTCAGTTTAACCCCATCAGAACTTTCTCAAAGTCAGTTGAAGGTCAAATTATCGAAATACATGAAAAATACACTAACACCATGGTATCTTGGGGTTTTTGGGGTCGCTGAATCCGAATCCGGGGTCAGATTAAACAATCAGATTTTTCTCAAGGTTAGTTGAAGGTCAAATTATCGAAATACATGAAAAATACACTAAAACCATGGTATCTTGGGTTTTTTGGGGCGCTGTATCTGAATCCGGGCTTATTACAACCCTATCAGGTCATGGTCAAGATCAGTTGAAGGTCAAATCAGAAAGATTCATAAAAAGTAGAGTCAAACCATGACATTTAGGGGTTTTTGGGGTCGCTGAATCCGAATCCAGGGTCAGTATAGTCCCATAAGGTTATATTTATGGTCAGTTCAAGGTTAGTTCAAGGTCATGGACGTAAAGAGACTGAAAAAATTAGTTATAAACATATCATTTGTATCCTTTAAAACTATATCATAATTTGCTGCTCCTTCATTTACTTTAAATTTGTTAGAAGCATATGCAATTCAATAAAATACCCGTAAAAATATTAAGCCCATTACTCTTTTTTATGGTAACGAACTATTTTATTGTCAAATGATCTACGAAGTGGATTACGCTTCCGCTTCTCCGATGTTGATGGTAGATCTCTTTTTAACGACCAACAGTAATCTGCTAACATATTTACGTCCCATCTTCCTTGGCACCTGCGCTCCGTTTCTCTTCTACATGCTCTTCGTTGTAATCACCTAGGTTTTCTGGAAATTCATCAACATGCGAATATAAAAAGTGTAATTTTAGATTCATTAGACAGCCTTGATTTTTGTAACTATTTACTAAATTTAAAACTATTTGTTGGTAATTTGGGCTCTTATGATTTCCAAGAAAGTTTTTAATTACGTCCTTGAAACATAACCATGCTTCTCTCTCTGTATGATTCATTTTCGTAACAAAAATTTCATCATTTATCATCTTACGAATCTGAGGGCCATCGAAAATTCCTTCATTTACTTTAGCATCACTTAATTTGGGAAACTGATTTCGCAGATACTTAAAGCAGCTACCATCTTTGTCTAAAGATTTACCCATTGTTTCATAAGTCCCAATTTAATGTGCAGAGGTGGTATAAGAATTTTTGATGGATCAACAAGTGGCTTATCTTTTATATTCTTAGAACCCGGTTCGAACTTTTGTGTAAGGGGCCAGACACTCTTTATGTAATGATTCTTTCTATCCCTACTATCCCATTCACATAAATAGCAAGGATATTTTGTGAATCCCGATTGTTGCCCCAGAAGTATTGTTATGATTTTAAGATCCCCACATATTTGCCATTTATGATCATTGTATTTTATTCGGTCTAATATTACTTTCATGTTACAGTACTCTTCATTCAGTATTACCGAATATCCTATGGGAATGGCTGCATAAACATTTGTATTGTGTAACAGAACGGCTTTTAAACTTCTCGTTGATGAATCGATGAACAATCTCCACTCGTTAGGGTTGTAACATCCATGTTTAAAGCAATTCATCAACCCAACTATATCTTTGCAGTAAACTAAGGAAAATTCTTCATCTTTAGCGAAATAATCACGATATTTCTTATCTCTGTCTCGGTAGTAAGAAACTTTAACTTTTCCAGCTTCATTAGTATTTTCTTTTAGCCATGAAGCCAAGTACTCCGCCCCATCCTTTGGTAGGCCCAAATCGCGTATGAGATCATTCACTTTTTCCTGTGTAAGTGGACCTTTCTCCTTCTTAGTATTGTAGGGGATGTATTCTTCGTCACTTGTATCACTTGTACTAGCAACGTCATTGTCTTCATCAGGCGCTATTTCTTCTTCCGCAATAATATCTCCTTCCTCCATTTCTTCTTCTAAGATTTCATCTTCATCATGTCTTTCTAAATTTTCCTCAAGATCCATACTTCCACTTGCGTACATACACAGTGGATCTTCTCTTTTATCAATTGACGATTCATATATAGGTTTCGTGACACTTTCAACGTTAGCGTAATTAATTTGCGACTTGTTTTTACTATTAACTCCATGCAAATTCGTATTACAAAAATAACAGTTTTCTTTTCTTAAAGGTTCCTTCCATATCGTGGGCACTTTCATTTTTACTTCAGTTTTACCATTTTTGTCTTTCTGTAGCATTTTCCTACATATTGCGCATATGATATTAGGAACCCAATCAAATTCATCAATTTTCATGTCTAAATCAAACATGTTCTTGTACTGCTCTTTAATATTTTGATAGTCACGAAACCTATATATGAATCGTCAATTGATAAAAGAGAAGATCCACTGTGTATGTACGCAAGTGGAAGTATGGATCTTGAGGAAAATTTAGAAAGACATGATGAAGATGAAATCTTAGAAGAAGAAATGGAGGAAGGAGATATTATTGCGGAAGAAGAAATAGCGCCTGATGAAGACAATGACGTTGCTAGTACAAGTGATACAAGTGACGAAGAATACATCCCCTACAATACTAAGAAGGAGAAAGGTCCACTTACACAGGAAAAAGTGAATGATCTCATACGCGATTTGGGCCTACCAAAGGATGGGGCGGAGTACTTGGCTTCATGGCTAAAAGAAAATACTAATGAAGCTGGAAAAGTTAAAGTTTCTTACTACCGAGACAGAGATAAGAAATATCGTGATTATTTCGCTAAAGATGAAGAATTTTCCTTAGTTTACTGCAAAGATATAGTTGGGTTGATGAATTGCTTTAAACATGGATGTTACAACCCTAACGAGTGGAGATTGTTCATCGATTCATCAACGAGAAGTTTAAAAGCCGTTCTGTTACACAATACAAATGTTTATGCAGCCATTCCCATAGGATATTCGGTAATACTGAATGAAGAGTACTGTAACATGAAAGTAATATTAGACCGAATAAAATACAATGATCATAAATGGCAAATATGTGGGGATCTTAAAATCATAACAATACTTCTGGGGCAACAATCGGGATTCACAAAATATCCTTGCTATTTATGTGAATGGGATAGTAGGGATAGAAAGAATCATTACATAAAGAGTGTCTGGCCCCTTACACAAAAGTTCGAACCGGGTTCTAAGAATATAAAAGATAAGCCACTTGTTGATCCATCAAAAATTCTTATACCACCTCTGCACATTAAATTGGGACTTATGAAACAATGGGTAAATCTTTAGACAAAGATGGTAGCTGCTTTAAGTATCTGCGAAATCAGTTTCCCAAATTAAGTGATGCTAAAGTAAATGAAGGAATTTTCGATGGCCCTCAGATTCGTAAGATGATAAATGATGAAATTTTTGTTACGAAAATGAATCATACAGAGAGAGAAGCATGGTTATGTTTCAAGGACGTAATTAAAAACTTTATTGGAAATCATAAGAGCCCAAATTACCAACAAATAGTTTTAAATTTAGTAAATAGTTACAAAAATCAAGGCTGTCTAATGAATCTAAAATTACACTTTTTATATTCGCATGTTGATGAATTTCCAGAAAACCTAGGTGATTACAACGAAGAGCATGTAGAAGAGAAACGGAGCGCAGGTGCCAAGGAAGATGGGACGTAAATATGTTAGCAGATTACTGTTGGTCGTTAAAAAGAGATCTACCATCAACATCGGAGAAGCGGAAGCGTAATCCACTTCGTAGATCATTTGACAATAAAATAGTTCGTTACCATAAAAAAGAGTAATGGGCTTAATATTTTTACGGGTATTTTATTGAATTGCATATACTTCTAACAAATTTAAAGTAAATGAAGGAGCAGCAAACTATGATATAGTTTTAAAGGATACGATTGTACTTGCATATACATTGTTCTTTGCTTTATGGTTTACATTACCTTTTGCATTGTTTCAGTTTATAACTAATTTTTTCACTCTCTTTACGTCCATGACCTTGAACTAACCTTGAACTGACCATAAATATAACCTTATGGGACTATAATGACCCTGAATTCGGATTCAGCGACCCCAAAAACCCCTAAATGTCATGGTTTGACTCTACTTTTTATGAATCTTTATGATTTGACCTTCAACTGACCTTGACCATGACCTGATAGGGTTGTAATAAGCCCGGATTCAGATACAGCGACCCCAAAAATCCCAAGATACCATGGTTTTAGTGTATTTTTCATGTATTTCGATAATTTGACCTTCAACTGACCTTGAGAAAGTTCTGATGGGGTTAAACTGACCCCGGATTCGGATTCAGCGACCCCAAAAACCCCAAGATACCATGGTTTTAGTGTATTTTTCATGTATTTCGATAATTTGACCTTCAACTGACCTTGAGAAAGATCTGATGGGGTTAAACTAACCCTGGATTCGGATTCAGCGATCCCAAAAACATATAAGTACCGTGGTCAAGTTTTTGGGACTTACAATTTTTTTTTGTGGGGCTGTGTAATCGACTGTTGTGTACGAATTAACATTCATGATGTACAGTTCATGCAATATTTGAAGTAACGTATTGAGTATTATATATAACTTTTTCCGCATTTCCGTTGTTTTACCCTCCTATCTTTGTAACATAAATTTGAAATTTAACATAATGCATATAGTATCAAATTTTTGTTTTTTAATTGTTCCTATATCTAAAATGAAATAATAATATTAACATAAATAACGTTTTTCTGGTACAGAAGCTCAATTTGTATCTGCATATCAGTCATAAGTAATTCTTAATTGCGCTTTAGTGAAATCATAAAATAAAGCGTTATCAGAATTTAATAGTTCAACAAGTAAGATGATTAGAAGCTGCAATGACAGGATAATTACGCAATTATAAATTACTTATATTTACAACTATTTTTCACAAACGTAATACCAACTAAAAAATATGGAATACATTCGGATTAATAATGAAACAATTGTTTTTATGACTAACTTTAATGTTTCTGATTTAAAATTCTAAAACATTCAAACACTTCGTTCTTTGCAATTTATTCAGGCAGGTATTCATTTGTTCTTTCTAAGCTATGTTCATATGTTATATTTAATATATTTTGACATTAGTACAATTTTTGGCTGATATGATGTTATGCATTGTTATTTTAAGTTAAATAAGTCACATTGGAACAACTTCATAAAATATTAAATGCTTTCAACTTTTCGTAAAAAATACCTGTATATCCATAAATCATTAATTTCTAAGTCATTGATTTGATAAACTTATTTTTCCTTATTATGTGACTGTGTGACATTACAGTATTAAAAGTACAAATTTATGTATCTTCTTTCAAAATTTTGCATTTAATTTCATCTACTTGAAATCATAGAGAAAATGTCACTGTATTTATTTCTATATTCGAACTTGATATTAAAATTCTTAAAACTTATTCTAGTATCGTCTTTAAAATATTAAGTAAACGTATTGTAGAAAGTTTTTCCTGATCCTCTTCTAACTATAATTTCCTTGTATTTCCTTAAATATCATTCGTCTATCAACTTATAGATTCTAATTAGAGAGTGTAATTTAAAGAACTCTATTCACGTCTTAACTATAATAGTCACTTTATTGACCTGCAAAGCGGGACTAAAGTAGCTATTTGTTCCCTCATATATTTTACTCCCGCATTTGCGGGAGTAATAAACTATTAAATAATTTGAAAATTTTTAAAACTTTTGATAATTTTGAAAATTTTTAAAGTTTTTGAGAATTTTGAAAATATATAAGAATTTTGAAAATTCTCAAACATTTTCAGAATTTTAAGAATTCTGAAAAAATTTCAGAATTTTCAAATTTCTCAAAAATTTTCAAAGGGCTCAAAAAATTTTCAAAATTTTGCAAATTCTGAAAAATTTTGATACTTATATATTGCTTCTATCACGACTCCAAAATCAAAATTATCCAAAATATTGTGTCGTTCACGTCCGGCATAAATAAAATTCATCTGAATACCCCTTTTTTTCGTCTTGAATAATAAATCCAAAGTATTAATTAATTCAAGTTCCAAAAAATCAAATTTATATAAAACTTCTTTCCCTTGCGATGCAAGAATCCAATTACTTAAAATGTTTATTTCAAGCTCGGAAAAATTAAATTTATCTAATGCATTACTCTTTTTACATCCCGAGTGATCAATTTTCTTTCGATACATCGATATTTTTGCTTTCTTTTAGAATATAAGCAGAATATTAGTAGTGAATACTCCCGAATATTAAGTAGTAGAATATTAGTAGGTTCTTATTAAAATATTATTAAAATATTAATGAAATATAAGTGGATTCCTGTTATAACATTATTAGAATATTACTATATTCTTGTTAGAGTGCTATTATAACATAATCAGAAAATTAGTATATTTATGTTAAAATATTATTAAAATATGGACAGAATATAGTCATATTAGTATATTAGGTAAATTATGGGTTATTAAAAGGTTATTAACGTAATAATAGAATATAAGTAGATTCATATTAGAATATTATTGAAATATAACGTTTCATATAATCTTCATTTACAAATTTAACTGGATGTAAAATGTTTCTATAATTACTGAGACATGATACTACATGATTAAAAGTTGTCTTTCTATAGTGCTTAAGCGGTTGTTTTATCGATTTATTGATTTGTTCCCTATAAATTGGAGGAAATCTTGTTAATACTGATATTATAATTTTTTTCCATTTTAATGCATCTGAAATATTTAAAAATTTGGTATCCGTCTCTAAATGTAACTGCAGTGTTTCAAAATATTTGAATCTTATAAAAGTTCTACAAACACTTTAAAAATGAAGCTTTAAAATTTGTAATTATTAATTCTGGATTATAGCAGTTTATTAAACTCAATAATAATATTACTATTAGCTAAAGTCTCTTCAAAATATTACTAATTTTTAGAAATAAATATTCCATGCTATCCGTTTTTCCTAATGTGTTATTTTCTCGTACATTCTGATTGTTCATCTGTTCTCTTATACTATGCAAATGGCTTGAATTCATTTCGTTTCCGTTACGTCAAATATGGTATTCCTACATGATTTATGTATACCTATTATTTTTGGAAAATAATTATTTAAATTAGTCTCATACAAGTCAGTATAATAAGTGATTTATTAAGATTTTATAAATGTAAATATTATCAATATAATATGTGTAATAAATGATTTACATTTGAGTTACATGTAAGTTCTGATCATATGTATGTCCACTTCTAAATATGCTTTTTACGTTACATAAGTTAAGGTATTTTTGTAAGTTATATTTATATAAATTCATACTATTGCACAAATAATTTTGATCCCCAGTCTTACTACTTATAATATGAAGAAGTACCCAGATTCCTCTTAACTTAGTTTTTAAGAGTATAATGATACAAATTGAATAACTTACTTTTTTTACTGTATTCAAATCGTAACTGATCTCATGACATTTAGAAGCTCTAATATCATTGAAACTAACAAAATAATTATTATCATTATTACACTCCGAATTTTTTAAAGCATTAGATGTACTATATTCATTCTTAATAAAATGTATATTATCCATATTTTTTAATAAAATTAAAATGACTACTTGTATTGTCATTTTATTTTCGAATAAGTAACTCAAATCATTATTATACCAAAACTTATGATGATTTTTATAGTAATTAATCTTATTTTTAGTAATTTTACACACACAATTCTTATTATAAATGAACTTATGTAATTTAGTCATTTTTTTAACTACTTTAAAAAACAAACACTTAAAGACTCTTCTCTGACCTGTGTTTTTTAAGCCAGTAATTATTTAAGTCACTTAGATCTTCTAGATGGCGATAATTGGTATAGTAATGCATAAATGTGTTTTCAATTGAAAACTTATTACTGACTTGACTCGATTCATAATGTTTGTTCTTAGATACAATCCCTCGAGAAAGTAGGTTGTTGGTTTCTATCATATACACAATATTTAATTTGCATAGATCAACCATTTCAAAATCTTTCCTATTTTTCATATTAACTTTAACGTAACTTTATCGAAAATTGGAAAAGACTATAAAGTATAACACATGTATTAATATGTAATGGACAGTATCTCCTACTCTAAATACATAAGTTTCCCTGGCTATCCTCGACTGTAACGTTTACACTATGCAAATTCTACAGCGAACCCAACCCGTCCCGAGCTACTAACGTATTTCACGTTATTGTCGTATCTACAATCGCGTTAAATTACTTTCCCCACGCGTACCCCTGCGAAATTTTATAGAGCTGCCAGCGCTCGCACGAAAGATCACCGGCTTATTTTTGCCCACTCACTATTTAATTCAGGAAAACTCGTGACTTTATCACGTTCTAAGAAGTCTCTTCCCTGTTGGTTTCGGCCTTACAAAAAGTAGCTATTCGTAATAATCAAAATGTGTGCGATGGAGCGAGCTCTGCGGTCGTCGGATGCCAATCAACAAGTGGCATGAGGGCGGAAATCGTTTGCCTTCGACCTCATGATCTTTCCATCTTCATCCATCTTCTGTCTTCTTCTATCCTATACAATAGGTAGGGGAAAAGAGAGTGTCGTTTGGTTAGTTGCTGTTTTTTCCACCAGTGTTGTCATTACCGATATTGTGGAAGGTCAGGGCCAATTAGAGTCCTTATCTTGGCAGCCAGCCTTGAACTATTGGCCTTTGACATGGGGGTGCACGCGCGTATTATCATATGCGCCACCTATGTGCGCGCGTGATTCAAAATATTTAATGTATGCGGACTATAATGTGTGCACCAGCATACAGGCATATAAATAGGTATATACGCATACGCACAGCGCCTTGTGTCTCGAGACAAACGTGCACCGGCATACGGCCAGTAGCGCTGCTCTAGCGGCTTCACCGCTGCCTCTGTAGGCTAGCTACCTCTCTCGGTCATTCCCTCTCTATCTAAAATCGTCATAGTTCTCTCTCTCTCTCTCTCTCTCTCTCTCTCTCTCTCTCTCTCTCTCTCTCTCTCTCTCTCTCTCTCTCTCTCCTATGCTACGGGGGATTCCCTAAGATGCGTGGGATTGAGAGCTGAATTTGTCAATGTGACTGGGCTGCGAGCGCACCTTGAACAAATCCAGCAATATATTCGTGAACGTCCTTTCTACCGTCTCTTTGCGGTTGCTGAGTCGCGCCTAAAGCCCAACATTGGTGATGAGAAGGTTGGCATTGAAGGTTTCTCCATACTCAGGCAGGATCGTAACGTGAATGGTGGCGGAGTCGCCCTATATGTGCACAATTCTCTTAAGGCTAAAATTATCACGCATTCTAAGACTGCACAACTGGGCACCCCTGATGTCCCAGAATACTTATTTTGTTGTGTATAACAGGGGCGGTCAGCTTCCATTTTCGTTGCTGTCATATATAGACCTCCACATATCCCTTTTCTCACAGGTACAGACTTTGTGGAGCAACTCTCCACGTGTATGCATGATTATAGTAACAAAATAATAATGGGAGACCTCAATGCGAACCTGCTATCAACATCTGCAGATGCGCAATTCGTTAGATCCTTATCAAACGATCTTTCACTTAAAATCATTGAACATGGTGCGACTCATCGCACTAACGAATCTCACACATGGACTGATGTTATACTTGTCGATGATAACGATGAGGTACTCATGCTGACAATCGATTGGCGACCTTTCCTAGTCACCACAATATCAACCACAAAATCTATCCACTTTCACATATAGAGACTATAAATCCATTAATGAAACTCAGTTGCTTTCCATGCTTGAAAACTGTGATTGGTCGTCACTCGATTGCTCGGACGGCGACGTTAATGACGGACTGGAGTGTATTAGCACGAACCTCATGGAAGCTATAGATAAGTTAGCACCACTAAAAAGTTATACGCCCAAGAGAAATGTTAAGCCTCCATATGTGGATCCTTACATTACGCTCCTTTACAACAAACGAGATGCTCTACGACGACGGTACAAGAGAACTAAAGATATTAAAATATGGCATAAATATTTACAAATAGCTTCTGAGGCGGAGAAGAGAGTAGAACAGGCCCGCAGCTCCTTCCTTCAAAATAAAATTTTTAATGCGCTAAATGATAAAAAAGATGTTTAGAAGGAGTTGCGTTCTCTGGGGTTATTACCTGCTGCTAAGGAAGATCTTCACGGATTTACCCCGGAGGAGATTAACTCTCACTTTGCTGGTGTGTCGGTCTCTCAGGATGAAAGTGATGCGGAGTTGGGTGACATCGTGGCCTCAGCCTCAGAGGAGGGCTTCACTTTTAAGGAGGTTTCCTCAACGGATGTGGCTCTCGCTGTTTCCTACTTCTCGTCGCAGGTGATCGGGGAGGATGGCATTCCGAAAGGGGTAGTAGCCAGGGCTCTTCCGGCTATCGGTACATATCTCGCCAAATTATTCAATCTCTCGTTTTCACGTGGCATTTTCCCGGGGAACTGGAACTGGAACTGAAAACAATCGTACCATCTTCGGTTTCGGACTTTCGTCCAATAGCCCTTGTGAGTTTTCTTTCTAAGGTCCTCGAGAAGATTGTACACACTCAAATCACCGAATATATAACGGCAAAAAATATTCTTAATCCTCTTCAGGCCGACTTCAGACAGTACCACAGCACTCAGACCGCTTTACTCAAACTATCGGAGGACATACGTGGTGGTATCGACGGCATTAAAGTCAATATAGATGGTATCAACAAAAGTAAAAAAATGCTCACCATACTTCTTTTTTTGACTTTAGTAAAGCCTTCAATACCATCTCGCCGAAAGGTTACTTCGCCAGCTGATTAGAATGAGGTTTTCCGGAAAAGTAGTCCTGTGGATCAAATCCTACATTACAGGGCGACAACAAAAAGTTGTCATCAGAACTAGCGGCGAGTCGGATTGGCTTATAACCAATCTTGGAGTTTCACAGGGCTCGGTCCTGGGACCCATTCTTTTCAATCGATATATTAATGACCTGGCTGAAATTTTTGACTCAACTGACATCAGACACTTACTATATGCTGACGACTTACAGATTTATACGCAAGTCAAACTGACGGACTTAACTCAGGGCATCGTGAGCTCAACAGCTGCAGCACGGACTGTGTTGGCGTGGGCGTCGTCTGCGGGTCTACACCTTAATGTTAAAATTACGAAGGCTATTATTTTTGGCTCTGTTCACAATATAAACTTCTTAAGGGAATTGCAATTGCCAGGCATTGAGATGGCGATTGGCGTATTCCTGCCCTTCGTTGGCTCAGTAACGAACCTCGGTGTTGTAATAGATTCAAAGCTAACATGGAAACAGCAGGTAGATTACGTCAAAAAGCGCGTTAATTGCGCTCTTTATGGGTTAAAATTTTTTAGATCCTGCACCACTGAGGCTCTACGTAAGCAGCTTGCAAGTGCACTGATTGTCCCTTATCTCGACTACTATTCAGTCGTTTACCTTGACGTGTCCTACGAACTGCAGACTAAACTACAACGACTGCAGAATTCATGTGTGAGATATATTTGCGGCATCAGGAGTGATGAATACATCACCCCTTACAGATTAGAACTGGACTGGTTAAACGTTGATCAGAGACGAGCATATTTTGCCGCTCTCCTTTTGTATAAAATTATTAGAATAGGCCAACCTCCCTATCTCAGGGAAGTTTTTAAGAAAAATCAAGCCAGAACCTCCTGCAGGGGTGAAACAATTAAAGATATCTCAGTTCCAGGGTCGCGTACTGATATGGGCTTATACTCCCTGAGAGCTCGTGGTTCGCGCCTTTGGAACTCCATACCCCGCGGTATTAAGTACCTGTCATCACTCTGCAAATTTAAGATAGCGTTGCGCAGGTACTTGCGTACCCATAGTAATATAACATTACGTAGTCTATAAAACAGCATTCCTTTGTTGTTCAATTATTTATTTATTTATTAACTTTGTGTTTCGGTATGATTGTATTTATAAGTAAGAATGAACGCGTGACTGTATGTAAGTATGCATGATTTTATTGTAAACTTGACGAGCTACGGGCGATTACCTTCTTCTATATACTTGACAATGTTATTAACTTTTTATTTTTTACAATGTATGTGTGTATTTATAAGTTTGAATGATCCTGTGTATGTATAGGTGTATGAAGTGTGATATATTTTATAATTGACGTCATAGATGAATATTGTGCAAAAATTTGTTATCATAAGACTGACGACCAATATGTGATATTTCAATAATCTGACTGAAATGAAACTATATTGTAAAATTAAATGTATATATGTATACTATTTTTTTTGTTTTGAAGCAAAATAAATGTTATCTATCTTATCTATCCATGCTGGCTCTCCTCTCTCGCGGCTATCGTCAAATTGTGCTGCTACCGCTTGAAGACGTCTGCTCTTTACTCGAGCGCGCGCTCCGTAGTTTTCCATCGCGCAGCTGATCCACGCCGTGTTTGAGTAACCGCTGTTTCTTGGTTTCCCGGTGTTGTGTGGTGACGGCTCTCTCACCCGACCGCTTATGCATGTGGGTTCGAGGTTGGGCGGAGCTAGTGTGAGTGCATGTATGTGTTATATGTATAGGTGTGGGTAAGTACGACCACTTCTGCGTGTGTGTCGGCTGCCACTCACCTAGTTCGCACAGGTCAGCTGTGCTGCGGGTTATTGTGCCAGCGGATGTGGTTTATCTTCTTCACGGAATCCTCTGACTGTATCGTCGTCTTCTTCTTGCTGACTTCCTAGTTCCCTTGGAGTGTATGCGTAGTGGTGTGCCGTGTAGTGAATCGCGGTGAAGTGCGCAATGCATCGTGTATTCACGGTGATACCTGCCCCCGTGTTCTCGCGCCGGTAGTTTCTTTAGGGGATATTTTATATCCGTGCACTTGGCTCCTTCTCCCCGTGTACCTCAACAAACGCGTGAAATACCCGCATTATTAATAAATAATTAATAGTTTATTTGAGCTCGGGTGCAGCTAGGCTAGCGTAGGATCCGTTGACTGACTTTTTCAGCATGGTATATTATTTTAATATTGCCCCCTTTTAAGTGGCGTATTACTACGTCATATCATATAGCTTTCTTTATCACTGATACGTTTTTCACGAACTACCGCTCTGAAAATCTTTCTTTCTAATTCTCGTATACGATTTTACAAATTTAAAACGCGTTCCTTGCCTTGTTTCTCTTGTGATATTTCGCCTATAAAATCATGTAATGTTTTACCTAACCCAAATATTTTATCGAAAAATTAAGAAATATCATCTATTTTTTCAAAGCGTTCACCTTTTGAGCAACATGGCGCGTCCTCAAATAAACGTAAACAAATTAACTTTACAAGTTGACATTCGTATGTTTCTGGTAAATTATTTCGCGCCTCAAAACAACTATCTAAAAATCTTGATAACGCTATGTTAATCCTATCATATCGTGGTATTAAATCAAGAACATCTGTAATAGAAAGTCTCATAAATTGTAGCATATCGAAGGTTATTTTAAGAAATATTATTACGCATTTAAAAAATTTATATCATTTCCTTAGTTTCAATCTTAATAACATTACACGAATATCTTTTTTCCAGACTGGAATTTTATATAGGCTGGGTGCAAGTAGACTTCAGCGCCCACCGGTAGTGGAAAAACAAATCATGGGTGAAAAAAAAATAGATAACAGCGATATTATACATAAAACGGACAAAATAATAACTTTTGGCTTCTTATGAAACACATTCTCTGAGTTTCCAGCGTTATTCAGATTAAAATTCGAATATTTAGGTCAAACCGGATTTTTTACTTTTCACCCAAATGAGTCATCTTTCTGCTACCCGGGCGCTGAAGTCTACGTGCACCCAGACTATACACAAATTTTTATTTAAATTTAAGTTGAACAAAGGGTTAAATACCCAATTGGATTTTTATAGATCACTGTTTTATATTTTCTAATAAATAATTTGTTTTAAATGCAGATTGTAAATAGCCTCTCTTAAACATTTGATAACTGTGGTACTAAATGATATATTATTTTCAGAGTCTGTTTTAAAAAAGAACTTAAATAGGTTGTAACTTTATATTCTTGAAGCTGGGTAATGAAACTGATTTCGAATAACTTTTAATTAATACTAAAGGTTAAAGTTTAACTTTCTTATTAAATTCTTGTTCAATTTACAATATTATTTTAGTAGATGCATATTACGATAATTTAATTCCAATTTGATTTCAAGAATTGAAATGAATATAATTTCTTGTTTAAAATTCACAATTTATAAAAGTGTAACTTTCCAGCACACTTAATTTCCAAAAAATGCTTACAGGAATTTAATATCAACATTAATCGAATTAGTCAGTATATAATAGAGTAAAGCAGAGTAATAGTAATATTCTATCAATACATGTAAATATACCGTTATAAACAATTCGAACTATTATTTATTTAAATTTTTATTTATTTATTTATAAATGTTTACTACAAGTGTGTCAATGTACATTAGTGTATAGTAGTGTACGAGAATTCGATTAATATATCCGAATATTCTGTTTTAAAACAATGTAAAGAAACATTTATTTAAACTTTAATTTATTTGTTTGTAATTTATTTACTGATAAATGTTCACTATAATGAGTCAACGTGTATTAGTGTAAGAATATTCAATCAATATATCCGAACATTCTGTTCTAAAAGAATTTGAAGTATTATTTATAAGTTTCATCATTACTGTCACGTGCATACCGTGACGAGTCAGGAGAAATGCAGGTGCTATAGGAAATATACTCGAAACGATGCGAGGCGGCCCGTGTGGATGAATAGCGCAGTGGATTGCGTGCTCGCCTGTTGACGAGAGTCAAAAACAAGCTTGGGAATAAGTTATTTAATTATGAATTTCATGAATAAGCTCAAATTAAAATAGTAAAATAAAACTAGTATTCTAATTAAAAAACATTATAGTTTAAAACATTTCTATTTTTTACTAATTTCGATAATCTCAAATGAACGCTAAAGGAATTAATGAGATCGATTAATAAATTGTGAAGTATTGTATTTTTATTTGTAAATCAATTTCCATTTTATTAATTAGTATGAAGTATACAAATTAATAATACCTTTCAAGTTTAATATTGTCAGACATTAAATTTGACATAAATAAATGTTGATAAGAAATAGGTCATACAGTCAAACCTCGAACGAGCACTGATCTGTAATAGTCTCGCCACATTTCACTCGCGTTACATGTAGTGCACATATATCAATTCATTTCTCTTGTAAGAAAGCTAACTGATATTTTTGGCAATCAAGCAAATATAATATTAGGGACACACAATTTATACCTTATTTACGGCTCTGACTTGCTGCCGTCGTTAACGGTTACGATACTTAGGTGACTCGAGCGGTGTTTGAAGTTATTTTTCCGAGCTCGAGCAGTGTTTCAGGTTTAACTGTAGTTTATTATAAAATATAGTGCATTAACGGTCTCTTTAATTTCGACATATAACTATGAACATACTTGACGGACCCGTCGTCTCGCAGTCTGTTGGTGGACTACTGACCTTATTCAATATCAATCTTTTATCATAAACATCCAACGAGTATTGGTCAGTATTTTTATATTACATTTATTTTACTTTTTTATAATAAAACATTACATATTTTTGTATCCTTTAAAAAAAATAAAATAATCTCCAAAATTACAGTGCTGTTTGTGTTTTGTGACATAATAATCAACTTACTATTTAATGCACAAAATACATTGTTTTATCTTTTATCTCAAGCCTATCTGCATGCGTTCCTCATCATTATTAATATTGCCTTATTCATTAAATACATATCATATACCATATTGTATACAAAAATTGTATACACATATGCTTTCATCATGTATGATTATGCTGACTTGTTTTACTTAGAAATATTACCTTCTGTTCTATAAACACCGTAAACTTCAAAACGACGGGTCCGTCAAGTACGATCATTGCGATATGTTGAAATTAAAGAGACCGTCAATGCACTATTTTTTATATTGATCTTCACTTAAACCTCGAACACTGCTCACACCTAAGCTTCATAGCAGTTAACGATGGCAACAAGTCAGAGCCGTAAATGAGGTATAAATTGTGTGTCCCTAATATTATATTTGCTTGATTGCGAAAAATATCAGTTAGCTTTCCTACAAGAGAAATTAATTACTATATGTGCACTATATATAACGCGAGTGTAATGTGGCGAGTCTATTACAGATCAGTGTTCGATCGAGGTTTGACTGTATGACCTATTTCTTATCAACATTTATTTATGTCAAATTTAATGTCTGACAATATTAAACTTGAAAGGTATTATTAATTTGTACACTTCATACTAATTAATAAAATGGAAATTGATTTACAAATAAAAATACAATACTTCACAATTTATTAATCGATCTCATTAATTCCTTTAGCGTTCATTTGAGATTATCGAAATTAGTAAAAAATAGAAATGTTTTAAACTATAATGTTGTTTAATTAGAATATTAGTTTTATTTTACTATTTTAATTCGAGATTATTCATGAAATTAATAATTAAACGACTTATTTTGGTAATAAAGTATTTCTTTTAATTTATATTCTGGGTAATAATGAAAATTATACTTGCCAAAATTTTACTTATTGGAAAGGTACTTTTGATAGAGATTTCACAACTTCTCCAGAGACTGGAAATTTAAGCCTACTATCCTTGTTTCATCAATGGATTTAATTCATAAAATTCAGAATTAAATGAAATACGTTTTCTTCAATTCGTTAAATGTTTTACAGTATTATTTAGAATTTTTTAAATATTTAAAAGTTCTTTATAGGTATAGACTTAAAATTAGGTTACTAAGTTACATTTTTATTAACCTTCCATGTCCCAAGCATATAAGTAATAGTCAAAAATGTATGAAAAAATGCAGGCATCATTGCTGAGCCTTGAGATTCGGATATATAATAAAAATTAAAATTTTTTTAAATTTTCTAAGTGTCTTTGAGGTTAAAATACGTTAGTCCCTCATTACGATATCGGAAATGGCTAAAATGTTAATACTTGCTAAACAATTTCAATAATACACAAAGAAAAAAAAGTTTTTGTTTTTTTTCCATATTGAACAAAAAATAAATTAAATCTCACTGAAAGTGTGCATTTGTAGCATTCTATCGATAATTTGATTCGGTGGAGTTGCTAGGTTAAATGAATAAAACTTTATTTTTTGAAATTAGAAATTTTAGCATAGGCTTTTATTGCAAAGTAGCATTTACGCCTGTAAAACCACGATTACTTTATAAAACCACCAGGAGATTGTACTTTTTTAATCGAATATTTCGATTATTTAAATAAAAACCTCGGTTACCAGTCTAATATAAAAAATAATTAATAAATAACTAAAATATTAATTGTCATACTTATTGTCCTAAATATATGTTATAAAATATGAAATATATATATATGCTTACTGTTATTATTTTTCATATATTATAATATATATTTAGGTCACTAAGTATGACAATTAATACTAAAACATTATTATTCGAATTGTGTTGGTGAAAAAAATATTGTGTGCCTCCATGGGGCCCCGCGTAAATACACGACTACGCAACAAAGCAACGGGATGTCAAGCCATTCAAATTTTCCGCCGAAATCCCTAACCTCAAATCTTTAACTGAGATATAAATAACTGATTACAATAATTAATAAATTAACCGAATTATGAAAAACCAAAACATCGTTGTCCTTTCTTTTATATCATTCTACCACTCTGTTAAGTTCAAGTAAAAATATCATTGCATATATAAATGGCATTCGAACGAAATTTTGGATCACCTTTCATAGATCTCTGTTTTATCACCAAATTTCGTTCAAATGCCATTGACACAAACCGACAAATTTTTACATGAAACTTTGCACATTAGTCGATAATTACAAAACGAAGAGCAATGATCTAGTTTATCATAAATCTGTTTATTTTTTAATAATAGCCAATATTTTAGAATTCTCAGGACGGTAAAGTGAGGAGGATAAAAGTTGACTTTCATACCCTCTTCACCTCATTATCAATATAAACTTAAATTACATTTGCCAAATTGTAATTCTGTAACTTTTCGTACTTATCTTAACTCTTTATAAATTCGTATAACTTCTTAGCATTTTTTGTTAATTCTTTGTGACATCGTCTAAAATCAGTCGAAAAGTTACAAGAAAACTACAAAAACTTACGAATACTTGCAGTTAATTACTAAAAGTTACAAAGAATTACAAACATTTACAAAGAGTTACAGAATGTTTCAGTGAGTTTTAAAAATAAATATACAATCCAGGTTTATTGCGACTTGTCATTAATAAAGAAATGAGTTTACACCGTGAAAGTGCATACAAAAAGTATTGTGATGAAAAGTGTAAATAAGTTCTGGTAAAAAAATGTTCAGAAAACGTTATTTGTAAATTATTCACTATTGATGAAAACGTTTATTTTTTGTTTTTATTTTTTAATAACAATAAGTTATTTCGATTTATAGTAGATATTAAACAATAGAAAAGCATCATAGCTGCCGATCATGAATTTTGATGAAGCTGTTTCAAGGGTTTTTTTTGGTACCTAAATATGATGCTCAGTACCCAGTTTGATCGCATAAACTACTGTGCAGAAGGTACAGTGTGTCACATTATTAGATATATTACTAGTATACCTACTTATTATACCTATAAAAATATATAGGTATAATATAATAAAAAATATACTTAGTATACCTATAAAAATATTATATATACTATAATATTTTTAATATTGCATATACATATGGGCAATGCTAATGATTTTACTTATATCTCGGGTTCTGGAGCGTATTAGATCAAACTACGGATTCTGGGTTTTATTATACAGGGTGATTCAGAAACAATGCAACATTTTTATATCACCGTAATCAGCGTAAAAAACTGAGCTTAGGAAAGTTTGTCCGAAAATTTTGCCGATGAAAATGAGCTCAGGAAAAGCCATTGAAATAGTCAATCAGAGCGCGCGTATACGAGCAGAAAATTTCCCCCCGCCAGGCTAACCGTTTTGCCCCGGTGGGAGGGAGAAATCGGCGCGCGCCGCCACGGTTCGCTGCGTTAAGAAGTATCGAGTCACGCGCGCCGTAAGATCGACAAGAGCGCGATAATTGAATGTGCGGTCGACGAGCAGCTGCCACGTTCCCCTGCACTGCGGTCATTTTCCAAATTGCTCCACAAGCTCAAAGTAAGAAGCCATACAACATAAAATAGCTCCCGCGTAACTCTCGTGGATCTCGATGCGAATTCATATTCGATAGTAGAGATCCATTTCAGCTAACGAATCGAGAAAAATTCAGAAAGATTGACTACGATCCGCTGCGCTTGAGCTGTTACGCTCAGCTGCGAGTTTCTGCTTCACAAATCTGTCGCGAGTCACGGGCGAGTTGCCCTTCGAGAGTCAAGCTCGTTTTCGATTAATTTTCAGTAATGACTCGATAGAAATTTCCTGCGATACTCGGCGGCCGAGTTCAAACACTCAGTTCCGAGCTTTACCTAGACGTATCTCTCGTGAATGACTAGGCAAGTTGCCCTTGTAGACTCAAGCTCAATTTCGATTAATTCTACGAGGTGACGCGATATAAAGCTCCTGCGATGCGGTGCGGCCGAGTTCAAGTACTCAGTTGCGACTTTTACCTCTTTAAATCTCTCGCGGCTCACTAGGCGAGTTGCCCTTCGAGAGTCAAGCTCGTTTTCGAATTATTTTACGAGGTGACGCGATAAAAAGTTCCTGCGATACACGGCGGCCGAATTCAAAGAGTCAGCTGAAGCATTACCTCTTTAAATCTCTCGCGGCTCACTAGGCGAGTTGCTCTTCAAGAGTCAAACTCGATTTCGATTAATTCTACGAGGTGACGCGATAGAAAGCTCCTGCGATACACGGCGGCCGAGTTCAAGCACTCAGCTGCGAGTTTAACCTCTTTAAATCTCTCGTGGATCACTAGGCGAGTTGCCCTTCGTGAGCCAAGCTCGTTTTCGATTAATTTTACGAGGTGATGCGAGAAAAAGCTCCTGCGATACGCGGCGGCCGAGTTCAAAGACTCAGCTACGAGTTTTGCCTCTTTGAATCTCTCTTTGGTCACGAGGCGAGTTGCCATTCGAGAGTCAAGTTCGTTTTTTAATAATTTTCGGTAATCTATAAATTATATAACAGATATTGTTTTTTTTTTCATGACTGTATACAATATTTTTTTTTCGTATTTATTACTCTTTTTTTAAGAATAAATAATTAATGTTCCAACCTAGGTCTATCAATCAGTATGTTCGACAACTAATATGTGAAGTTGTCTTTTGTAGGTTATTGATTTAACTGTTCTGTTTTGATGTGCCTCAATGTGTCAATAATTATGCGCTAATAATGTCAGGACAGGTGTTTGTTACTTCTCGCTTTTTAAAAACGTAAATAGATACAAGACCTTTGTAAGTGTTTTATCAACTTTCGATGATCCAAAAAATTTCAATTCGCAACGTCTCCGCAGTATTTACGAAAGCGTTTTTGCTTCAAGGCCTACAATTTCCGAAATTTTGCAGTTAAAAAGTTTTTTAAATATTCACAAACAAGAAATTTTGTCCCATATACAGTAAGTAATTTTCATATATTTTAAAGTGAATTTTATAAATCCTTAAGAATTATTCTGCGTAGTACTCTACATGTTTTTTAATTGAAAGGTAATTACAAATGTGAGAGTGAACCCTAGTAAACAAAATTAAAAACATACTTCCATAAGTTACAACGTTTCGTCCAACGGTTGTGGACCTTTTTAAGCCATTAATAATTACATACATAATCTAAAAACTAGTCATGATCACAGTCCAAAAGTTTTCGACACGGAAAACGTGTCAGTCAGTTATCTGAATTATATGTAAAAGGTGCTTCTTCTCGGTTCTCTATCGCAAGTCATGCGTTGAACTTTTTTAATAAGAAATTTGTGAAAAAGCTGGCGCAGCGTATGCCTCTAACCAGCGATGTAGTTTGCTAACGCTTATGCAAACAGTTTTCCCAATTCTGGAATCTGTCAGTTCGAGACGAATCGTCGTTCTAAACTCTTTCATTAATAGAAGTAGCGAAACCTATTGCAGCAGCTCTCATTGTTTCGCAAAGGATATACGTCATTTTCGGAAGGTTCGGCGATCGCGCTATTCATTTGTTTTATTGTTTGCAACTCTTCGCGCTAATCGCAGTATTTAGTATTGCTGATTCTCTCTGCATATACGCATGGTTACGAGATGTCTGAGGCAGTTCCGCGAGTGCGTAATGCTGTCTACACGAACGTGGAATATAGAGATATGCTGGGTGTGTATTTTGCATGCAATTTGGTGGGTCGTGTCCACGTGTCAGCGGGTAATGAAGGACGACGGACAGCACGCTTACAAGTATCGTCGCATTCAAGAAATTTGTAAGTACATGAAAATAGTTTTATTTCTTCTTTTGTACTTGCATCGTATGCTTTGTCTGATTAAAAAAAGACCTTTCGCTGCTGCGGGAAATTATAGATATATGAGAGACGAGTGATGTGATTTAATGCAACGATGAGCCGCGATATAACCTAGCTAAATTAGAAATAAAATTCAATGTTTTGCAAGAGTAAAAGAACAAGCCAGGACAGAGAGGCCGGCCTCTCTCCCTGGCATACAAAAAAGCTCGCTCATACACACACGTATTCACCCGCTAAAAGACAGTACAGAGCGGCCGGCCTCTCTTCTTGGATTACATAAAAGCTCGCGCGCACACTCACCCACACACACACACAAACACACACACACGCACACACACACGCACGCACGCACGCACTCGCCCGCAACAAGCCAGTACAGAGAGGCCGACCTCTCTCCCTGGCTTGACAAAAATGCTCGCACGCATACACACGCTCACACAAGCCTGAATTTTCTTTTATATTGGATGGAGATCGAGAAAATCGACAGATATTCAGCTATCTCATCATACAGGAGCATGAAAGAGATGCTGACTATCTCAATAGAAATGTATGGACGGATGAGGCAACGTATGTACGCACTGGAATGACTAATGCGCACAATGAACATTACTAGGCTCACAAAAATCCACATTTAGGAAGAGAAGGTAAAAAAATTTCTATAATATTTCAATCTAGTTACGTCAAAACCAAGATAAATTTTACAAAAATATATTAAACCAATTATTTCTTTATAAAGATCGTTTCCAGACTCGCTTCGCAGTAAATGTTTAGGCAGGAATGCTCGGTGATCAGCTGATAGGTCCTTGGGAGTTGCCTGTGAGACTAGATGGGCCCAATTATTTAGCGTTTCTACAAGACGATTTGCTTCGCCTTCTCGAAGAAACGCTAACCGAAGAGCAACGGCAAAATTTAATTTTTATGCACGACGGCGCTCCTGCCCACTTTACCATCGATGTTCGCGATCATCTGGACCAAGTCTACCCGAACAGATGGATTGCACGAGGATGACCAACACCATGGCAAGCGCGCTCCCCGGATATCCCCGAAAAAATACAACGTGCGACCCACGATATTCTCCGACGTGCACGAGCATGCATTGAAGAAGAAAGAGGCCCCTTTGATCACTGTAGAATAGCACCAAGAGTACGAGAAGAACCTTGAAAAATTTTATGAAATTTTATTATTTAATTAAATATATTTATTTATTACATCTATTAGTTTCTTCTCAAAAAAAAACAAAACATTCAGAGTTAAAAAAATTAATTAGACTCTACAATGACGAGTACCATAGAGCCCTACAAGAAAGTCGCGAAAAGATACAGTAGTACGTCAGAACTTGTCCGCGGCGCGTCGCAGGAGCTTTCCATCCTGACATCTCTAAAAATTAATCGCTGACTCTCAAAAGGCAACTCGCCTCATGACCCACGAAACATTCGTCTACAAAAAGCTCGCAGCTGAGTGTTTGAACTCGGCCGCAGCGCATCGCAGGAGCTTTTTATCGCGTCACCTCGTAAAATTAATCGAAAACGAGCTTGACTCACGAAGGGCAACTCGCCTAGTGATCCACGAGAGATTCGTCGAGGTAAAAATAGCAACTGAGTGTTTGAACTCGGCCGCAACGTATCGCAGGAGCTTTCTATCGCGTCATTACTGAAAAATAATCGAGAACGAGTTTGACTCTCGAAGGGCAATTCGCCTAGTGACCCACGAGAGATTTGTCTAGGTAAAGCTTGCCGCTGAGTGTATGAACTCGGCCGCAGCGTACCACAGGAGCTATTTATCGTGTCACCTCTGAAAATTATACGAAATCGAGCTTGACTCACGAAGGGCAAATCGCCTCATGACCCACGAAACATTCGTCTACAAAAATCTCGTAGCTGAGTGTTTGAACTCGGCCGCCGCGTATCGCAAAGATTTTTTTATCGCGTCACCACGTAAAATTAATAGAAAATGAGCTTGACTCTAGAAGGGCAACTCGCCTAGTGACCCGCGAGATATTCGTCGAGGTAAAACTCGCAACTGAGTGTTTGAACTCGGCTGCAGCGTATGGCAGAAGCTTTTTATCGCGTCACCTCCGAAAATTATACGAAATCGAGCTTGACTCTCGAAGGGCAACTCGCCTTGTGACCCAGCAGATGTTTAAAGACGTAAAACTCGCAGCTGAGTCTTTGAACTCGGCCGCCGCGTATCGCGGGAGCTTTTTATCGAGTCACCTATAAATTAGCTTGACTCTCGATAGGCAACTCGCCCGTGACTCGCGACAGATTTGTGAAGCAGAAACTCGCAGCTGAGTGTAACAGCTCAAGCGCAGCGGATCGTAGTCAATCTTTCTGAATTTTTCTCGATTCGTTAGCTGAAATGGACCTCTACTATCGAATATGAATTCGCATCGAGATCCACGAGAGTTACGCGGGAGCCATTTTATGTTGTATGGCTCGAGAGAGACGCTCAGTAGTCCGCTCTCGGCTCGAGTCGCTAGTTACGGGCGCGGCGCTTCCGCGCCGCCAGCAAGGTAGGACGCGCGCCTTGTGGCGCCAAGCGCGGCGGTGCCACAGATATACATGATATAAATATATACATGTAGAGATATATATGAGATATGATAACTGCATGATATTGTCCAGATGAATGGGATGCAGGGAATAATTCTTGATACAATATGATGAGAATTTGTTTAAAAATTATCACTTATAGTATACATGATGCAAATATATATATATATATATATATATATATATATATATATATTATCATATCTCGCCAATGACGCAGCCAATGACGATGCAGTCGGAGCATTCGGCTCTTCCTTCAGGCTCCCGCCTTTTTGGCGCTCGCACCTTGAATTCTGGTTCCACCAAATGGAGTCGGTCATGCAGGTAAACCGTGTGCGTTCAGACGACGCAAGATATCACCTCACGGTAGGCGCACTAGATGCGGACGCGCTTATAGACGTTGCCAATCTTCTCATGGCCCCGCCGGTGAAGAAACTGTTAAACGAGCTTCAGCTCGGGGACAGAAAACCGTCGCAGCTATACAGGGCTATGCAGACCCTGGCGGGCGGAAAAGCCTCGTTAGACGTGCTTCGCATCCGGTGGCTCACGCTACTGCCTACTCACGTACTAAACGTGCTTAAAATTTTTAAAACAGACTCAATTAAGGAATTACTTGCAGCAGCAGATCAGCTCCTTGAAGCCTCGATCACGGTTGGCGTCTCTCCTGTGAGCAACGGGGTCAATGCGGTACAGAACAGCTCTAGCATCGACGACATCAAACAGCTCCTCTCGCAGCTGATCTCCATCTCGAGGGAGATGCTAACGAAGATGTCGTCGGGAGGCGTCAACAGTAACAGCAGCAAAGGCAACGGGCAACAACCACGCTCTTGCTCGCCGTCTCCTCGACAACCAGGCAGATTTTGCCGCTATCACCATCAATTTGGCGCTGCTGCACAGCACTGTCTACAACCATGCAGTTTTAAAGGACCTGCCACGTAGCAGGGAAACGCTTAGGGCTGCCATCAAGTATGGCAGCAAACGGCGTCCCAAGCTCATCGAGCCTACCACCCGGTTAGGAGGTCCGCCTGCACGTTTTCGATCGGAAAACGGGCATCAAATTTCTGGTGGACTCTGGCTCAGTGGTCTCTCTACTGCCGCACTTACCATCCAGGAGCAGCACAGTGAGCTCACTGTAGCTCATGGCAGCCAACGGGACTCCTATAAACACTTATGGCCACCACGTCATGGTACTGGACCTGGACCTTCGTCGTGCATTCTCCTGGGACTTCGTCAGGGCTGGCGTCAAATTGACGATAAGGTCTTCTCAGTAGTAGACTTCGAACAAGCCTACTTTCAGATCCCAGTTGCTTCAAAAGATGTAAAAAAACCGGCGGTCATAACTTCCTTTGGCCATTTTGAGCACCTTGGTCTGCCACTGGGAACCAAGAACCCAACGCAGACCTTCCAGAGGTTCAACAACCTCTTTAGGGGTATGCCCTGCGTGAAGATTTACGTAGATGACATGGTCATCGTCTCAGCTAACCTGGAGGAGCACCTCCAGCACGTACAGGCCGTCTTCAAGTTCTTGGCCGACAACAAGCTTCGGCTCTACCTGCATAAGTGCCGCTTCGCCCAGTCAGAGGTGTACTTCCTTGGTTACGTCATCAACGCTGATAGATTCAGGCCACCGGAGCACAAAGTCACGACAATCCTGTAGTACACGAGGCCGGAGACGATCATGGATCTCCGCCGCTTCTTGGACATGATCAACTGTTACAGGGTACTCATCCCAAAAGCAGCCCAGATACAAGCGCCGCTCATGGACCTGCTTCGTGTCGCCAAGAAGGAGGGATCGACGAAAAATCCAGTGGACCGCAGAGTGCATGGACGCGTTCGAAAACTGTAAGCCTTGCTGCGGTAACTCAGTCAAGCTTCCTAGCAAAGAACGCCCCGTAGTCACTGACTACGGATGCCTCATCAGCGAGTCTCGGAGCGTCACTGGAACAGCAGGTGGACGAGGTATGGCACCCACTGGGCTTCTTTTCCAGAAAGCTGTCACCAGCGGAGGTAAAGTACAGTCTGTACGACCGAGAGCTCCTTGGAGCTTACGAGGCTCTCAAGTACTTTGAGGATTTGCTCGAGGGTCGAGAGTTCATCCTCCGCACGGATCACCATCCGCTCACTAAAGTACTGGAGCAGCGCTCTGAAAAAGCCTCTCCTCGACAGCTGAGGCAACTCCACTTCATCAGTCAGTTCTGCCTCACTGTCGTCTTCATCGATGGCAAAAACAACGTCGTGGCTGTGAGATACTAAAGGTACCTCTATATTGTAACGGTCCATATTGGTATGGTATGAATATGGGTGTATTTTAATTATTTATTTATTAGAATACTTTTATATACTAATGTTTTATTGATATATGCAAAGAATGAATGATAAGAATAAATAAAGTGAAGATGAGTAAATGAATTGAAAATCGCGTTTGTGCGTCAGGCTGATCGCGAAGCGAATATCCGCACAAAGTGAAATCGCGGAGAATAAGGATGTGTGTAACATGTATGTGAGATATCACTGATGGAAAGGGTAAGAAAAGTGGGAGCCTGGTTGCTAGGCGACCTTAGCAGTGCGAGGCCGAGCTACCGAAAGGAGTGAGCTGACTGCCGATCGGAGGAACGTAGGTCAGCGCACAGCTACCTAGCAAGCAGGACCTTCACTCCCTCAGCTCTTATAAAATAATTTGGTCAGCTTATCTCAGATACTTCCAGTTTACTTATTACTATAGGAAATATCGGAGTTAAGCGCAAGTTGTTTTGATGGTATGGAACTGTGAAACTGAATAAATGCGAGTCTTGGAACTTGACATTTTTATATAAATAATATATAGCCTTTATTTATAAATCTATACAAACACACATATATACTCATCCTATATTTTCCTTATTCTTTTCTGTCATTTAGGTAACTCGGGGAAAGATAAAATAATTTGAATAAAATAATAAAAGGTTATAATATTTAAATTTAATAATAATAACAACCACGAATCCTTACAATGTATATATATATATATATATATATATATATATATATATATATATATATATATATATATATATATATATGTATATATAAAATTTGACTGGAAAAATAATTATGTTCACGACTACACGATGGTTCGATGATATTTGATCAATTTCGTTTATTATTTGCGAAGAGAATTATACCATTATCATTTACTTTACATATTTATAACTTCAAAATTTTTCGCATATTATATCAATAAGAGATCACACAGACTCATATACCTCTCAATCATTCACACGCACGCCTAAAATATGATGTAAAATCACCACGAAATCAATTTGCCGTCGTCACGAAGTTGATGGTTTACAATTAACCCATTAAAAACCAGGCAAAACCTGGCAGAGATATCGAGAAACGAACTGTGCCATCCTTTGCATAACCAAAAAAAAATACCCGCGTTTTTTCTTTTGTCGATTACAATTGTTTATAACAAATTATTTAAACAAATAACCCAAAATTTTGTAATTTTGCAAAACTGAATGCGGATATCGATTCTACGGGCAAAAACTCGACAAAACCTATGTAACGTTTTTTTGTCAGAGTTCAATTTGTTAGTGTAAAATACCTATAAACAATCGTACTCTGGGAAGGGGGCATTGACCATGCCAAATACCATGCAAAATATGGCAGAGATATCGAGAAACGAACTGTGCCATCCTTTGCATAACCAAAAAAAAATACCCGCGTTTTTTCTTTTGTCGATTACAATTGTTTATAACAAATTATTTAAACAAATAACCCAAAATTTTGTAATTTTGCAAAACTGAATGCGGATATCGATTCTACGGGCAAAAACTCGACAAAACCCATGTAACGTTTTTTTGTCAGAGTTGAATTTGTTAGTGTAAAATACCTATAAACAATCGTACTCTGGGAAGGGGGCATTGACCATGCCAAATACCATGCAAAATATGGCAGAGATATCGAGAAACGAACTGTGCCATCCTTTGCATAACCAAAAAAAAATACCCGCGTTTTTTCTTTTGTCGATTACAATTGTTTATAACAAATTATTTAAACAAATAACCCAAAATTTTGTAATTTTGCAAAACTGAATGCGGATATCGATTCTACGGGCAAAAACTCGACAAAACCTATGTAACGTTTTTTTGTCAGAGTTCAATTTGTTAGTGTAAAATACCTATAAACAATCGTACTCTGGGAAGGGGGCATTGACCATGCCAAATACCATGCAAAATATGGCAGAGATATCGAGAAACGAACTGTGCCATCCTTTGCATAACCAAAAAAAAATACCCGCGTTTTTTCTTTTGTCGATTACAATTGTTTATAACAAATTATTTAAACAAATAACCCAAAATTTTGTAATTTTGCAAAACTGAATGCGGATATCGATTCTACGGGCAAAAACTCGACAAAACCCATGTAACGTTTTTTTGTCAGAGTTGAATTTGTTAGTGTAAAATACCTATAAACAATCGTACTCTGGGAAGGGGGCATTGACCATGCCAAATACCATGCAAAATATGGCAGAGATATCGAGAAACGAACTGTGCCATCCTTTGCATAGCCAAAAAAAAATACCCGTGTTTTTTCTTTTGTCGATTACAATTGTTTATAACAAATTATTTAAACAAATAACCCAAAATGTCGTAATTTTGCAAAACTGAATGCGGATATCGATTCTACGGGCAAAAACACGACAAAAACCTATGTAACGTTTTTTTGTCAGAGTTCAATTTGTTAGTCTAAAACAGGAACGAACTTTTCACATGTAAATCATCCTTCTCATCCGTCTTAGATGTTGACCTGCGGAATACCGTAGTGTTGCATGCTACAATTTGATGAGCTTATTTTTTTTCAAAACCTTCCGTGTTAGAGATCACGTTTGAGTGGCAGGCAAACGGTGGTACATCAATTGAAAAAAAATTATCTTTCGAAACTAGACTTTAGGAATAGAACTTTTCATAAAAATAGATCACATTATTCTGTGTCGATAACGCAATTGCTAATGTCGAGACGGAGAGTTAGGGATCTACCTGATTTAGTTGAGGATTCTGACATTGACGAAGATCAATATGTCGATATAGCATTTGTTCCTGCTGATCATGAAAGTTTAGATAGAGATTCGGATGTTGATCTAGAAGAAGATATAACATATCATGATCTTCCTACAGGTTCTTACGAACATGTGAAAAGTACTTACACAAGTACTCAAAAATTGTTGTAGCCGAATCATATTTACGATTGGGAAGATGATACTCTGGATAATATATCTCCTGATATCGAGGACAACTCCAATCTGTCAGCAATTTCTCCATTGTTTTTTAAAAATTCCTTGGAATTATTCGAGTTATTCTTCTCGGAATCGATGAAGAATCATGTTGTGGAAGCTACTGCTGAGAATCATTTCGATTTGTCTAAAAATGATCTAGAAAGATTTATTGTAATCATAATGATTACTATTTACAATTCTAGAAAACGTCTTTATGATTATTGGTCAACAAAACGAATCCTAGAGTGTCCAATCATTACCGAACTTTTGACGAGAACTGAATTTGTTACCATCAAGAAGAATATTCGATTTTACAAACATCAAGATGAAAATCCAACTGACAAAGTTTGGAAAGTAAGAACGATGTATGACTTGTTCCGTGAGAATTGCATGCAATTCGGTTTCTTCGACTACAACCTATCGATAGATGAAGTAATGGTGAAATATTTTGGTAGATTTGGTATCAAGCAGAGTATCAGGAATAAGCCTATCAGGTTTGGAATAAAGATGTGGGCACTTTGTTCTTCTGATGGATACATCTATGACCTCGATATTTACACAGGTAAATCAGGGAATATCACACAAAAAGTTTTAGCTTCTGTTGGATTGGGTTCAAGAGTAGTAATACAATTACTTTCTACTTTGTTAGAAGGAACCGAAAAAGAAGATTTGAGTAAGTACCACGTGTACTTTGACAACTTTTTCTCTAATCCAGACCTAATGATACATTTGAAGAAGAATGGTTTATCATCAACAGGCACTGCCCGGCAGAATCACGTGAAAGAGAAGGTCGAAATGCCAAAAAAAGCTGAAAGAGGAACCACTATTTCTAAGCATGAAGCAAATTCAGGGTTGAATTTCATTACGGTAATGGATTCCAAACCCGTATCGATTCTCTCAACTAAATATGGGGATGAACCGAAAGTGGTAATGCAAAGATGGCAGGAATCGTCGAAACATTCCATTCTTTTCCCTCATTCTTTTTTCATGTACAATCAACACATGGGTGGTATCGATCTCCACGATCAACACTGTAATGCTCTGATGCCTTCGATAAGAGGTAAAAAATGCGACTTATTCAAGCATCTTTAGCGAACGCTACGATGATTTACAATAAACTCCATCCGGATGAAAAGAAAGGTTCCAAAGATATTGTTCAAGAAGTTTGTGAATATTACATTCAGAAGCTATCATCAGTACGTATTCCCAGGGAAAAGAGGAAGCCTGAAAATTCTTCAGAACACATCATGAAGCAAGGAAGTATGAAAAAATGCGGGATAGGTACGTGTTCGACGAGAACAGAATGTTTCTGTACGAAATGTTGCAAACCTATTTGCAGAAAACACAAAGAAGATCACGGCAATGAGCCATAATTGGGTTCATAACTCGGAAACTTATTGAAACTTTTACTACTTTGCGCACGATTGTTTATCCTTATTTTACACTAACAAATTGAACTCTGACAAAAAACGTTACATAGGTTTTTGTCGTGTTTTTGCCCGTAGAATCGATATCCGCATTCAGTTTTGCAAAATTACAACATTTTGGGTTATTTGTTTAAATAATTTGTTATAAACAATTGTAATCGACAAAAGAAAAAACACTGGTATTTTTTTTTTGGTTATGCAAAGGATGGCACAGTTTGTTTCTCGATATCTCTGCCAGGTTTTGCCTGGTTTTTAATGGGTTAATACCAAAATTTGTCATTTGCAACTTTAATATAATCTGAGCCCTATTCCACACCGCATCGCGTTCAGTCAAAAATAAATACAATATTCGTAATTATTATCAGGCAGTATCGCGATCAGTAAAACATAAATATAATATTCGTAAAGTTGATATTGAGATATGTCTATTAATTATCTGTTATCGTATCTCGATCTTTCGCGTAAACGGCATAACTGGATATATCTTTATTTTGCTTTAATCAAATTTGAAAAATGTACGGACGTGATGCCGCAGTGAATCAAAATGAATAAGAGTCTACTTAGCTTCTTTGGCGAAAATTCAACACAAGGGCAATGCTACGGTCGCCAGTTCGCCTCGCTCATTGACAAAATGCCGTCGACTGAAAGACTACACAAAAATCCGGAAATGTAAATTTACACGCATTTAACGTACACAAATTGTTAGCGCGTAGCTTAATATAAAAATAAAAACTTACCTCTTTCGGGATTTCCAATATGCTTGAGAGAGATATCAAATACAATAATATACACGCAGGAGCCGTCTATCACGCTGGCCTCCTCGTCTTAGTCTGACTCGCCTCATCTCAGCCGAAAATCGCCTGGCTGGCGAATATACATATATACACATTTCATACGCAGTTTACTTACACACATTCATACCTCAATCTGTATCGAAAGTCGTACGCACATCGACTTTTCACGGCGCGAGATTTTAAAATGTCCTGTCATACTTATATATATATATATTTTTTTTTTTTTTTTTTTCAATTTTTTACACATTTTAAATATTAAAAATCGCAATTCCTTAATTATTGACATTGCAAGATACGCCAATCGAAAGGAAATTATGTCTACTTTACGAATTTATACATATTTTTGACGTATCTAACACATAAACAATTTTTTTTTTAAATATTGTTTGTTAAATTTTCTTATAAATTTAATACTTTTTAAAATAAGCAGTGTGGCGGTACGGAAAATGTAGATTTCTCGAACGACACAGCTGCGCAATAGAAGTTTTATACTAGGGCCCGACTGACCAAACCGACCGCCGCGCGGATACGTCGCCGTGCGGATTATAAACGATCATAAAACGTCTGTCTGCAGCCTCTCGACCGAAGATCGTTCGGAGACATTTTGCCATCGTTTCACATGCCACCACTCCCCCCTCCTTCGACCCATCCGAGGTAAATTACTGATACAAATTTTCTCTGAGAGTCAGTCCTCTCTCGCTCTTCGATCCCCCAACGTCGAGACGAGCTCGAACACGTCGCACAAACTAAATACATTTTTTAATTTATTTGTTCGAAGGATTTTTTATTACTCGTTGTGGTGATATTTGAAAGAAGTGAACTCTGTTATTCTCTTCGAGTAAACTTAATTTTTATTTCGCCAACGGTTCGGGTCTTTAATATAGACCCCATTTCAAGGCTATACAAAAAACAAAAAAAATATTTTACATATATAATATTATTATAATACATTAACACATATAAAACAATAAAATGCAAAACCAACCCACCAAGAAAAGGGGACAGGAAACTTATCTAGTGTCCTCGTCTAGAGTGTATAACAACGAAGGACCTTTCTTCCATTACTAATTAACAGAAAATCTAGGGAGATTTTTATAAATAAAATGATTAATAAACATGAATACTGCCAAAATAAAAAACATAAAAAGAAAAAACAACAAGAACTCACGACTTAACCACTGCACAAAGCTTATCACATACGAGCGGAGTCAGATAACCGTAAGGTGGAAAAGGTATCCTAATGCTGCTCCGCTCGCAGGTGGGGGACAAATGTCGGCTGGTATAGCGAATATTCGGCTGTGCCGTGCGAAAATCATGGGTAAGATAAAGAGGGAAATTGCTAAGGAGAGGGAAAAGTAAGTAAATCAAGACTGAGCGCACAGATAACTTTATATACAACATTACAAATTTCTAATTTATTAACCTTATCTTTACCTAACTTAATCATGTCATTAAACCTGTTAATGTTTCAGGTGATGGGAGTTTTATGATGTTTATGTAATGCACGATTGATTTTTGGTGTTAAGAATTTATTAAATGGGAAGATAATTATCTGTTTTCTTAAATATTAGTTGGTTTTAAAGTTATTATTCTTATTATTAATACATGCTAGTCTTTTTTGATATGTTTGTTAATAAAATCAATCGGGTAATTGTTAGCTAATAAAAGTTTAGTGACAATTGTTAGATTAACAGTATGAAAGGATTCATGAGTCAATAAAATGCACTTATCTACAAGGTTGTAAATAATTTATTTTCTCTGGGAGAGGGGGTGGTGTGAAACAAAATTTATAAATCTTCCCGGTGCTGTGTCTTTCCTAAACCAATTTGTTTTGCAAATATCATTTAGAACTCTAGTGATCTTCATATCTAAAAAACTAACTTTACTATTAGATTCTAGTTTTACTGTGAATCGTAAGGCGGGATTATATTTATTAAGAATGTTAACTATTCTATCGTTTTTTTTCTGTTATAACAATTAAAAAACAATCGTCAACATAACGTTTGAACAATGTAATATTATTCTTTAATGAACTTAGACAATGATTTTCCAGTAATTCCAGATACACATCTGTAAACCAAGGACTAGTGCAGCACCAATTGGTGCACCGATTATCTGTTTATAATAACGACCATTCAACTGTAAAAATTTAGAATCAAGCAAATGTGACATCCCTTCCAGGAACTCTAATTTTGTTAAACAATTATTTAATTAAGATTTTAGGTATTTCTATTTTTTACCGACCGCTCTAAGTATCAAATCCTTGGGAAGGTTTGAAAAGAGGGACAAAACATCTAGAGAGATCAATGATTGATTAGACGGAATAATAGTATGGTCAATAATATCCTTGAGTGCAATACTGTTTTTCAAAGAGGATTTAGATCTAGGTATGGAAATATTAAACAAAAGAGATAACCATTTATCAAACCAATAAGTCGGGCTGTTTATAGCCGATACTATAATTCTTATAGGAAAATTTACTTCCTGAACTCTTATTACTCTTACTTCTGAAGTGCGTGGCAAAATTGTTTTATCTAATTTAGCATTGTGAATTTTAACACCAACATCGCAATCGAAAACACCTCTATTGATCCAGGTTCCCAGTAAGAACGCAGTGTTAGTTTGTAACGAATGAAGGGGGTTCATTTTAAGTGGTTTATAATAATTTGCGACATTAAGAGAATCTTTAACTTGTTTAATATAAATATCTTTATCCATATCAACAGTGACGTTACGTTTATCAGCTTTATTAAGAAAAAGACTTCTGTTATGTTTTATGAAAAGTTTAGTCTTATTAATTTTTTCATTGAGAATTCTGTCCTCAATACTGATATGAGGCTTGTTCTTAACTTGGTTATTAATAATGTGTAAGACATCATTTCTTACTTTATACGATGTAGTTTCAGAATTCTCAAAACTAGTCTCTAAATTTTTGAAATATTCAAAAGCTAGGAGTTTATCGAAATAAATATTAAAATTAAACTTTTCACCCAAACTTAAAACTTCAGAGATATCTGTATGGATTTGGACACTCGAGATGTTAATTAACCATTTATTTTTTATAGCTGCTATCTCCGCTGGATCAACATTAGATTGTAAAAAATTATTATCATCATTATAACAAATGCTATTATTATTATCTATGGCTATCACAACTCTATCATTGTTCTTAATATTCGATTTTACTTTAAATAAAAAGCCATTAATAGTGTTAAATTTCCCATCGAGAATTCTACTTTGTTTATATTTAACTATAACTAAAACTTTATTATAATACAAATAGAACTCTTTTAGAATACTCGGATGTAAGATTTCATTGATTTCCTTTGCAAATATATTAATCATTTTATTGAGGTAGTTGATATTAAAAATCTAATCTGTAGTTGATATGAAAATTCAAGCTTATTTTACGTATAAAGAAAGAGAAGGAATCGAATTGTCTCGTAAAAGATGAACTATGGAAATGCAGATTTTGCACCGGCAAAGACAAATTCACTATGTGCATGGTGAAAACGTCATAAGTCCTACACTTTAATAAAAAGTTCCTTTTGCATTTGGAAATAGTTAAGTCTTTTAAAAACTGAGAAAGTTTACTAAATTTATTACTGATATGAAGACCAAAATTAATAGATAAATATTGGATCACTTTAGAACTGTTAAGGATGGGTGAAGATTTTAAAAACTCGATAAAATGCCGGACCTTTGTGGTGAAAGTTAAATTTTGCTTAGCTGCATGTGACGACGCTGAAGAGTGTTGGTCGTTGACCAGCCCGTGGTGTGAGTTGTTATTGCCTCGAGTCTGGAGTCAATATTTATTTATTTATTCCAGAGTTACATATAACATTTGCTAAATTCGATAAAGAGTAGAAATTATTTACACAATAACACACTATAACGCCGCAAATCCTGCAGATTAACAACAAAAATAAAAAGTACTGGTTAGTTTTACTGTATTCATTACAGCAAAAACCTCCAGCCATACTAAACCGTACAATGCAAGTACCATTCATTCATAAGGATAGAATGTACCCACGTCGGACTTCCAGACAGGGATCATTCCATCCTTCACCATTCATTCAAACATACTTTGGTTAGGTTATGAAGGTCTTCTGACTCTTCATCCCAACTCTACATAACATTATTAATAATTTATTAAAAATTTAACAGTGATATATAATCTCTCTTTAACATTTCCATATAAATGCTTATTAATTAATATTATCATTATAAATTGTGTTAAAGATTCTATATTTTTATATAGTTAGTAATAATGTGACGACTACATTATATTAATTCGCGATAATTAAGATTACATTGCACATGTTTAAGATTCTATATTTTTGTACATTTTTTTGATATTATAAATATTTTTATTCTTATAATTTAATCATTATGACCTAGCACTATAATATTACCAATACCTCACTAACATGGATCTTTCCGTCGTAAATTTTTCTGTTGTCGCGTATTTATCTCTTGCATATAATATTCTTTCTATGGTGTTGAGCCTAGCCGGGTAAGTAAGTCCAACAGCACAGGTAACTCTGTAATGTGGGAACATCTCTTTGCGTTGGTTAGCTGAATCACATTTGCAGTTTGATGTAAAGTCTATATCGTCAATAACTACAATATCATTATAAGATGATTGTTGTTTAAGTGGACACATAGAGTTTGGAAAATTTGTTTTCTTCTTAATCCTCTGTCAAAGTAAAAAATCGCCTTGTTCGATCCTAGGTACTTGATATCTCCGTATGTCATTCTGTGACTTGCCCATTTATTAATCTTCTGTCCAGATGCAGCCGTTGATTCCGTTTTTCTAGCTTTCTTGTTGTTCTTTTCAGACATTTCATCAATCTTGATGAAGACCATTTCTACTGGTTTATATTTTTCTATAATTGGATTAACATCTAAATCATTATTTACTCCTTTAACAAATTTTATGTATTTGATATTCGCTTTTCCGTTTTCTGTTTTGCGTGTCCATATATTTATTATTTCGTTTGTTATATTATATAGACTATTGCTGATTTTTGGATATGAGTTTATCATTTTATTGTAATTGTAAAGTATTTTTTTTTATAATTTTTAAAATTTTTGTTTGAACTGTTTACAATAAGTGTAGTTTGTTTTGATACGCACCACCCCACGCAATTATGCCACAGCTAATAAGGCAGTGAAAGAAAGAATAGTATATAATTTTTAAAGTATTAGTTTCCATGAATTTAGAAGTTTTACTAAAGATGAAAACTAGTTATCTTGTCTTATTTATAAGATATTCAATATTTTTGGTCCATCTCATATTCTCATCGAAAATTATACTCAAATATTTTGCTTCATTCACTATCTTTAGTTTTTCATTATTGATTTTAATTTCAATTTTCTGTGGTACACTGTCACAATAGTTTCCAAAAGTTATATAAACAGTTTTTTGTATATTTAATGTTAATTTATTTAGTCTAAGCCATGTTGAGACATCTTCTAAGTTTTTGTTCATTTTGTTTTCAACTTCAGACCAAGTTTTTCCATTTGCTATTACAGCAGTGTCATCAGCATAGGCCAGAATGGAATTGTCTGGCATGTTTGTTAGCAAGTCATTTACATAAAGTATAAAAAGTAAAGGCCCAACTATAGTCCCTCGAGGGACACCAGTATTAACGTTTTCAAATTCACTTCCATGTGAACTTATTCTTACTTTTTGTTTTCTATTGGTTAAATAACTTTATGTTATTGAGGTCAAATAAAATCGAGGTTAAATAACAAAAGCTTTTGCTAAATCTAGGAATGTAATAGCTATGGGTTTACTTTGATCTAAATTTTCATAAATTGTTTTAGATATAAGGCTTAATGCATCTTTAGTGCCAATATTTTTGATAAATCCAAATTGCTTTTTACTTAATATATTACTATGGTTTATAAAGTCTAATTCTATTGTGTATGATTTTTTTAAAAATTTTTGCTATATTTGATATTAACGATATAGGTCTATAGTTTTCCATATCATTTTTTTCCCCTGCTTTGTATATTGGTATCACTTCAGCCTCCTTTAGCATATGTGGCCAAATTGATGTTTCGATACAGCGATTAATTACATAAGCCAAAGTATTTGCTATAGTTGTAGCTATAGTTTTCAATGCCTTTGCATTAATATTATCTACACCACCTTTTTTCAGTTTTAAATTGTTTATTATCTTTATAATTTCAAATTCGTTTGTAGGTTTTATAAAGATTGTTTTTGGATTACTTTTAGGTAGTTCTAATTTTTTATGTTTTGGTATCTTTATTTTCGTACTCAGTGTTTCTCCAAGTTTGCAATAGTACTTATTCAATTTGTTCGCAATTTCTTTCCTGCTCTTAATTATTCTATTATCTTCAGTTTCCAACCGAGTAATAGTAGTATCGTTCCTGATTTTATTTTTCCCAATTTTATTATTTATACAATGCCAGAGTTTTCTTGACTCATTTCTATTAATCTCTATTGTTTTCTTATCTATTGTTTTCTTATCTTGGAGTTGCGCAAATTTGTTTTTTTGTATTTTGATTTTTCAATGCAAATTTTAATTTCTTTTATTATTTCCTTAATAGTTTCATTTGGATCTTTTGTATTTTTAAATTTTGACCAATTTATTTTCATAGCATTATTGAATAATTTTTTTTAATTATAATAATACCTGTCAATTTTTGTCTCTTTATTTGACTTAGGTCTACCATTTTTATTTCTAAAAATAATGGATAATGATCAGTTATGTGCACCATAAGTGTTAGTGATTTAGTGATGAGAAAGTCTGTTTTGAAAAAATGTTATCAATACACGTTCCTTTATCCGTAGCTATACTTGATAGTCTTGTGGTATTTGTAAATCCTGGGAAAAAATCTTTTTCCAATAGGTTGTTGAAGAAATCAACGCTGATAGAATTATAATCACGTATATTTACATTAAAATCGCCAATTATAATATGATTTTTTGCTATTTTTTGTTCTAAATAAGTTTTGAAATTCAGATTAAATTAAGTAGAATTCACTCCATGTGATCTATATAGAGATGAAATTTCTAGTTGTTCATTATCATTTAATGTAATTATAGTATTTGATATTTTTAGTTTGCCTATTTCTATCGTTTCATTAGTGTGTATAATATTTTCATGTATCATTTATATTAATTTTCCCCAAGTTATAATATAATTTGTAAATTTAAAACGGCGTTTAGCAGGCACCTTAAACAATTACATGGTGACGGGAATGCATAGAGGTGAACTTTTCGAGAATCGCATTATACATTATTTTGTTCATCTCTGTGTACTCCTAATCTGAATCTGACTCGGATATTTATTTAGGTTATTTATTTATTTGAATTATTTATTTATTTAATTTATTTATTTATTTAAATTTATTTATTTATTTATTTAATTTATTTATTTATTTACATTTATTTATTCATTTAAATTTATTTATTTATTTAATTTATTTATTTATTTATTTATTTATTTATTTATTTAAATTTATTTATTTATTTATTTATTTATTTATTTATTTATTTATTTATTTATTTATTTATTTATTTATTTATTTATTTATTTATTTATTTATTTATTTATTTATTTATTTATTTATTTATTAAATTTATTTATTTATTTAAATTTATTTATTTTTATTTATTTATTTAAATTTATTTATTTATTTAAATTTATTTATTTTTATTTATTTATTTAAATTTATTTATTTTTATTTATTTATTTAAATTTATTTATTTATTTATTTAATTTAATTATTTATCTGGCTTATTTATTTATTCGACTTAGTTATTTATTAATTTATTTATTTATTAAATATGTTTAGTGTTAGGTGTGAATGTATTTATTAGCGTGATTGAAAAAGTGTCATGAATGAGTGTGTTTTAAATTTTGACGTGATAGTTATACGTAAAAATTTAATAAAGTATGTGTATGTATTCTTTTTATTTTTAATATGTTATCTCTATTGTATTTATTGTATTCTATGTATTATTTGTTGACGAAGCGTGTTTCTGTGATATCTGACTATGACTAGTTCATTATATTTAAATTTTATAAACTGACGAACTGATACAACGAATAATATTATTTAATACGAAATGCAATAAGTGAACGTTAATGTAAGATAACAAATACATAAAATTGACTGATATTTTAATTATTATAACTACATGTACATGCAATTGTAAGAATTTCGTCTTTTGATGAATAAAAAGTATATCTATCTATCTATCTATCTGTATTTTGTCAATTAAGTTTATTTGTGCTTCCATTATGTACTTGCTGTTGGTTCTGGTGTAGGATCTGGACTTGTTGATAATGTTAGTTGTTCTTTGTTTTGTTGTTGCGTAGAGGAATTGGCTGCGCTTAGTTTATTTACTATACTCTTCACTGATTTTACTTGCCTTTGGTAAAGTAGTTTATTAGTTTGTATATTACGTATTTGTTGTAGTGCACTTGATTCATCCCATGCCGGTAATGTAGGCGCGACCGGGTAATCAATAGAGTTAATATATTTTTTTATTTTATTTTTAAGTATACTACACTTGAGTCTGTATGTTGGTAAGTGATCCGTTGGTAAGCTTTTTCTGTATTTAGAATTGCTATAATTACAGTTTACACAATCCGTTTTGGTATTTTTACATTGACTCACATTGTGTGTCAGAGCACTTAATACATGCAGAATCATTTCTACATTTGGATGCATTATGACCATATCTTCCACAGTTGAAGCAAAGGGTAACGTTTATCAGATCATAAGCTTTGCACAATTGATGACCTACAAAGATCTTTTTATTGTTTTCACTTATAAACTTGTAAATTTCTGGTGATACCCTATTCAAAGAATCACGTAATTTTATTACGTAATATTATCACGTGATAAAATTACGAAATAATATCACGTGATAATATTACGTCATAAAATAACGTAATAAAAGTTCCATAAAAATACGTTATTTTATTACGTAATTCTATTACGCAATTTAATTACGTAATATTATTCCCCAATAAAATCCATTTTCTTTCTAGAATTTGTTTCATTTCATAAAGCTTTATTGTTATTGCAATTTAAGAATTTTTTCTTTAGGTTTTGAGCAAGGTGAAGCGTAATTTAGAATAGGAAAATTGTGGTTCAACTCATTTATTTGAATTCTTCCATAGTTACATGTTTTATATGAGAATCTTTTTCAAACGTAAAGATAGATTCATTAAAAGTTATCTTTTTACTTTTTTAACATTTTCAATAGAATGTAGATACAAACAATAAGAAAATACACATGTATAATCTTAGCAAATAGATGAAATCATAAAGAAAACATTCTGTTATTGTCTATTGAGATCATACTAACTCTAAAGTTTTGCTTTGAAGAAACTATATAAATAAGAACTTAGACGTAATTGGTCTCAAATTTTCTTTATAATATAATTTTTGAGATTTGTACTATTTCTCATAATGAATAATGCTAAAAAAACATTTTCCTTCATTTTAATTATCACAAAATAAGAAACCAAAAGCTGCACTGGTCAGCAATCAAAAATAAACTTCTTATTATAAAATATCAAGAGGAACATTTGCATATAACTAAAAAATCCATTAATTCGTAGGGAATAAAATGCTAGGTTAGGTTCATTCTAGAGTACGTTTAGTTCTGATCGTCTGCATTTTGTTCTTTTAATTGATCTGAAATAGAAATTTTTCATTAGTCTCGTAAAATTAGGTTTCACAAAGAATGCATTGTCATAACTTACTGTTTTGTTTCGATGAAATAATATTATGTATGCAGGTTCTCAAGTAAGAATTACATTTAAGAATTTCTGTAGGTCGATCATATGGTACCACTTTCTTCTTAACACGCTCAACGTACATTTCTGGAATAAATTATCAAGTATTAGTTTTATTGTTGGGAGTAATACAAATAGAGCAAATAATATTGAGGATACTTACTATGTAAACAGGATAGTTTTCTTGGTGAGCACTCTTTTCGTCCTGGCACTCTATCCTTGTCTACTCTTTTAATTTCAATAGCTCTTTGCGCCAAGATGTTAGGAGTCCATATTGCTTTGGCAGCGTTTGAAGTATATAAACTCAAAGTTTTTGAATATTTTGCCTCTTTATAGCCTGCATAAGGTATCGATACCTCATAACAAGCATGGTACATTCGATGCTAAGAATTTATGCTAAAATTACGACATATTTTTTCTAAAACATTATTACTAAAAGTAATTTGTGGCACAGTTTCTCCTAAGATCTTATTTATACAATAAATAGAATACTATCAAAATTCTTAAATAATCGTTAATACTTCCCTATTATATTATCATTTACTGAAAATGAAAAGAATGAAAAATATATTTATAATACTTACGTCATTAGCATCAATGTATTCTGTCGCATCATTGACTTTTGCTCCATATTTATCCAGAACAAAATGATGAGCGAATAGCTGTCTTGCTTTCTCAATACACTGTTCAGCCAATTTCATTCTATCAGCATCATTTGCCACTCTTTTAGGCCATTTTACAGTTATTTTTTCATCAGTTTTGTGAGTATCTTCTGCCAACTCGTTTTGAACTTCATCGTTCCTTACGGCATCAGGATTATTTTCGACTGTTGCGCTAGCAAGAGATGATTCTTCAGAAAATCTTACAGCATCTCGATCACTTTCAACTGGTGCACCATATATTTCTTGTCCTGCATGATTCACTTCAGATTTGGTTATTTCTGAACAGATTTTCTTCTAGTCCGATTCGGATTGTTCCAAGTTTTCAATTGGAAAGAAATCTTCATATTCATCAAGGTCATAGCATTCAGAAGGATACTGAGGAGGTTTTTTGGAACCAATTTGAGGACAAATATTATTATTCTCATTGTGGTCATTTGGAAATTCTAAGCGTCGTTTTTTATCTACAGACAGGAAATTGTGAGGTTACTCAAGATTTCATCTTTAAATATAATGCATGCAATCAAAATAGTATATTATGCAACGGGTACGGAGAGGCTTTATTTACGAAACGAGAGGTTTAGGGCCCGAGCCAAAGACGACTGCTGTAACTCGTTTCGTTAAAAGGCCTTTGAAAATAAGTTACATACGATATTTTATACCACGAGAGCCGAGAACTCACATTGGAGTTGTGATTTAGAGGTTTAAGTACGAGGGTAGTTCAATAAGTCTTTAGAATGACCAACAGATGGCGCGCGAATCGCTCCAAATCATCTGTTTTCAGTCAGCACCACTCCCGACTAGATATATGGTACAGTCACAGTCCACATCTTCTGAGTTTACGTGTTTTTATAACCAATTGAAAAAAAAAAAAATTGCTTGTTAAGAAAAATGGAAAAAAACGAGTTCAGAGCGGTAATTAAACATTTTCATTTAAAGGGTTTAACTCCATATGAGATAAAAAATGAATTGGACTCAGTTCATGGCACATCTGCCCCTGCCTTAGCAACGGTTTATAACTGGGTAAATGAATTTAAGCGTGGCTGTACATCAATAAGTGACGAACCACGTTCACGAAGGCCCGTAGAAGCAACTACTCCCGAAATCATCAATAAAATCCACGATATGGTGTTGAAGGATAGAAGATTAAAAGTGCGTGAGTTAGCTGAGGCCACAAGGATATCTATAGGTGCAGTTGTTTCAATTCTACATGAAAAATTAGGCATGAAAAAGCTATCGGCAAGATGGGTGCCGCGTTTGCTCTCAGCTGAGAATAAACGCAATAGAGTGGTCGCCTCTGAGGCTCTTTTGGCGCGCATAAGTCGGAATCCTGAGGAATTTTTTCGTCGATTTGTGACTGTGGATGAAACATGGATACACCACTACACTCCTGAGACAAAGGAACAATCCAAACAGTGGATTTCCACAGGCGAACCAGCTCCAAAGAAGGCAAAGACCGTAAAGTCAGCTGGTAAGGTTATGGCTACAGTTTTTTGGGATGCACGTGGAATTATACTTATTGACTACTTGGAAAAGGGTAAAACAATTACTGGTGAGTATTATGCATCATTATTAGAGCAGCTGAAAGAAGAAATTAAAAAAAAACGACCACATTTGGCGAGAAAAAAAATTCTCTTTCATCACGACAACGCCCGAGTTCACACATGCTTCGTTTCAATGGCTAAAATTGAAGAACTAAAATTCGAATTGGTCGAACACCCACCGTATTCACCAGATTTAGCCCCCAGTGACTTTTTCTTATTTCCAAACTTGAAAAAATGGCTCGGTGGACAGAGATTTACGGACAACGAAGACGTCATTGCCTCTGTAAGTGCTTATTTTGAGGAACTTCCGAAAACGCACTTTTTTGAAGGATTAAAAAAACTTAAAAAGCGATTGACCAAGTGTATAGAGCTCCAAGGAGATTATGTTGAAAAATAAAAAAAAATTTACCCAAAAAAAATTGTTTTTATACTTTATTCTAAAGACTTATTGAACTACCCTCGTAGTACAAAGAATATTTTCCCAATCGGAAAGGCTTGATAAAATCCTATGCATTTCATAATGATATGATGCAAAGACACATATGAAACTTTATAAATACATGGAATTCTATAATATTGTTCAAGTTGGTTGCAATACAGTTACTTACAATTTATCGACTCCTGCCGTGCAGATTCCGTTTTAGAATGAGTCTCAGAAGCAACACCTGAACACTTATAACTCGCATTCATTTCTGTTTGAGTTGTTGATATGAATGGAATTGGTACGTTCATGTTGCCGCGATGCTTCTTAGCTTTTAATTCTAGTTCAACTAGTGCCAACTTCTTTTTCAGAATCTCCCTCTGCAAATCCAAATCTTCACAGGACATATCACCATCCACATTACATTCTTTTAATTGTAAAAGATCTTTAAATTCTGCTCCTGTAGTGGAGGATTTGTTGGATCTTGATGCGAATGAAACATTTATTTCATCAACACCCTTCATCTTCTCATTCATGATCTCCTTATATTCAGGAGCATAGAATTTCGGAGGAGGTGGTTTTTCCTGAAAAAAGTAATAAGAATGATAAATAAGATATCGCTGTTTGATGGTAGTAAGTTTGATGGTAGTAAATGGTAGCCATATTGATGGATTATCGTAAATTATAAAAATATAGCTATAATAGAGGATTTTATACATATAGGAAGCATCCAATGATTCAATTTCATATGAACAAGAGAGACTTCTATTGTATTAAAAATTCTTCACTCATAGGAATTAAATTTGTAAAAGAATATGAGAAATAGAAAAAATCGTGAACATTTATAACAAATTGTTAGTCAAAAATTCATAATTTCTCATGATTTCTCATAAATATCCACAATTTTTCACAATTTTTCACAAAAATATTTTCTATCAATGCAATGTACACCATCATTACAGCAGTTCTAGTTTGAGTACTTCATATGTTTTGAAATGGCTATGGCTATGTACCATGCTTAACAAGGTTAACAGTGAAAATTTCGTGGAAGAGAAAACTCACACTACGTTTGGCTCCTTTTTTGGCAACAACTTTTTTGGGTTTTCGCTATTTTCTTTCTTCCTCTTCTTCATCTTCCTCTTCTTCATCTTTCTCTTCTTCATCTGTCTCTTCGTCATCTGTGTTTTTTTCATCTTGTTTTTCAACCTCCGATCCTTTATATCCCTCTCCTCCGCCTCCCTTTCCTTCATCTTCATCACTTACATGTACTTTCTGTTTTTGTTCATCTTTCTGTTCTGGGCAATCAATTTTATTTCTTGCGATTATTTCTTGCATGACAGTACTTGCTCTCTTGTTATGGTATCGGGTGCGCGTCCCAGTTTTGTTCCCATTTTTATTCTGAACATCTGATTTTTTTTCTGGAGATCAATTTAAAATATATCTCAGTATAATAACAAGTTGTACACTATTGGTAGCAAATTTCGGGTCAGAAATGAAAATGTAAGAAAATGTGAGAAAAAGTATTTACGTTTTCTCTACTATATCTTGCTTTTTTGAAACTGAAATTTCGATCGAAATGAAAATGTAAAAAAATGTAATTAAATATAGCAGAATGTGTTTACATTTTTTGAACCAACTTTTCTTTGCACTGAAAATTTGATTTCAAGAAAATGTAGAAAAATGTAAAAAATGTAAATACATATATAATCGTGCAAAATTCCAATCCCAGCATTTTTTTTACATTTTTTTACATTTCAGATATCCACTAGGTAGGGCAGCCTAATTTGCTCATACTGAATTGCTATGAAGAAAACATTTTTTAAGAATATACCCTCTTCTCCGGTTGAAAGTAAGTTTTATTAAATCTTAGTTAATTTTTTTATTCTATAAAACCCTTGGCTCTACAAAAAAAATTATGGACATCATTTGTATCCACTATTTGATGTAGAATAAACCAGGATTTTTATATTGTTGTATCTGCTTTATTTTGCAAAATTTAAAAATCACCCTGGAAGACCGATGAGGGTATGATTATCAACTGACATTCTTCTTCGAAGAAAGTAATATTGAATAAAAGTTGAAATATTCCTTTCGTTTTAGAAAGGTCATTTTATTTCAAAACAACCATGCCACGTACGTCTAAAAAAAATTATCATTTACAAAGTATTTTGCTGTCAAAATTATTTTGTGGTTTTCCAGGTACAAAACTCAATATTTTTTTCAATATATATTTCATGAACAAAAGAAATATGACATTCTGGCAAGAGTATCTGTCATATTCCGGTAGAAGTATATGCTTCCGAGGTTTATATATAAAGTTAATACAGCTTCAAAACTATGTAATATCCGTTGTTCACTATGGATCCTGGTAAATTCATGCCATATACTCCTGAATATCTGGGTAGGTTCTAGACAGAATCTATTCATTTTTCTACCAGGGAATTCAATCAGATTTAAAAGATCATTCGTAGTAAAAATAGAAAACTTGCAGAAGTATGCAGATATATGAATTTCCGTGGCAATTTGAACTGAAATCTAGTCAAGTCTGCACATTTCTATACATTTTTGTACGTTTTTGTGCAAGCTTATGAGATTTGTAGTTAAAAAGACTTTCAAAAATTTAAAAAATGTTCAAAAATATTCAGGATCATGCAAAAATGGGAAAAATGAGGAGAAGTTCCAACAAAATACTTCAATTCTAGCATTATAGAGGAAACTTGGTGTCCGACGGATCATTACTGTGCAAAAATGTGTCAGAATGAGCAGAAACGTGTAGATGTTTGCCCTAACGTGCAAAAATATAATTACGTTAAAAAATCCCAATCGCCACAAGAATCCAGATATATTTTCATACAATTTTGCACGCATCTGCATGTTTTTCCACTACTTTATACGATTCCGAACATCATATGTTTCTACCAGAGATACATAATAGGATTTCATTCAGTAGAACAATTGATTTTGATGTAACAAATGATAGATGGGAATTTCAAAGCACATAGACTTGATCGTCTTGATATAAGAGGTTTAAAACTTGATTTACCTACTTGAATGTGTCAGTTATAGGTTTTTGTGTATCATATAACATTTTTCTCGAAACAAAAGAAAAGGGAAGAGAACGACTTTTCAGACATGTGGTAAAATACATATTTGTATGACTTTTTGGATAATGTTGTACATGTAGTACATTGATATAGGTTGATATGACGTATATTGAAGAGCATCGATATACTAAACAAAGTTGTAGGCAACATGTTAATTTGAAATCATTTTAGCGCATTAATATAGTGATCTAAGTATCAAATAATTAATCCACATTGAATTTTAATCGTAGTGATTAGAATTTTCATAAACTATTTCATGAGGATGTCCAAAAACATCCATAAATTCAATAAATTGCATATTACCTACTGAATGATAAAGTACGATAGTTAGCTGTATTTTTTCAACTTCCACACGGATGGGTGAAACTGATAAGAAAATAAATGAATCATGAAAGTTCTATCTTGTATAAGAATTAATTCCATCACAAATATGTCAATTGTAACTTGAAAAATCTCTGTTGGAAATTGAGAATTGTGAATTATCTTTTTTCAGCGAATTCATACTTGTTACCTTCACAATCTCGAAGGGATTGGAACTACAAACTCTTCATTAACATACTTGTTGTAGTACGCAGAGTTTTTTAAAGTTTAATTTGCTCATTAATGAAAATAGGTTTCGATTTCAAGTTGATTATTATATGAACCATAAATGAGATTCAAACAGTCAAAATTAGAATATGACGACACATGTATACTAGAGAGTATATTATTCTATAAAAAAGAATTATCAAAATTATGGATATATACCTCCTAATCTCAGTAGCTGGGCAGGATCCTCGTGTTTTGTTCCATCTGAAGATTTTTGTAGAACAAGATAATCATCGTATATTTTGTTCGGATTGAAACGAACTATTTCCGAAATTCCCACCACCGATTCTTTGTGGACAGTCGATTTATTATCATAAAGCTTGATAGCAGCGAATCGGTAATTCGCCGGATTACTCATATCTGCGATTGATAATCGATAAATTTCAGCTGTAAAATAAGAAATAGGTTATGGCTCTATTTCAGCGATGTACATTTCACTACCACTTAAATGAATTATAATACCTGGGAAGTTGAGAATCCATTCCTGTAGAAAAATTACATGGAATTACGGTAGATTAGACAAATTTCCCGATAAAACTTTGATTCCAATATGAAATAGATGGAACGAAGCAATACGTGAGATGTAGATACTGAGATATGTACTGACTTTAGCGCCCGAACAATCCTTTGTTCGGTCGTAACCTCGAGGGATCACGCCAACCGATAACGACTACAGCACTAGCAATTAAGTGACTTTACTATTTAAAATAACCCCTATGGTTTGCACTCGATTCAGAATAATTTGAAATTCAATCGGTAATAATGCTGTTGTAATACGTGAAGTTGGTATTTTCTGAACGGTTTTTTTAGAGTTCAGTAGAATTTTCAATTTGAATATGTATATGGGCATAGGCACTCTAGAATTAATAACAGGACAGGAGTGAATTTAACTCATGCAGTGCCACTAACCATTATAGCCTCTCTACAATTGGGCGTTTTCTCGCGTTTCGCCGTGCACGTCGCGCAGAAATACGCGGTGACGTCCGGCGACTTCCCGCGATTCTCGAACTCGCGTATAGTATATATATGTATTATATTACGCGCTAATATTAAAATGCAGATATCACGATAAAGTCGTTCTCTTTCGTTCCGTTAGTTTTCCCACGGAAACGGTTGAATATTTTAATGTATTCTGTACGTGCCTAAAACATAGCAAACAAGCGCGTAAATTTATCGCAATGGTCACTCGAAAAAACGGTTGTAAAATGCGAAGCTGACACCTAATACCGTATTATTTATAATTGTTTTTCTCTGCGAGGGGAAAACCCGAGAAAAACCATAAATAATGTGTTCAGCGAAGAAACTCGAAGAGCCGAGCACAAACTGCGCACGTGCCCGGCTCCCCTTTCACTCGAGGCACATTTTAAGGGCCCCGGAAACAAACAAGCCGAAACAATGCACTTTTTGTTACTACGCTGGGAAAAAGGCGAGAACCACGCCGCACTCTCAGACATGTGTCTACAGCGTGGCGTTATCAGAGGGAAGAAGGGGCCTCACTCTGACTCTCTCCCACGCCAGTACGGGTCTTGCAGCCTTTTGCTGATTGGTCGGCGACGCGGGGAATACCCAGTGGAAACTCGCTTTCATTCGCCAAGAGGAAGCAGGGGTGGAGATACTCATACCCCTTCTTCCCTTTGCACCCTCAACGACGCCACGAATGTCACCGCCCTCAAGGAGAGGAGAGCGAAGCAGCATCACCAAGAGCTCACCAACAGTCAGTCAGAGTTCGACAGCCTATGGCGACAGTTTTAAAATTCTTATACTTTTATATCTTGTAATTTCAAAGACTAGAATATACATAAGATCTTAGGAGGTTATCCTAAGATCTTTTAACGTAAATTCGTTTACTTTATTATTTCTACTATCCTTCCGCGTGTTGAGAGAGCATTTTAATGCTCGCTTGATAATTTAAACTACCCGCGTGTTACGTTCGCGTTAAAACCATATTCTCGGTCAGAATACGTAAATGGGAAATTCCGCGACGTCACAACGCGTATGGTGCGCAGGCCGTGCGCAGCCGTGTAAAATGCCCAATTGTAGAAAGGCTATTATAGTCGTATATGTAGTCGTGTGCTGCCGTACACCACCCTCTACAGTATACCAACAGCTCACTTCATACTCACAGCACTCATCGACGTACGTTGTATATGTAAACAAGTAAAGGAGAAAAAAAAACCGCCGAAAAGTAGGAAAGTGGTAGTTTATTTACAAACGATCCAGCAGCTATGTTATGATAATAGATATTATTTAAAAAACCTATAGCTATTAAAAATGGTCAATAGACACAAGAAGTATTTGTATGATCCGAATGAAGAAGTTCCTAAAACATTAAAATACAGAAAGAGAAAGCAATTGGATGAATCGTCAAGTGATGAAAGCATCGATGATGCACCTGAAGTACCTGAACGAACACAACGAGTAAGTATGAATTGCATAATTAACGGTATTTATTAGGATGACTATTGAAAATTTTCGAGATAATATTTCTGAGATCATATCTGTTTTTTGTAACTCATGAAAAAGGTTATATATTGACATTTTCATTAGCATTTGATTTTTTAAATTCATACTTGGGTAATTTTACGATCACCATCAGTACAAGAAGAATACTTGAAAGATATGGTTTGAAGCAGTGAATATTTGATGATTGAAAAGCATAATATTATTTTGTTTAGCAAGTGGATGATCAATCGCAATCACCATCTTCTCCAATCTCGACCGTACCAACGATTAGTCCATCAAGTGGTTCACAAAATGTAGATGAAGGTAATGCAACAGTTGAAGAGCTTAATACATCTGTATCGCTAGAGTCAGAAACAGCTTCTAATAACCCACGTGAAGCTGAAGCAATGGAAATTGATGCATCGTCAATGCTTTCTTCAGAGGTAATAGTACTAAAACATTTGGTTGCTCAATTTACAAGAAAACTCTGTCGACTCATTCTTCATATTCTTCAATAGAAAGAGGCGTATATTTTGTTCAACAATAATTTACGAAATATATTAAATAAACTTTGAAAAATCCATGAAACATTATAATCCCTTCTCTTTTTCGCTTCTGAAACTTTCTAATTTTCTCAATAGGCTTGTGTCTTGCTACAACAAAGTTGTTTTACAAGATAGAATCATATATTTCAAACATGTTGATTTAATAGAATTGTAAGTTTGGTAATTCTAAAACTTATGAGTTTATTTCTGTGTTCAAAGGGTATGCATCATGGTATTATTCAAAGAGAATCAAGCAACTCGTCTCACCCTGGCAGCAGTATCCCAGTGAGTAATAAACTGATTGCCATAAATGTTCAGATTTTATATTTGACCTCCGAACATTCATGTGAATTTTTTCTGCGACAATTGACTTTGATTGTAAATCAACTTCATGCAAAGCTAATACTCAGTCAAATAGGTGAATTTAATATGAACTTGGTTGTTAAAAAGCTTAGAAATTTTGCTGTGTTTCTTTCATGCCACCACAGTTGTTATGTGAAAACTGAAGTAAATATGTCATATCTAAAGAACATAGCAAGTATTGTATACGATAATTCTCATACGATTACCAATAATTTATTATTACTTTGTATTTATATCTATTACATCACATTTGAAATAATTTAGTACATCTTTTCATACTGTATAAAGTTTCATTCGATTCCACTTGATTTCATATTTGATATTGATAAGAAGTAGATAAACTTGGTCGAGCGACAGACTCTTGATGAGAATGTAAGGGGTTCGCATTCAGTTTAGAGAGAGCAGTACTGAGATATCAGTTCTTGGTTGAATAATTAATAGAGATCTGAAAAATTTGCATAATAGCTTTTAACATTGTTGTAGTGATGCTGCATTAACTCTTTTCAAGAAAAGAATTGGTTTTCTGCTTGTTTTCACATTAAGCTTAAAATTCAGCAGGATGAACATTGTAACTTTTTTTACAAATTCAAACTGAAAAATCGGAAAAAATTCCATGCTGCATTTTCTGAGATAGTGAATAATCTTTCTTATGAGGTTTTTAATTGGTTATTTTTCTCATGGAGAAAATTTGGAAAAAAAGTAATTTCCTCCAGAAAGAATTTGTTCAACATTTGTTTTGACATCAAATATTAAATTTTGAAAATATCTTCAGTTCCTTTGGAACGTTTGTTTGGAAAATCTTCAAATGAATAAATTCAGGATTCGATTACAAGAAAATCTAAATCATCTCATGGAATTGTGGTAAAAAATTTTGAAAAATGTCATTGAAAAATTTTAAACAATCATTCTCGTAAGATTGCAATTTAACAATTTTCCCATGAGAAAAAAATTGAAAATTTTAGAAACTAAAGATCATTTAAAACAGTTCGTAGCAAACCAATATATCCGTTTAGAAAAATTCTCAAACAATTAGGGTTTTCAGATGGACGAGCTTAAATGTTAGTGCTGCTTTCCATATTTGATGGATCGACATAGTATTTCCAATTTCCATTTTCTTATTTGAGATTTCAGCTGGAATCAGAAGAGTTCCAATGGAATAAGATCAAATTTCAAGTTTTTAAAATAACTGTGGAAATTTCGTAACAAACAATATACATTTTTGGAAAATTGCATAATTCCGACTAACAATTTTTTATTACTTTTCGCGCTCTTCTTGCAATTTTTAAGACTTTCGATAACGATGTTTCACGATTCTCTACAATTCTTGTTATGAATTTAAGGCTATAATTTAATTATGGACCTTAGACTGTCCCTTATTTCCCAAATTGCGAAATTCTTGGCTCCCCTGGTCAAATCATCATCATTTCTTCCAAAAAAAAAGATGCTGGTCGCAGAATTCGTTAAGATTCATTTCTTATAGTACCACCAGATTAAAAAAATTGAAGAATGTCTCAGATGATTTTGGAAAAATTCCAGCCTATTATTATCCAAGCAAATTTGAAGAAAACTCCAAGAATTATTATATTGCAAACCATGAACTTTCAGAAAAAAACAATAAGAGTAAAGAGTGCTTGAAATCGAACGAACAATTTGCTCGAATTTTTTCAGAACCATCTGAGGCATTCTCAAATTTTCTGAAATAGGCCCTAAATTAAAAGAAAATTAAAAAGCCATATAAGCTCCCGAAAAAATTCCTGCATATTTTTCAGCCAATTCTAAGCAGCTTTTATTCCTAACTTTTTCTCTCTTTGAGTACATATTTCTCGAGATAAAATTCAGAAAAATTTCAAATTAAAAAAATCGTGAGCTGGTGGCACTATCCCATCATCATCTCATTCAATTTGACAAAAAGTTTTGGATTCTGTGAGCCAAATGATAAAGATTTGACCAGGGGGAGCCCAGTATTTCGTAATTCGGGAAATAAGGGACAGTCTAATGGACATTCGTCGAAAATCGTTTGGAAGTTTCATAAAAATAATCTACAACTTCTTACGGTTTCTCACAAATTGTTTCGATTTGATGGTATCATATCTAAAAACTTTGAAAAATTGGGAAACTTGGTGGGAAATCTTATAATTTTGCGCAACAATTTTTTTCGATTTTCTTCTTGTTTAATTTCAACTCAAACTGAGTCCGAAACCTAAATCCTTTAATTCAAAGTAATTTTCATGAAACTGCAAAATATTTTTTCTGAATTCTCAC